>CM032162.1:15788537-16240816 GCA_018901935.1 Pugionium cornutum | reverse complement strand
AAAACCTCCAAGTAATCCAATTTATCCCAAACTGCGTGATGTCTTGCATTATGCTAAATTTATAAGCTATTACTCAATGAGCACCAATGATCAGTTTAGAACGATCGTTTTAACTTGCTGATCAACTTGATATGTCTGCACTAAATCATCTTTTACTTTTTATTTAGAGCTCAAGATGACATGTATCAAACGCCGACATTAAGCTACCTCAATTTTCCATATTGTGACAAAATTTGAGATTGAAAGAGGTAGACAAAGCCTCAAAGTAACGCAATATATCCCAAATTGTGTGATGACATGCATTATGCTTCATTAATAAGCCTTTATTCAAGAAGCACCAATGATCGGTTTAGAATGCTCATTTTAAACAACCGATCAACTTGACATGTCCGCACTAAATTTTACGAAACATTTGATTTAGAGTTTAAAATGACACGAATCCAACATCCACGTTAAGGTAGCTCAATTTTCTATATTGTGACAAAATTTAAGATCGAAATAGCTAGACAAAGCCACTAAGTTATCGAATCTATCCCAAAGTGCATGATGCTATGCATTATTCTTCCTTTAAATGCTTTTACTCAATGAGAACCAACGATCAGTTTAGAATGATCGTTTTTATTGGCCAATCAACTTGACATGTTTGCACTATATCATCCGTAGCTTTTGATTTATAGTTCAAATTGACATGAATCCAACACCCACGTTAAGTTAGATACTCTTTCTATATTGTGACAAAATTTAACATCAAAATAGCTCTGAAAAAGCCTCCAATTAATCCAATCTATCCGAAATTACGTGATTTCATGCATTATGCTTAATTTATAAGTCTTTACTCAAGGAACACCAATGATAAGTTTACAATAATCATTTTAACTGGCTTATCAACTTGACATGTTTGCACAAAATTGGTTTATACTTTTTATTTAGAGATCAATATTATATGAATCCAACGCCTATGTTAATCTAGCTTAATTT
This sequence comes from Pugionium cornutum, assembly GCA_018901935.1. Classification (NCBI taxonomy): domain Eukaryota; kingdom Viridiplantae; phylum Streptophyta; class Magnoliopsida; order Brassicales; family Brassicaceae; genus Pugionium; species Pugionium cornutum. The sequence goes on along the minus strand of CM032162.1, from coordinate 16,239,838 downwards.
TCCATAAACGCCTTTACTCAATGAGCACCAACGATTAGTTTAGAATGATCATTTTAAATGGCCAATCAACTTGACATGTTCGCACATATCATCCATATCTTTTGATTTATAGTTCAAATTGAAACGAATCCAACACCCACTTTAAGCTAGCTACTCTTTCTATATTGTTACAAAATTAAACATCGAAATAGCTATGAAAAAGCCTCCAATTAATCCAATCTATTCTAAACTACGTGATGCCATACATTATGCTTAATTTATAAGCCTTTTCTCAAGGAACACCATTGATAAGTTTAGAATGATCATTTTAACTGGATTATCAACTTGACATGTCTGCACTAAATCGGTTTTATTTATAGATCAATATTATATGAATCCAACGCCCATGTTAAGCTAACTCAATTTTCCATAATGTGACAACATTTGAGAATGAAGAACTAGACAAAGCCTCAAAGTAATGCAATCTATCCCAAACTGTGTGATGCCATGCATTATGCTTCATTTATAAGCCTTTACTAGAGGAGCACCAATGATCAGTTTAGAATGATAATTTGAACTAGCTGATCAACTTGACATGTCCCCACAAAATCGCCTTTTATTTTTTTATTTAGAGCTCAAGATAACTTTAATCCAACGCCCACGTTAAGCTAGTTCAATTTTCCATATTGTGAAAACATTTGAGATTGAAAGAGTTAGACAAAGCCTCAAAGTAATGCAATCTATCTCAAACTGCATGATGCCATGCATTATAATTCATTTATAAGACTTTACTCAGTGAGAAATAATGATCAGTTTAGAATGATCATTTTAACTAGCTGATCAACTTGAAACGTCCGCACTAAATTGTATTTAACTTTTGATTAGAGCTTAAAATGACATGAGTCCAACGCCCATGTTAAGCTAACTCTGTTTTTCATATTATGACAACATTTGAGACTGAAAGAGATACGAAAAAGCTTCCAAATAATCCAATATATGCCAAACTACGTGATGTCATGAATTATGCTTCATTTATAAGCCTTTACTCATGGAGCACCAATAATCAGTTTAAAATGATTTTTAATTTGCCGATCAACTTGACATGTGCGCACTAAATCGTTTGTAACTTTTTATTTAGAGTTCAAAATAACACAAATACAACACCCACGTTAAGCTAGCTCAATATTGAATATTGTGACAAAATTTAATATCAAAATAGCTCTCCAAAGCCTTCAAGTAATCTAATCTATCCCAAACTACGTGATACCTTGCATTATTCTTAATTTATAAGCCTTTACTCAAGTAGCACCAATGATCAGTTTAGAATGATCATTTTAACTAGCTGACCAACTTGATATATCAGCACTAAATCGTGTTTTACTTTTTATTTAGAGCTCAAGATGACATGAATCCAACGCCCACGTTAAACTAGCTCAATTTTCCATATTGTGAAAACGTTTGAGATTGAAGGAGCTAGATAAAGCCCCATAGTAATGCAATCTATCTCAAACTGCGTGATGCCATGGATTATACTTCATTTATAAGCTTTTGCTGAAGGAGCACTAATGATGAGTTTAGAATGATCATTTTAATTAGCCGATCAGCTTAACATGTCCGCATTAAATCATCCGTAACATTTGATTTAGAGTTCGAAATGTCACGAATCCAACACCCACGTTAAGCTAGCTCAATTTTCTATAGTGGGACAAAATTTAACATTGAAATAGCTAAGACAAAGCCTCCAAGTAATCAAATCTATCCCAAAATGCGTGTTGCCATGCATTATTATTAATTTATAAGCCTTTATTCAAGGAGCACCAATGATCAGTTTAGAATGATTACTTTAACTAGCTGATCAACTTGAAGTGTCTACACTAAGTCGGCTTTCAGTTTTTATTTAGAGGTCAAGATGACATGAATCCAACACCCACGTTAAAGTAGCTCAATTTTCCATATTGTGAAAAATTTGAGATTGAAAGAGCTAGAAAAGCTTCAAAGTAATGCAATCTATCCCATAGTGCGTGATGCCATGCATTATGCTTTATTTATTAGCCTTTACTCAAAGAGCACATATGATCAGTTTAGAATGATCATTTTAAGTGGACGATCAACTTGACATGTCCGCACTAAATAGTCTGTAACTTTTGATTTAGAGTTCTGAATGACTTAAATCCAACACCCACGTTAAGCTAGCCCAATTTTCTATATTGTGACAAAAATTTAAGACCGAAAGCTATGCCAATGCCTCTAAGTAATCAAATCTATCTGAAACTGCGTGATGCCATGCATTATGCTTATTTTATAAGCCTTTACTCAAGGAACACCAATGATTAGTGTTGAATGATCATTTTAATTGGCCGATCAACTTGACATTTCCCCACTAAATCATCCGTAACTTGTGATTTAGAGTTCAAAATGACATGATTCAACACCCACATTAAGGTAGTTCAATTTTCCATATTGTGAAAACATTTGAGACCGAAACAGCTAGACAAATTATCAAATTAATGCAATCTATCCCAAACTGCGTGATGCCATGCATTATGCTTCATTTATCAGAATTTATTCAAGGAGCACCAATGAACAGTTTAGAATCATCATTTTAATTGGTCTATCAATTTGACATGTCTGCACTAAATTGTCCATAACTTTTGCCAACGTTAAACTAACCAAATTCACTACATTGTAACTAAATTTAGCACTGAAATAGTTATGACAAAACCACCAAGCAATCCAACTATCCCCAACTATGTGATGCATCCATTATGCTTCATTTATAAGCCTTTACTCAAGGAGCACCAATGGCAAGTTTAGAATGATCATTGTAACTGGCCAATCAACTTGACATGTCCTCACTAAATCGTCCGTGACTTTTGATTTATAGTTTAGAATGACATGAACCCTATGCCAACGTTAAGCTAGCTCAATTTTCTATATTATAACAACATTTGAAATTCAAAGAGTTACGCCAAAGCGTCCAAGTAGTCCAATCTATCCCAAACTGCGTGATGTCATGCATTATGTTTCACTTATAAGCCTTTACTCAAGGAGCACCAATGATCCGTTTAGAATGATCACTTTAACTAGCTGATCAACTTGACATGTCCGCAATAAATCTTCTTTAACTTTTTATTTAGAGCTCAAGATGACATTAATCCAACGTCCACGGTAAACTAGCTCAATGTTCCATATTGTGCAATCATTTGTGAGTGTAAGAGCTAGACAAAGCATCAAAGTAATGATATCTATCCAAAACTTCGTGATGCCATGTATTATGATTCTTTTGTAAGCCTTTACTCAAGGAGCACGAGTGACCAGTTTAGAATTATCATTTTAACCGGCCAATCAACTTCACATGTTTGCACTAAATCGTCCATAACTTTTAACTTAGACTTCCGAATGACGCGAATCCAACGCCCACGTTAAACTAACTCAATTTTCTACATTGTTACAAAATTTAAGACCAAAATGGCTACGAAAAAGCCTCCAAGTAATGCAATCTATCCAAAACTACGTGATGCCATGCATTATGATTCATTTATAAGCGGTTACTCAAGGAGCACCAATGACCTGTTTAGAATGATCATTTTAACTGGACGATCAACTTTGACATGTCCGAACAAAATAATCCGTAACTTTTAATTTCGAGTCAAAATGGAAAGAATCCAACGGCCACGTTAAGCAAACTCAATTTTCTATACTGTGACAAAATTTAAGACCAAAATAGCTCAGACAACGCCTTCAAGTAATCCCATCTATCCCAACCTACGTGATGCAATGCATTATGTTTCATTTATAAGCATTTACTCAAGGAACACCAATGATCAGTTTAGAATGATCATTTTAACTAGCTGACAAACATGACGTGTCCGCACTAAATAGTCTTTAACTTTTTATATAGATCTCAAGATGACATGAAACCAACACCCACGTTAAGCTAGTTCAATTTTCCACATTGTGAAAACATTTGAGACTGAAAGAGCTAGACAAAGCATCAAAGTAATGCAATCTATCCTGATGTGAGCATGGCCAGCAAGGAACCACAACCTAAGGAACAGCTTGAACCAGAGGAGGAAGAAGTCACTAAAGATGCTAAGGAGCAGCTAGAACCCGTGGATATTTGATATGAAAGCCTACAAATCTTCAATGGCCCCATTATCCGATCCACGCAAGCCAAACTTAAGACAACACTACAGCACCTTCTCAACACCATTCAGGCCAGTTTAGTGTGTGCTAATCAAACCGCATTGGTTGTGATTCAAGCCATTTAAACCTCACCAAGAGAGGTGACTTGGATGGTACTCTTTTTCCCAGTTCTTAGTTTGGTCCCCATGGGTTTTCTTAGATAGGTTTTTAATGAGGCCAGCCCAAGGTGATTTACGACAGCCTCTTGGTGAATATAGGCCCATTATGTCTCATCATCCACGAAATAAGAGAGAAAGAATCAAGTCAAAAAATTATTTACTTTTTAGTCTTTGTAATTCCCTAAGTATTTCCTTTAATGTTTTGGTAGAATTTTTGGAGTCATTTTCAATTTCCTAGACTACTATAAGTACTCTCTTGTATCCTTCTTTCTGGATCATCAAACATTTTAATAGCAAATCTCCTTATTAAACTCGTTTGATCATCCTCTTGAATAAGTAATTTTAGAACACTTTCTCATTCCTCTCAAGAGCCGAAAGTCTGATGGATCTTCATCACCCTTGGAAGTTTCAATTGGATCACCCCTCGCCAAACGTGCCTGTCCTTTTTCATTCACACAGAGCAATCAGTTAGTCAAAGGAATTTCCACCATGATTGAGAAGTTTCATCCATTTCCCTTTGTTCTCGGATCCATCCACTTAAGAGCTCACACATTCGCAAGTTACACCATTGTTTCACCAATTCCGCAACTTCATTCCATTCATCCACTCTTCCACAACCATTTGGAGTTGATCAGGACCTTGATCATCATCCTCACGATCACATAAAGTGGTATCAGAGCCCACTCCAAACCAGGTTGTATCTCTACAAAACCCGTTTGTACCCTGTCATATTCATGTAAAAACATTTTGTAACCTTTCGCTTTCTTTTTTCGATTTGTTTTGAAATGTTTCTGGGTTAGCATCTTATTTAAACTTGATCTTAGATCTTTGAAGAACCTGGAAATTAACTTGAAAATAGTTTAGAACCGATTTCTAAAGGACAAAACTTGTGAAACACCCAATCGGCACCACTGAGGTTCTAAGAAACTGTTTTTGTTAATCCGTGTTTATCACCTTTCGTTTGAATATTTTAGAGATTAAAACCTGAATGAAAATTGTTCATAAGACTTAATAGAACCAGGAATACCAATTAAAAACGTTTCAAAACGATTATAAAGTTGTTAGACTCACCCATTTCAAAACCGGAGTTCAAAGGGTTTAGAACATGCTTTGCTAGGGTTTGTCTTTGTTCTTGTGTCTTTGTTTTAGCGAATTTTTGTGTCATCAGTTTCTGTGATTTACTTCGAACTTTTTACTTGTTTAGATGTATGAATTTGTCAGGTACCATGTAGGAACCAACAATAATGGAGAAGAATCCTCAAACTCCAACAAACAACTCCTTGATTCCTTTAAAGCAATGATGGATGAAAGTATGGCAACCATGAGAGCTGAAATAGAAAGATCCATCAATGAACGACTTAGGATAAACCAGCCACCTTTTGATACTGAGCAATAATACAGTCAATCCTCGCGACCCTTTGGCTGGCCTCAAAATCAAGATTCCCTCTTTCCATGGAACCAATGACCTGAGGAGTATATAGAGTGGGAAAAAAGATAATAATAGTCTTTGATTGTAGGGAATACACTCAGGATCGTAAGGTTAGAGTAGCACCAACCGCTTTTAAAGATTATGCCTTAAGTTGGTGGGATAAATTAGTTACTTCTAGGGGAAGGGCTGGGGATTTGCCTATAGATTCGTGGAACCAGGTGAAAATAATCATGAGGAAAAGGTTTATACCTAGCCACTACCATAGGGAACTTCACTTTAAGCTTAGAAACCTATCTCAAGGATCTAGAACCGTAGAGGAGTACATTAAAGAGATGGAAACCTTATTGCTTAGGGCTGATGTTCAAGAGGATAGTGAAGCCACTATGGCTAGGTTTATGGGCGGCTTTAATAGGGAAATCATAAATAGGCTAGAGGTTCACCCTTGGAAGAACTTGTCATCATATTCGAAAAACAACTTTAGAGGAAAAACCCAAAACACGGATTTAGTTCTACTAGGTTTAGCCATTCTAAGAAGTATAAGTCTAGCAAAGATTACATGACTTTCACTAAACCTAAGGTAGAAGATTCGAAACTGAAGGGAATGGATATGGGTTCTAGCACCAAAACTAGAGAAATTTTTAAGTGCATGGGCTTTGGTCACTACTCTAGGGAATGTACCAATAAGAGACCCATAGTTATTAGGGCTAATGGTGAGGTAGAATTAGAGGATGACCATTTGCATGCTTAGTCCTTGGAACAAAATGTAGACATGCCCCATGCTGGACAACTCTTAGTCACTAGGAGAACTCTAAACTAACAAACTAGGAAAGAAAAGAATGAGCAAAGAGAGAACCTATTCCACACTCCCTGTCTAGTTAATAGTAAGGCATGTAGCTTAGTGATAGATGGAGGTAGTTGTACTAATGTAGCTAGTGAGATTATGGTAGAGAAGTTAGGACTTGAGATTATTAAGAGGTCTAAACCCTATAAGTTGCAATGGCATAATGATGAGGGTGAGCTAGAAGTAGAGAACCACGTCCTAGTTCCTTTGTCCATAGGCAAATATGAATATGAGGTTTTGTGTGATGTTTTACCCATGGATGCTGGTCACATCTTGTTAGGTAGATGTTGGCGATCGGATAGAAGGGTTATTCATGACGGGTTTACAAATAGGTACTCTTTTGAGTTTAAGGGAAAGAAACACATTTTAGTACCTTTATCCCCACAAGAGGTTCATTTAGATCAGATAGCTTTTAAGAAAAACCAAAACCCAATCGGAACCCAAAAGTAAACCCCACGCCGACGGCACCGCCAAACTGCAAACCAAGCCACCAGTCAAACAACCGACTAATCTTTTGATTAAGTCCAACCCAGGGAGTAACTTACCACACATGCTCTTTTTTCTTAAAGAATGATTTCCTTTTAACAAGTCTATGCAGGAGATTCTTAGAAAAATTTAACTTCTTTTGCAGGAATTTAAAAATGTGTTTCCGGAGGAGCGACCGCAAGGCTTACTACCAATCCGAGGAGTTGAGCACCAAATTGACTTTCTACCTGGAGCATCTCTTCCCAACAAGCCATACTACAGAACCAACCCCCTGGAGACCAAGGAGCTTCAACAGCAAGTCATAGAACTCATGGAGAAAGGACATATCCGCGAAATTATGAACCCGTGTGCTGTACCTATTTTGCTTGTCCCAAAAAAGGATGGAAGCTGGAGAATGTGTGTTGATTGCAGAGCTATCAACAATATCATTGTAAGGTATCGCCATCTTATACTTAGATTAGATGATATGTTAGATGAATTGCATGGTTCTAGCATCTTCTCTAAGGTAGATCTTAAGAGTGGTTATCACCAAATTAGGATGAAAGAAGGTGATGAGTGGCAAACTGCATTTAAAACTAAACAAGGTTTATATGAGTGGTTAGTAATGCCTTTTGGCTTGACAAATGCACCTAGTACCTTCATGAGATCGATGAACCATGTCCTTAGGTAATTCATAGGTCATTTTGTGGTAGTATAACTTGATGACATTTTAGTATTTAGCCGAACCTTAGATGATCATATAGAACACCTCAGAAAGGTTTTGGAAGTGCTTAGAAAGAAAACCTTGTATGGCCATCTTAAGAAATGTAGTTTTGGAAGAGATAACATTGTCTTCTTAGGTTTTTTTTGTGAGTACAGATGATATTAAGGTTAATGAGGAAAAGATAAAAGCGATTAAGGAGTGGCCGAGTCCAAAGAATGTTGGGGAAGTAAGGAGCTTCCATGGCCTAGCTGGTTTTTACCGGAGATTTGTCATGGACTTTAGCACTATAGCAGCTCCACTCAATTAGGTTATCAAAAAGAATGTGGGATTTAAGTGGGAGCAGGCGCAAGAGGAGGCATTCCAAACTTTGAAAGACAAATTCACAAACTCCCCGGTGCTATCTCGTCCTAACTTTGATAAAACTTTTGAAATTGAATGTGATGCCTCTGGAGTTGGTATTGGTGTTGTTCTTATGCAGGAAAGGAAGCCATAACCTACTTTAGTGATAAACTTGGAGGGGCCACACTCAATTATCCAACCTATGACAAAGAACTGTATGTGCTTGTGAGGGCCTTGCACACATGGCAACATTATCTTTGGCCCAAGTAGTTTGTCATCCATACCGACCATGAGTAACTCAAATATCTCAAAGGCAACAAAAGCGGAAGAAAAGACATGCTAGGTGGCTCGAATTCTTTGAGACCTTCCCTTATGTGATCAACTACAAGAAAGGTAAAGAGAATGTAGTAGCTGATGCTTTTTCTCAAAGGTATGTGCTCTTGAACTCTTTAGAAATTAAACTACTAGGGTTTAAGCAAAACAAAGAGTTATATGCTACTGATGCTGATTTTAAGGATATTTATGCTTCTATCAAGAATTTTGGTGCTGGAAAATACTTTAAGAGTGAAGGCTTCTTATTATATGATTATCGGTTATGTGTACCTAACTCCTCTTTGCGAGACTTGTTTGTTAAGGAAGCACATTCAGGTAGTCTTATGGGTCACTTTGGCATGGAAACACATTAAATGTATTGCAAGATTACTTCTTTGGCAACGCATGAAAAGTGATGTTGAGAAAGCTTGCCAAAGATGTGTAACTTGCAAACAAGCCAAATCCACAATCCAAAAGCATGGTTTGTATACCACTCTTCCTATATCTTTGTACCCTTGGCATGATATTGTTATGGATTTTGTTGTTGGATTTTCTAGAACTAAAACTGGAAAGGATTCTGTGTTTGTTGTAGTTGATAGGTTTTCCAACATGGCTCACTTTATTCCTTGTCATAAGACGGATGATGCCGTTAATATTGCCGGATTATTCTTTAAGGGGATAGTTAGACTTCATGGCAAGCCTAGGACCATAGTCTCAGATAGAGACACTAAGTTCCTTAGTTTATTTTGGAAAACACTTTGGTCTAAGCTAGGAACTAAGATTTGTTTCTCCACAACTTGTCACCCACAATCGAATGGTAAAACTAAAGTAGTTAATAGAACCTTATATACTTTGTTAAGAGCTTTGATTAAAAAGAAACTTAGGACTTTGGAAGAATGCTTGCCTCATGTTGAATTCGCATATATTCATGCTAGGCATACTGCTTCTAAGTACTCACCATTGAAAATTGTTTATGGGTTCAATCCCATCTCACCTTTGGATCTAACACCTTTACCTTTGAGTGAAAGGACAAGCCTCGATGGAAAGAAAAAGGCTGATTTGGTTAAAAAAAATTCATGAGAAGGCTCGGCTCAATATTGAAAGTAAGACTAAGATGTATGCTCAACAAGCCAATAAAGGCCGAAAGGAGTTAACATTTGAGGAAGGAGACTTGGTGCGGATCCATTTGCGCAAAGATAGATTTCCGAGTGAAAGGAAATCCAAGCTAATTCCAAGAATTGATGGCCCATTCAAAGTCATCAAGAAGATCAATGACAATGCCTACCAGCTGGATCTTCAAGGTAACTACCAAGTGAGTTCAAGCTTCAATATTACTGATTTGGTTCCATATTTTGCAGATGAAACAGTGAGGTCAAATCCTTCTCAACTGGCGGAGGATGATGTGAGCATGGCCAGGAATGAACCACAACCTAAGGAGCAGCTTGAACCAGGAGGGGGGGGGAAGCCACTAAAGATGCTAAGGAGCAGCTAGAACCTTAAGACAACACTGCAGCACCTTCTCAACACCATTCAGGCCAGTTTAGTATGTGCTAATCCAACCACATTGGTTGTGATTCAAACCACCTAAACCTCACCAAGAGAAGTGCCTTTGATTGTACTCTTTTTCCCTATTCTTATTTTTGTCCCAATGGATTTTCTATGATATGTTTTTTAATAAGGCAAGCCGAAGGTACTTTAGCATAGCCTCTTGGTGAATCAAGGCCCATTATATATCATCATCCACGAAATAACAGAGGAAGAATCAAGTCAAAACATTATTTACTTCTTAGTCTTTGTCTTAATTGTCTTTGTAATTCCCTAAGTATTTTCTTTAATGTTTTGGTAGAATTTTAGGAGTCATTTTCAATTTCCTAGACTACTAAGTACTCACTTGTATCCTTCTTTCTGGATCATCAAACATTTTAATAGCAAATCTTCTTCTTAAACTTGTTTGATCATCCTCTTGAATAAGGAACTTTAGACCACTTTCTCATTCTTCTCAAGAGCCGAAAGTCTAAGGAATCTTCATCACCCTTGGAAGTTTCAATTTGATTCACCCCTTGTCCAACGTGCCTGGCATTTGTCATTCACACAAAGCAAGCGGATAGTCCAAGGACATTCCACCATCCTTGAGAAGTCTCATCAACTTCTCCTTGTTCTCCAATCCATCCACTTAAGATCTCTTACATACGCAAGTTACACCATCGTTTCACCCATTATGCAACTTCAATCCATTCATCCACTCTTCTACAACCATTCGGAGTTGATCAGGGGCTTGATCCTCATCAGGATCACATCATATCCCAAAGTGCGTGATGTCATGCATTATGCTTCATTTATAAGCCTTTACTCAACGAGCACCAATGAATAGTTTAGAATGATCACTTTGACTGGCCGATCAACTTGACATGTCCACACTAAATCGTCCGTAACTTGTGATTTACAATTCAAAATGACACGAATCCAACACCCACTTTATGCTAGCTTAATTTTATATATTTTGAAAAAAAATTTAAGACCGAAATAGCTGCACAAAGCCTCTAAGTAATCCAATATATCCCAAAATGTGTGATGTCATGCATTATACTTCATTTATAAGCCTTTACTCAAGGAGACCCAATGATCATTTAGAATGATCATTTTAGCTAGTTGATCAACTTGAAATGTCCGCCCTAAATCGTTTTTACCTTTTTATTTAGACCTCAAGATGACATGAATCCAACGCCCATGTTAACCTAGCTCAATTTTCCATATTGTGAAAACATTTGAGACTGAAGTGCTAGACCAAGCATCAAAGTAATGCAAGCTATCCCAAACTTCATGATGCCATGCATTATGCTCCATTTATAAGGTTTTACTAAAGGAGCACCATTGACCCATTTAGAATGATCATTTTCACTGGCCAATCAATTTGACATGTCCGCACTAAATCGTCTGTACATTTTGATTTAGAGTTCATAATGAAACAAATCCAACGCACACATTAAACTAACTCAATTTTCCATTTTTTGAAAATATTTGAGACTGATAGAGCTAGACAAAGCATCAAAGTAGTCCAATCTATCCCGAACTATGTGAATTCATGCATACTGCTTCATTATTAAGCCATTACGTAAGGAGCACCAATGATCAGTTTTGAATGATCATTTTAAATAGCTGATTAACATCACATGTCCCCATTAAATCGTCTTTAACTTTATGCTTAGAGCTCAAGCTGACATGAATCCAAAGCCCACGTTAAACTAGTTGAATTTTCCATATTTTGAAAACATTTGAGAGTGAAAGTGCTAGACAACGCATCAAAGTAAAGCAATCTATCCCAAGCTGTGTGATACCATGCAATATTGTTCATTCATAAGCCTTTACTCAAGGAGCACCAATGACCAGTTTAGAATGATCATTTTAAATGGCCGATCAACTTGACATGTCCGCACTAAATTGTACGTAACTTTTAATTTAGAGTTCATAATGTCACGAATCCAATGGCCACATTAAGCTAACTCAATTTTCTATATTGCGACATAATTTAAGACTGGGAGCTACAACAAAGACTCCCAGTAATCCAATCTATCTCAAACTGCGTGTAGTTAAACCGCTACTCAAGGAGCACCAATGATCAGTTTAAAATGATCTTTTTAACTAGCTGATCAACTTGACATGTCCACACTAAATCATCCGTAACTTTTAATTTAGAGTTCACAATGACATGAATCCAACGTCCACGTTAAGTTAACTCAATTTTCTATATTTTCACAAAATATATAACTAAAATAACTACGACAAAGCCTCCAAGTAATCCAATCTATCCTAAACTGCGTGATGCCATGCTTAAGCTTCATTTATAACCTTTTACACAAGGAGAACAAATCATCAGTTTACAATGATCATTTTAACTAGCTGATCAACTTGACATTTCCGCACTAATCTTTTTTAACTATTGATTTAGAGCCTAAAATGACATGAGTCAAAAGCACACGCTAAGCTAGCTCAATTTTCCATATTGTGCAATATTTGAGACTGAAAAAACTACTGAAAAGCCTCCAAGTAATCCAATGTATCCCAAAGTGCGTGATGCCATACATTATACTTCATTTATAAGGATTTACTCAAGGAGCTCCAATGATCAGTTTAGAATGATCATTTTAACGAGCTGATCAACTTGACATGTGCGCACTAAATCGTCTGTAACTTTTGATTTAGAGTTCATATTGACATAAATCTAATGCCCATGTTAATCTAGCTCAATTTTCTATATTATGATAACATTTGACACTGAAAGAGCTACGACGAAGCCTCCAAGTAATCGAATGTATCCTAAACTGCGTGATTCGTTGAATTATGCTACATGTATAAACCTTTAGTCAAGGAGCACTATTCATAAGTTTAGAATAATCATTTTAACTGACCAATCAACTTGACATGTCCACACTAAATCAACTGTAACTTTTGATTTAGAGTTCAGAATTACACGAATCCAACGCTCACGTTAAGGTAGCTAAATTTTGTATAATTGGATAAAATTGAACATGAAAATAGCTACGACAAAGCATTTAAGTAATCCAATCTATCCCGAACTGCGTGATGCCATGCATTATGCTTCATTTATATGCCGTTACTCAAGGAGCACCAACGATAAGTTTACAATGATGATTTTAACGCTGATCAACTTGACATGGCCGCACTAAATTGTCTTTAACTTTTGATGTAGAGCCTAAAATGACATGACTTCAAATCCCACATTAAGCTAGCTGAATTTTCCATATTGCGGAAAATTTGAGACTGTAAGAGCTATGAAAAAGCCTTCGAGTAATCTAGTATATCCCAAAGTACGTGATACCATGCATTACACTTTATTCATTAGCCTTTACTGAAGGAGCACCAATGATCAGTTTAGAATGATCATTTTAACAGGCCGATCAACTTGACATGTCCGCACTAAATCGTTCGTAACTTTTGATTTAGAGTTCAGAATTATATGAATCCAATGCTCACGTTAAACTAGTTCAATTTTGTGTATTATGACAACATTTTAGACTGAAAAAGCTACTACAAAGCCTCCAGGTAATCCAATGTATCCCAAACTGCGTGAAGTCATACATTATGTTTCATTTATAAGTCCTTACTCAAGGAGCACCAATGATTTGTTTAGAATGATCATTTTAACTGGCCAATAAACTTGACATTTCTGCACTATATCGTTCATAACTTTTGATTTAGAGTTCAAAATGACATTAATCCAACGCCCACTTTAAGCTAGCTCAATTTCCTATATTATGACAACATTTTATAGGAGCACCAATGATTTGTTTAAAATGAAGCATCCATGTAATCAAATCTATCCCAAACTGTTTGATGCTATGCATTATGCTTCATTTATACGCCTTTACTCAATGAGCACCAATGATCAATTTAGAATTATCATTTTAACTAGCTGAGCAACTTGACATGTCCACACTAAATTGTCTTTCCTTTTGATTTGGAGCTCAAAATGAATTGATTCCAACACCCACGTTAAGGTAACTCAATTTTCTATATTGTAACAGTATTTCAGATTTAAAGAGCTACGACAAAGCGTTCAAGTAATCCAATGTAACCCAAACTGCATGATGCCATGCGTTATGCTCCATTTATAATCCTTTACTCAAGAAGCACCCATGACAGTTTGGAATGATCATTTTAACTAGCCGATCAACTTGACATTTCCGCACTGCATTTTCTGTAACTTTTGATTTAGAGTTCAAAATGACACGAATCCAACACCCATATTAAGTAAGCTCAATTTTCTATAAATTTTAGGACCAAAATAGCTATGATAAAGCCTTCATGTAATCCAGTCTATCCCGAAATGTGTGATGCCATGCATTATGATTCATTTACAAGCATTTACTCAAGGAGCACCAATTTTAGAATGATCATTTTAACTAGCTGATCGACTTGACATGTATGCACTAAATCGTTTTTAACTATTGATTTAGAGCCTAAAATGACAGTAGTACAACGCCCACGTTAAGCTAGCTCAATTTTCCATATTGTGCAACATTTGAGACTGAAATAGCTACAAAAAACTCTCCAGATAATCCAATGTACCCCATAGTGCATGATGCCATGCAAGAATCAATAATGATGAGTTTAGAATGATCATTTTAACTGGTCCATGAACTTGACATGTCTACACTAAATAGTCTGTAACTTTTGATTTAGAGTTCAGAAGGACATGAATCCAACGCCCATGGTATGCTAGCTCAATTTTCTATATTATGACAATATTTGAGACTGAAAGAGCTACGACAAAGCCTCCAAGTAATCCAATGAATTCCAAACTGCGTGATTCTATGCATTATGCTTCATTTATAAGCCTTTACACAAGTACCAATGATCAATTTAGAATGATTTTGTTAACTGGCCGATCAACTTGACATGTCCGCATTAAATCGTCCGTATCTTTTCATTTAGAGCTCAAAATTATACGAATCCAATGCCCCATTTAAGCTAGCTAAATTTTATGTATTCTGACAAAATTCAAAATAAAATAGCTACGACAAATCCTCCAAGTAATCCAATCTATCCCAAAATGTGTGATGCCATGAATTATGCTTCATTTATTAGCCTTCACTCAAGGAGCACCAATGATCAGTTTAGAATAATCATTTTAATTGGCCGATCAACATGACATGTTTGCACAAAATCATCCGTAACTTTTGATTTAGAGTTTAGAATGACACGAATCCAACACCCACGTTGAGCTAGCTCAAATTTCTATATAGTGAGAACATTTGAGATTGAAATAGCTACGAATAAACCTCCAAGTAATCCAATGTATACATAACTTCGTGATGCCTTGCATTATGCTTCATTTATAAGCCTTGTTTCATGGAGCACCAATGATCAGTTTAGAATGATCATTTTAACTAGCCGATCAATTTGACATGTCCGCACTAAATCGTCCGTAAGTTTTGATTAAGTGTTAAAAATGACACAAATCAAACTCCCACGTCAAGCTAACTCAATTTTTTATATTGTGACAAAATTTAAGACCGAAATAGATATGATAAAGCATCCATGAAATCCAATCAATCCCAAACTATGTGATGCGATGCAATATGCTTCATTTATAAGCCTTTACTCAAGTACAACCAATGATCAGCTTGGAATAATCATTTTAACTGGCCGAACAACTTGACATGTCCGTACTAAATCGTCCGTATCTTTAGATTTAGAGTTCAGAATGGTATGAATCCAACGCCCATGATAAGCTAGCTCAATTTTCTATATAATGACGATATTAAATACTGAAATAGCTATGACAAAGCCTCGAAGTAAGGCAATGTATCCCAAACTGCGTGAAGCCATACATTATGCTTTATTTGTAAGCCTTTACTCAAGGAGCACCAATGATCAGTTTATAATTATCATTTTAACTGTGCGATCAACTTGACATGTCCGCAATAAATCATCTGTAACTTTTGATTTAGAGTTTGGAATGACACGAATCCAACGTTCACGTTAAACTAGGTCAATTTTCTAATTATGAGAAAAGTTTAGACTGAAAGAGTTATGACAAAGACTCCAAGTAATCCAATGTATCATGAACTGCGTCATGCCATGGATTATGCTTCATTTATAAGCCTTTACTGAAGGAGCAACAATGACCAGTTAAGATCTGTGATAAGTCTAGAGTACTCAAGCTTCAAGCATTCTCACACAAGAAGGTTGGAGGCGTCAGCTCCTTTCAAAGGAAGAAAAACTAGGTTTTTATTTCATAAAACTTAAGTGATTACATGCTGAAAAGGGTCTTTATATACTAGTCCAGTAGCAGGTGCCTTCTAGGGCTGAAAATACATTATAATGGAATGACTAAAACGAAAATAGCAACAAGACATTAAGATCTAATGACAAATAAAAGACTTTTAAACTTAACAGTCACATTCCTGCAAAAACAAGCAAATAAACTTGTTAATTCAAACATAAGAATTTTAAATATGCACCTTGTTCTCTTGTAGCTCATTATAATGCCTTCTTAAGTTTGTTTAGCAATGATGAACAAGGTTGTATCTCTTAAGCCGTGTAAAACTGGAAGGAGTGAAATTGTTGTAGTCTTTAGTTGTTCATAGTCTCCTTCTTGTAATTCTTTAGTAAGTTCAGATTCATGGAATCCTCCATCTTTTATGATTGTTATGAGACTCTCTATAGACTTGTTGAACATCTTACTAAGGTTTCTTGTGCCTGATCTTGTTCTTGGAGCTTGTCTCATAATAGGTATATTAATGGGCTCTTCCTCAGCTTCTAGTGAGCTAGTATTGATTTCCTCATCATCTCCTCCCGCTTGAAAAGATTTTGTCCTCAGAACAGGTACATCAGCATGAAAAGGAGCAAGATCAGTAATATTTAAAGTAGGGGATATGGTCATCTCACCTTGCAGCTCAAGCTTATAGGCATTGTTGTTGATCTTCTCTAAAACACGAAAAGGACCATCTCCTTTTGGGGAAAGCTTGGATTTGCTTTGGTTGGGGAATCTTTCATGTCTCATGTGCAACCACACCCAATCTCCAGGTTCAAATGATATGTCTTTTCGGTGTTTATCGGCATTTCGTTTGTACTGCTCAGTTCTCTTTTCCAAGTTTTCCTTGACCTTTTGATGAATCTTCTTAACATAATCTGCCCTGGTTTCTCCTTCACTAGACATAACATCTTGAGGTAAAGGTATAAGATCCAGTGGGGTAGTAGGAGTAAATCCATAAACCACTTCAGAAGGAGAAAGTTTAGTTGCTGAATGTTTAGCATGATTATAAGCAAATTCAATGTAAGGTAAGCAAGACAACCAGTTTCTTAGATTCTTACCGACCGTGGCTCTCAACAATGTTCAAAGAGTTTGGTTTACTACCTCTATTTGACCATCGGTCTGTGGGTGGAAAGTCATTGAGAAGAGCAACTTAGTTCTCAACTTTTTCCATAATGTCTTCCAGAAATGACTTAGAAATTTGGTGTCATGATCTGAAACGATTGTTCTGGGAACTCCATGTAGGCACACTACTTCTTTAAAAAAAAGATCAGCTATTTGCATAGCATCATTAGTCTTGTTACGGGGTTTAAAATGAGCCATCTTTGAGAACCGGTCTACAACTACAAAGATAGAATCCTTGTGATTGATCTTTGGGAGACCTAAGAAAAAGTCCATAAAGATATCTACCCAAGGTAGGTTAGGAATGGGCAAAGGCATATAACAACCATAGTGATGCACTCAGCACAGAATCTTTCAACATCTCGTTTTAGATGTGGCCAGTAGAAATGTTCCATAAGTACACTCAATGTCTTATCTCGGCCAAAATGTCCCATGAGTCCTCCTCCATGAGCTTCTCCAATCAGTAGTTCTCTCATTGATTCCTGAGGAATACAAAGACGCTTTTTCTTAAACAGAAATCCATCATGTTGATAAAACATACCATATGCAGCCTTGTTGGTCTCCTTAAACATTTCTTGAAAATCTGGATCAGTCTCATACATTGCCTTGATGTGTTCAAATCCCATAATCGTAGCTTCCATTCTGCTGATGAGAGCATGTCTCCTTGATAAAGCATCAGCCACAACGTTATCTTTACCTTTCTTATATTTGATCACATAGGGAAAAGTCTCAGCAAACTCAAGCCACTTTGCATGCCTCTTCTCAAGCTTAGTTTGTCCTCTTAAGTTCTTGAGCGTCTCATGATCAGTATGAATAACAAACTCCTTTGACAGTAGGTAATGTTGCCAAATTTCAAAAGACCTTACCAAAGCATAGAGCTCTTTATTATATGTGGGATAGTTAAGTGAAGCTCCACAAAGTTTCTCACTGAAGTAAGCCACTGGTTTTCCTCCTTGCATTAGCACAGCTCCTATACCTGTTCCTGAAGCATCAGATTCAATTTCAAAGGTTTTATCAAAGATAGGAAGTACCAAAACAGGCGCATGTGTGAGGCTATCTTTCAGCTTGTTGAATGCCTTCTCTTGTGCTGGTCACCATTTGAATTCCACATTCTTCTTAATTACTGAAGTGAGGGGTGCAGCAACAGTACTAAAGTCCTTGACAAATCTTTTATAGAAACTAGCCAGTCCATGAAAACTCCTCACATGTCCGATTGTTGTTGGGGTTGGCCAATCTTGAATTGCTTTGATCTTTTCTTTATCGACCTTTAAGCCCTGAGAACTTACAACAAATCCTAGGAATACAACTTGATCAGTGCAGAAAGTACATTGCCTAAGGTTAGCATAAAGGTTTTCAGCCTTAAGCGATTCAAGTAGCTGCTCAAGATGTCGTAAGTGATCTTCAAGATTAGAGATGTAGACTAGAATGTCATCAAAATAAACTACTACGAACTTACAGATAAATGGTCTTAGGACGTGTACCCTGAGTCTCATGAAAGTACTTGGAGCGTTTGTGAGTCCAAATGGCATGACTAGCCATTCATACAATCCTTGTTTAGTTTTAAACGTTGTCTTCCATTCATCAGCTTCTTTGATTCTCACCTGATGATATCCGCTTATTAGATCAATTTTTGAGAAGATAGTTGCTCCATTGAGTTCATCTAGCATGTCATCAAGTCTTGGAATTGGATGTCGGTATTTGTTAGTGATATTGTTGATTGGTCTACAATCAACACACATTCTCTAAGTTCCATCTTTCTTAGGCACTAGAAGAACAGGAACAGCACATGGGCTTAGACTTTCTCGGATATAGCCCTTAGACATTAAGTCTTGTACTTGTCTTTCCAGCTCCTTTGCTTCTTCTGGATTCACTCTATAGGCAGATCGGTTTGGCAATGGTGCTCCAGGAACAATATCAATCTGAGGCTCGATTCCTCTTATAGGTGGCAATCCTGGTGGTATCTCTTCAGGAAAAACATCAGTGAATTTGTCAAGAAGCTCTAGAACAGTAGCAGGGAGATCCTCCTTTTCTTTTCTTGAAAACAACACTTCTTTAAAGATCATTAGTAGCACATGTTCTTTAGAATCAAGAGATTTCAAAACAGTGGCAGGTGTTACATAAAGGTTAGTTTTATTTAGCTTTTCTCCTTTGGACATAGTTCGTTGCATCTCATGCACTTCCTGTGGAGCTAAAGGTGCTAAGCTATGTTTCTTGTTATTGTGCATGAAGGTATAGTGGTTGGTGCGTCCATTGTGTAATGCTTCTTTCTCAAATTGCCATGAACGACCTAGAAGTAGATGTCCAGCTTGCATAGGTACCACATCACACACAACTTGATCTGCATACTTGCCTATGCTGAATGGTATGGTGACTTGTTCTGTGATTTCTAGCTCAGTTTCATCGTTCAGCCATATGAGCTTGTATGGTCGAGGATGCTTTGTCTTTTGTAACCATAGCTTATCAACCAAATACTTGCTGGCTACGTTAGTACAAGAACCACCATCTATGATCAAGATACATACCTTAGAGTATATTGTGCACCGAGAATGGAAAATATTTTCTCTTTGTATAGTTTCTGGTTCAAAAAGAGCACTGAGGGATCTCCTCGTAACTAGAAGCTCTCCGTAATCAGGATAGTCCACAACTTCTTCCTCAGAGCTTTCAGATTCATGCGCCTCTTCATCTTGAGACTCATATTCGCCATTTGATTTAAGGATCATAACTCTCTGGTTTGGGCATTCTCTTGCATAGTGGTCTTTTCCCTGACATTTAAAACAGGTTATGTCACGAGATCTTTGAGTTGGAGTTTTACCTTGCTCTGGTTTATTGTTTTTAGACGTTTCAGCAATGGATTTCTTGAATCTGGATTCTATGTCGATGGCCTTTCCTTTGTCCACAGCCTTTTGAGGTTGTTGATTCCAGGTAGATTTGCTACGATTTGCTGAGATAATCTTCCTTTTTATGTGCTGCTCGGCCTGAACCGCAAGATGCAGCAACTCGCCCAGATCATGATAGGTTTGTCTCTCCATTTTTTTAGCAATTCGATCTTGCAGACCATCTAGGAATTGAGCCATCAAAGTTTCTTCTGAATCTTCGGTCTCCAACCTGTTTCTAAGCATTTCAAACTCATCAAAGTATTCTTCAACAGATTTTGAACTTGAGTTAGTTTTCTAAATTTCTTCTGCAACTCTCTGTAGTAGTATGCATGGACATATCTCCTCCTTATTTGGAACCTCATGTCTTCCCAAGTAGTGATCTGGCCATGTCTATGTCTTCTTCTTTCAGACACATCTCTGTCCCACCAAGATAGAGCGTTTTCAGTGAGTTGAGCAGCTGCTAGAGACACTTTTCTCTTATCTGAGTAGTTGTAATACTCAAATATGTATTCCATATGCCTTTCCCAATCAAAGTAGGCATCTGGATTAACCTTTCCATCAAAGGTTGGTGCCGTGAGCTTTACGTCTCGGTTTCCATGCCAAGTTTCTTCTACTCTATCTCTGTCACGTTGATATTGTCTTCTTGGTGTATGGTTATGATCAGGTTCTGGTGGAAAATCATCTTCTAAGTCAGCTATTTCGTCCTCCTCATGATTCACATGTTGGGCATTCGCATTTCGGATAAGATTTCTGCGAATTGGTGGTGGTTGTTCTATTCTTGTCATGCGATCTCTTAGGTTCTGAAGTTGAATCTGAATAGCAGCAAGCATCTGAGCAACATTCACATCTACTGGTTCTCCCATAGTCACACAATCTGTCTAACACTAAACAAACAGATCAAGTGCAAAATAAGTCGAATACACACAATCAAAAACAACTTAAAATGGACATAACTAGTTGCAGTAGCAAAGGAAGTCGAATAGACACAATCAAAACAACTGAAAATCGACAAATCTAGTTGCAGCAGCAAAGGAAGTCAAATAGACACAATCAAAAACAACTAAAAATTGACATATCTAGTTGCAGCAGCAAGGAAGTCGAATAGACACAATCCATAAAACTGAAAACCGACAGATCTAGTTGCAGCAACACAAGCTATCAACAACTAATGATGTTACTGGCTTCTAAAACACAAAAAACATATTGGGATTCGATTTTTATGGGTTTTATGAGGAGATGCAATTTGACAGCATGTTAACAAAGAAACGACAGAGTAAAAACGAAAATGGGGGTAGATAAACCTGAATAGGAGTGATTAAGCTCTGATACCAGATGATGCAGGTACAAGAGGACTTGTTCGAGCAAGGGGAACAGCTGTAGAGGCTCTAGCTGGCTGTACAACACATTCTAGAGATTGAGGAGTGATGGGTTGATGCTGACCCTTCAGCTGGCTGTAGAGCACTTTCTGGAGGATCTAAGTAAGAATTGAGTAGAGAGGTGGATTGAGAGACGCCACACAGATTATGGAAAATCTGTGATAAGTTTAGAGCACTCAAGCTTCAAGCATTCTCACAAAAGAAGGCTGGAGGCGTCAGCTCCTTTCTAAGGAAGAAAAACTAGGTTTTTATTTCATAAAACTTAAGTGATTACATGTTGAGAAGGGACTTTATATACTAGTCCAGCAGCAGGTGCCTTCTAGGGTTGAAAATACATTATAATGGAAGGACTAAAACGAAAATAGCAACAAGATATTAGGACCTAATGACAAATAAAAGACTTTTAATCTTAACAGTCACATTCCTGCAGAAACAAGCAAATAAACCTGTTAATTCAAACATAAGAATTTTAAATATGCACCTTGGTCTCTTGTAGCTCCTTATAATCACTTCTTAAGTTTGTTTACCAATGATGAACAAGGTTGTATCTCTTAAGCCTTGTAAAACTAGAAGGAGTGAAATTGTTGTAGTCCTTAGTTGTTCATAGTCTCCTTCTTGTAATTCTTTAGTGAGTTCAGTTTCATGGAATCCTTCATATTTTATGATTGTTATGAGACTCTCTATAGACTTTTTGAACATCTTACTAAGGTTTCTTGTGCGTGATCTTGTTCTTGGAGCTTGTCTCATAATAGGTATATTAATGGGCTCTTCCTCAGCTTCTAGTGAGCTAGTATTGATGTCTTCATCATCGATAGAGTTAATCATACCGAAGAAATTGATTTCGATGTCTGAGAAGTCGAATTAGAAAATGAATTTCAGTGTAATATTTCATCTTCAGATGATTACAGGACGAAGAGATGTAATTAATATATTTGACATTTTATGTATTTTTGACATTTGATCTTTATATAATTCAATGTATTCACTAAAACCATATAATATAGGTTTTATGGCACTAATTATGACTACTTTGCCACCACATTGCCACTACATTGCAAATGGGGTGGCAAATTGGTCACAAATATTAGAGGTGGTCGCATGCTACCACAAGATCAAAGTTCCAGCTCCGCCCAATTCTCGAAGTAATGTTAGGATAGGTACGGAGTGTACCATGGTCGCAAATTGGTCGCAAAATAGTGACCACTTTGCGACTACATAAAGTAAATCGACATTTTCTCGATGTATTTTTCACGTTTACAACTTGTCTTTGCATTTCTAGGTAAGTACTAACCATTCTAGGCGGCCAAATATACACAAAATCATATTTGTGTTCATGTAAATGTTAGAAACATTTGAAGCGTATATAAGAGGTATAACGTTAAGGAAATGTGTTAAGTGTTATAGGTAAATGATATGTAAATTTGGTAAATGTTGTTGTTTACTTAGTAATTAAAGTTTGTACAACTCCTAATCAAGTTATTAATTTTATATAATTTAATTTATTCATCAAAATCATAAAATTTAGGATTTGGGGCATTAATTGTGACTACTTCGCCACCACATTGCCACTATTTTGGGAAAGTGGTGGAAATTGGTCACAAATATCAGATGTGGTGGCAAATCAGTCCCAAATATGCGACTGATTTGCGACCACAAGACCAAAATTTGTACCATGGTCGCAAATTGATCGCAAACTAACGACCACTTTACGACTACATAGGTTAAATTCAGATTTTTTCCTTTTGTATTCTTCACATTTACAAAATCTTTTTGCATTTCTAGGTGAGTACTAACCATTCTATGTGCCCAAATACACACAAAATCATATTTGTGTTCATGTAAATGTTAGAAACTTTTGAAATCTATATAAGAGATATAAGTATAAGGAAATGTGTTAGGTGTTTAGGTAAATGATATGTAAATTTAGTAAATTTGGTAAATTTGGTAAATTTGGTAAATGTCGTTGTTTACTTATTAATTGAAGATTGTACAACTCCTAATCAAGTTATCAGTCTTATATAATTCAATTTCTTCAACAAAATCATAAAATTTAGGGTTTGGAGCATTAATTGTGACTAGTTTGCCACCACATTGCCAGTACATTGGAAAAGTGGTGGAAAATTGGTCACAAATATCATATGTGGTCGCAAATCAGTCATAAATTTGTGACTGATTTGCGACCACTAATGAAAATAACAGATTATCATACATCAAATAAAATGTGGTCGCAAATCAGTCGCAAAATGTGCGACTGATTAATGACCACTTATTCATTTATCAAATTAATAAGGGTAGTTGCAAATCAGTCGCAAATTTGCGACTGATTTGTAACCACTTATGGATTCGGTAGGAACTGAAAATCCAAGAACTTTCAAACTCCCACCAAATTTAATAGTGGTCGCAAATCAGTCCAAATTTACGACTGAATTATGACCACCAATTATTTTGGTGGGAATCAAAAATTTTGAGATTTTTCGATTCCCACCAAATTTAATGGTGGTCGTAAATCAGTCGCAAATTTGTGACTGATTTGCGACCACGTCATTAATTTTGCATTTTGCCACTGATTTGCGACCACATTTGTGGTCGCACAAAAAATCTATAAATACGTGATGGTTTTCCATCATTTTTCACACTTCAAACATTCCTACTTTCTAAAAATCCTCTCGAAGACAAACCTCTTTCGCAACAAAAAAAAAGAATAAACAATGGCAAATAGCGGTAGGTCATTGAGAGGTCATGGAACACGACAAATCCCATCGTCTTCCGGCTGTGATAACTCTTTCGCCTCCTTATAGATTGGCAGCCCGCCTCCCTCCACAATACATATTCACTCCTCACTCGGTTTCTGAAACCGATCCTGCCCCTCGGATTCAGAAATCCGAGGACCATGAGGAGGAAGATGTTCCGCCATCCGAAATGGAAACGGGATAATAAACTCTCACACTTAATAGTTTGTTACAAACCCTGGGGCGGGACTAGTACTTGACTATACTGTCTCTTGTACCAGCACCGAACACAACATGGTAAGTTTTTAATTTAAATTTTATATTAATTTATATAAATTATAAATATTTAATTATAAATAAATAATTTAAATTTATAATTAAATATTTGTAATTAATTAGGTTTGACCGGGACAAATGGGTAATAACCCATCAAATTTCAAAAAATTTGAAAAATAAATTTGACGTCCCCTACTATAGTTGTACGGTCATAACAGCTGGAGGACAGAAAAAATATTTCATCAAATTTGTGGTAAGTAATTTTTTTATAATTTATTTCAATTTTTGTATTTTATAAAATTTAAAAATTCCTAAAACTGATAATATATTATAAAATTTGAATCAATCGTACACCTAGGATCCTATGGTCACCCCGGTGGTATGAAAGGAGTTTAACTCAGTCTATGTAAGATAGATGAAAATGATGGTGAGCACGGTTCATACAACCGGTAAACGTCCCAGGTGGATTTCCCCGAGTCTGTACAAAATAATGACAAACTACTGGGGAACAGAAATGTCAAACGAGAGAGGTAGCAAATCCTCTAATAACCGCATCTCCGCTTGGGATGACCTTGGTCCGCACAAGCATTTGTCGGGGCAAAAATCCTACATCCAGATCCAACAACAAGTAATTTAAAATATTTAAATTTATATATAAATTTAATTGTTATTTAATAATAATTTATTTCAAAATATGTTTAGGAAATAATTTGGAACAACCGGTCTCAATTGGTGAGGTCTTTATAAAGACTCACACTCGGCCGGATGGTTTGTATGTGGATTTGAAAGCTAAACAGATCTGTGAAGCATACGAATGCAACATCCAAGAAAAAGATGGCGATCGTGGAGGTCGATGCAACGAAACATCTGACGGTAGTTCCCAGCGAATTGAGCTGACCCTAGAAGAGAAGAATGAGATCTTCATTCAGGTAACAAATTCTTTTTTAAAAATTTTTTATGTACATTAAGTTCAATATATTTATTCTAAATGTTTTTTGTAGTCTTGTAATTATATTCTAATTATTTTTTGTAGTCTTCCATTGCGGATGACCGAGGTCATCTTTACGAACTCGGTAGCCTAAAACGCATGAACGGGTCGGGTAGACGTAGTGGCTTGAAATACATTACCGCGGACTATGTTGCGCTTCATGATCAACTCTTACCCGTGTAGTGCGGAATCGAAGAACAAAAAGCAATCAACGTGCGTATTGAAGAACAAAACGCGCAAATTTTGTAAGCGAATCGAAAGATACATGAAGTGCAAAAAGAAAATCAAAAGATGATTAACAATTTCGAGATGCTCGTCGGCTATTTCCAACGAACGGATCCTGCATTCACCTCTTTTATGCGGGATAACGATGGCACAGGTGAACCGTCGACCGCTCCACCAAAATATTCGCCATCGGATTTTCTATTCCCGCCGCCGGGGAATTAGATTTTTTTTTTGTAAATTGAATTTTATTAAATAAAATTTATTATTTTTTAATTTATTTTTTATTAATTAATATAATTTATTTATTATTTAATTATAACAATATTTATAATTACAAAAAAATTTATTTAAACAAAATATTTTAAAACTAATATCAAAATTATATTCATTATTAATTAATTAATAACAATAATAAATAGTTTTATAAAGAATAGTAATTAATTAAAATATTTTGAAATTAAAATTGAAAATTATTATTTAAATATTTTTTTTATTTTTTTTAAAAAATATTTTAATTAATAATTATTATTATTTAAAACCTAATTTTTTTGTAGTCGCAAATACATCGCAAATCAGTCTCACTTTTTTGTGACCAATTTATGATTACATCTATTTTGTTTTGATAAAGTTACATGTAATCGCAAATCAATCACAAATATTTGCGACTACTTTGCCACTACAACTATTTTTTCGGAGAAATTCCTCCTCACTCGCAAATCAGTCGTAATTATTTGTGATTGATTTGCGACTTAATATCTAACGTAGTCGCAAATCAGCCGCAAACTCTTGTGACTGATTTGCAACTACGGCTTTTGCAACCACATATGTAGTTGCAAAGTAGTGGCAAAATTTGTTACTGAAATCTAGTCGCAAATACAATCACTAATGTTTGGTCGCAAATCAGTCAGAAATTGTACCACTATTATAGTGGTGGCAAATCAGCCGCTAAAGTACGACTAATTTGCGACTAAAAACTTTTACGACAAATACTTTGTGACTACCTTTTATGGTGGCAAAGTCCTTGTTTTCTTGTAATATAAAAAAGGTATTCTCTAATTACTAGAGAAATACCTATTGTTCAAGCATTAAATAATTTAAATATTCAAAATTATTTTCACTTACAATTTTATCTCGTAGTTAAATAGTTATAGAAATATACATTAAAATTCCTTTTTTTAGAACTTGAATTTAAACACCAAAAATATGATTTGAAATTTCTATCAAAACTCTAAAAATCAATGTAACTGCAGAATCCAGATCAATATAAACCAAAAGTTAGAATCGGGTTAAGAAGACAAGTATACATTGGATGAAAGGTATCCATTAATAGCAATTTTGTAAATTTAAAATGGATGGATAAGAATATATGTATACTCTATTTATACCCACACCATGTGTGGGTAAAAATATTCATAAATTATATAATATTATTTATTAATAAATATAAATTAAATATTTATATAATTTTAACTTTTTTAGAGTTTTTTAATGTTAATTTTTATATATGTAAATTAAGAAAAGAAAAATAATTGTCTTTCATGCATTTAATAGTATTTTTCGTTAATTTAATAAATTATATTAATTTTCTAACCAAATTAATAACAATAACATATATAAAATGATGAAAAAATTGATAGGTTTAAAATGGGTTATAAAGTGTTGAATCATATTTCTTAAATTTTGGTGGAATCAATTAGGATTAGGGTTAATTTAGGGTTGGGTTGATTTAGGGTTAGGTTGGGTTAGGTTTAAAAACTCATATTAACATCCGTATCTATAAACCTTTATTCAAGCAGCACCAATGAAAAGTTTGAAATGATCATTTTAACTATCCCATCAACTTGACATGTCTGCACTGTATCGTGAATAACTTTTGTTTAAGAGCCTAAAATGACATGAGTCCAACACCCTATTGACTATAAACCTTTATCCAAGGAGCACCAACAAACAGTTTGAAATGATCATTTTAACTATCCGATCAACTTGACATGTATGCACTGCATTATCCGTAAATTTTGATTTAGAGTTCAAAATGACACAAATCTAACATCCACATTAAACAAGCTCAATTTTCTATATTATGACAAAATTTAAGAATAAAACACCTACGACAAAGCCTCCAAATAATCCCATGTTTCCTAAACTGTGTGATGTCATGAATTATTTTCATTTATAAGCCTTTACTAAAGGAGCACCAATGATCACTTTAGAATGTTCATTTTAACAGGCCGATGACCTTGACATGCCCGAAATAAATTGTTTGTAACTTTTGATATAGATATCAAAATGACACGAATCCAACGCCCACGTTAATCTAGCTCAATTTTTTATATTGAGACAAAAATAAAATACCAAAATAGCTATGACAAAGCCTCCAAGTAATCCAATATATCCCAAAAAGCGTGATGCGATGCATTATGCTTCATTTATAAGCCCCTACTCAAGGAGCACCAATGATCAGTTTAGAATAATCATTTTAACAGGCCGATCAACTTGACATGGCCATAGTAATTAATGTGCAATTTTTGATTTTGAGTTTAAAATGACAGGAATCCAACGTCCACGTTAACCTATCTCAATTTTTTATATTGTGAAAAAATTAAGATCAAAATAGCTACGAAAAAGTTTATAAGTAATCCAATCTATCCCAAACTGTGCGATGCTATACATTATGCTTCATTTATATGGCTTTACTCAATGAGCACAAATGATCAGTTTAGAATGATCATTTTTAACTACTGATCAACTTGATATGTCCGCAATAAATCGTCTTTAATTTTTATTTAGAGTCTAAAACGACATGAGTGCAACGCTCACGTTAAGCTAGCTCAATTTTCCATATTGTGGAAAATTTGAGAATGAAAGAGCTACGCAAAAGCCTCCAAATAGTCTAGTGTATCCCAAAGTTTGTGATGCCATACATTATGCTTCATTTATAAGCCTTTACTCAAGGAGTACCAATGATCAGCTTAGAATGATCATTTTAACTGGCGATCAACTTGACATGTCTGCACTAAATCATTTGTGACTTTTGATTTAAAGTTCAAAATGACACAAATCAAACGCCCACGTTAAGCTAGCTCAATTTTCTATAATATGACAACATTTTAGACTGAAAGATCTATGACAAAGCCACCAAGTAATCCAATGGATCCCAAACTACGTGATACCATGCATTATGCTTCATTGATATGCCTTTACACAAGAAGCACTAATGACAACCTTAGAATGACCATTTTAATTGCCAGATAAACTTGACATGTCCGCACTAAATTATTTGTAACTTTTGATTTAGAGTTCAAAATGACAAGAATCCAACACCCACTTTAAGGTAGTTCAATTTTTTGTATTGTGACAAAACTGAAGACCAAAATAGCTACGAAAAAACCTCCAAATAATCAAATCTCCCAAAATGCGTGATGCAATGCATTATGTTTCATTTACAAGCATTACTCAAGGAACACCAATGATCAGTTTAAAATGATCATTTTAACTAGTCGATCAGCTTGATATGTCCGCAGTAATTCGTCTATTACTTTTGATTTAGATTTCAAAATTACAAGAGTCCAACACCCACATTAAGCTATCTTAATTTTCTATATTGTGACAAAAATTTAAAATCAAAATAGCTACGAAAAAGCCTCCAAGTAATTGATTCTGTCCCAAAAAGCGTGATGCCATGCATTATGCTTCATTTATAAACCTTTACTCAAGAAGCACCAATAATCAGTTTAGAATGATCAATTTTTTTGGCCGAGCAACTTACATGTCCGCATTAATTCGCTTGTAACTTTTGATTTAGATTACAAAATGACAGAATCCAACGCCCAAATTAAGCTAGATCAGTTTTTTATATTGTGAAAAAATTTAAGATCGAAATAAATATGAAAAAACCTCCAAGTAATCCAATCTATATCAAACTTTGTGATGTTATGCATTATGCTTCACTTATACGCCTTTAATCAATGAGCACCAATGATTAGTTTAGAATGATCATTTTCAACTAGGTGATCAACTTGACATGTCCACACTAAATTGTCTTTAACTTTTGGTTTAGAACCAAAAATGACATGAGTCCAACACCCATGTTAAGCTAGCTCAATTTTCCATATTATTTAACATTTGAGACTAAAAGAGCTACGAAAAAAGCCTCCAAGTAATCCAATGTATCTCAAAGTGTGTGATACCATGCATTATGCTTCATTTATAAGCCATTACTCACGCACCACCTATGATCAGTCTATAATGATCATTTTAACTGGCCAATCGACTTGACATGTCCGCACTAAATCATTCGTAACTTTTGATTTAGAGTTCCAAATGACATGAATCCAACACCCACGTTAAACTATCTCAAGTTTCTATAAGTTGACAACATTTAAGACAGAAAGAGCTATGAAAATGCATACAAGTAATCCAATGTATCCCTAACTGCATGATGCCATGCATTATGCTTCATTTATAAGCCATTAATCAAGATGCACCAAGGATCAGTTTATAATGATCATATTAACTGGCAGATCAATTTAACATATCTGCACTAAATTATCAGTAACTTTTGATTTAGGTGTGAAAATGGCACGAATCCAACACACACGTTAAGCTAGCTCAATTTTCTATATTTTGAAAAAATTTAAGATCGAAATAGCTACGACAAAGCCTCCATGTAATCCAAACTATCCCAAACTTTTTGATGCTATGCATTATGCTTCATTTATACGCATTTACTCAATGAGCAACGATGAGCAGTTTAGAATTATCACTTTAACTAGTTGATAAACTTGACATGTCCGCACCAAATCGTCTTTAACTTTTGATTGAGCTCAAAATTAAATGAATCCAACACCCACATTAAGGTAGCTCAATTTTCCATTTTGTAACAATATTTGAGATTGAAAGAGGTACGACAAAACCTTCAAGTAATCCATTGTATCCCAAACTACGTGATGTCATGCGTTATGCTTCATCTATAAACCTTTACTCAAGGAGCACCAATGAGCAGTTTGGAATGATCATTTTAACTAGCCGGTCAACTCGACATGTCTGCACTGCATCGTCCGTAACTTTTGATTTAGAGTTCAAAATGACATGAATTCAATGCCCACATTAATCAAGCCCAATTTTCTATATTGTGACAAAATTTTAGACCAAAATAGCTATGAAAAAAACTCCAACTAATCCAATCTATCCCAAAATACGTGATATCATGCATAATGCTTCATTTATAAGCATTTACACAAGGAGTATCAATTTTCGAATGATCATTTTAACAAGCTGATTGACTTGATATGTCTGCACTAAATCGTTTTTACCTTTTGATTTAGACCCTAAAATGACATGAGTCCAACGCCCACGTTAAGCTAGCTCAATTTCCATATTGTGCAACATTTGAGACGCGAAGAGCTACAAAAAAGCCTCCAAGTAATCCAATGTATCCCATAGTGCGTGATGCCATGCATTATGCTTCGTTTATAAGCCTTTACTCAAGGAGCACTAATGATCAGCTTAGAATGATCATTTTCACAGGCCGATCAACTTGACATGTCCGCAAGAAATCGTCCGTAACTTCATATCTAGAGTTTAGAATGACACGAATCCAACTCCCACGTTAAGCTATCTCAATTTTCTATATTAATGCAATATTTTGACACTGAAAGTGCTACGACAAAGCCTCCAAGTAATCCAATGTATCACACACTGCGTGATTCCATGCATTTGGCTTCATTTATAAGTCTTTAATCAAGCACCACCAATGATCAGTTTAAAATGATTATTTTAACTGGCTGATCACCTTGACATGTCCGCACTAAAATGTCAGTAACTTTTGATTTAGAGGTCAAAAACACATGAATCCAACGCCCACGTTAAGCTAGCTCAGTTTTCTATATTTTGACAAAATTCAAGACTAAAATAGCTATGAAAAATCCTCCAACTAATCCAATCTATCCCAAAATGCGTGATACCAAGAATTATGCTTCATTTATAAGCCTTTACTCAATGAGCACCAATGATCAGTTTAGAATGATTATTTTAACTAGCAGATCAACTTGACATGTCTGCACTAGATCGTCCGTAACTTTTGATTAGAGTTCAGAATGACATGAATCTAATGCTCACAATAACCTAGCTCAATTTTCTGTATCGGGACATAATTCAAGACTAGAATAGCTATGAAAAATCATCCAATTAGTCTAATTTATCCCAAAATACGTGATGCCAACCATTATGCTTCATTTATAAGCCTTTACTCAATGAGCACCAATGATCACTTTATAATTATCATTTTAAATTGCAGATTAACTTGACATGTCCGCCTAAATCATCCGTAACTTTTGATTTAGAATTCAGAATGACATGAATCCAACGCTCACGTTAACCTAGCTCAATTTTCTATATTATTGCAATAGTTTAGACAGAAAGATCTAATACAAAGCCTCCAAGTAATCCAATGTATCCCAAAGTGCGTGATGCCTTGGATTATGCTTCATTTATACGCCATTACTCAAGGAACACCAATGATCAGTTAAAAATGATCATTTTAAGTAGCTGGTAAACTTGACCCGTCCGCACCAAATCTTCTTTAACTTTTGATTTAAAGCTCAAAATGAATTGAATCCAACACCCATGTCAAGCTAGCTCAATTTTTCATATTGTAACAATATTTGAGATTGAAAGAGCTACGACAAAGTCTTCAAGTAATCCAAAGTATCCCAAACTGGGTGATGCCATGCGTTATGCTTCACTAATGAAACTTTACTCAAGGAGCACCAATGATCAGTTTGGAAATATCATTTTAACTAGCCGATCAACTTGACATGTTTGCACTGTATCATCTATAACTTTTGATTTAGAGTTCAAAATGACATGAATCCAATGCCCATATTTAGCAAGCTCAATTTTCGATATTGTGACAACATTTGATGTTGAAATAGCTATTAAAAATCCTCCATGTAATCCAAGGTATCCATAACTTCGTGATGCCATGCATCAGACTTCATTTATAAGCCTTTACTCAAGTAGCACCAGTGATCAGTTTATAATGATCATTCTGGCTGATCAGCTTGACATGTCCACACTAAATCGTCCGTAAGTTTTGATTAAGAGTTAAAAATGACACGAATCCAACACCCACGTTAAGATAGCTCAATTTTCTATATTGTGACAAAATTTAAGACCAAAATAGTTACGAAAAAGCCTCCATGTAGTCTAATCAATCCCAAACTATGTGATGCGATGCATTATGTTTCACTTATAAGCCATTACGCATGGAGCACCAATGACCAATTTAGAATAATCATTTTAACTGGCCGATCACCATGACTTGTCCGCACTAAATCATCCGTAGCTTTTGATTTAGTGTTCAGAATGACACGAATCCAACGCCCATGTTAACCTAGCTCAATTTTTATATTATGACATGTCCGCACTAAATCATCCGTAACTTTTAATGTAGAGTTCAGAATGTATCGAATTCAATGTTTACATTAAGCTAGCTCAATTTTCTATATATGTAGAAAATTTTAGACTGAAAGAGATACTACAAAGCCTCCAAGTAATCCAATGTATACCAAACTGCGTGATACAATGGATTTTGCTTCATTTATAAGCCTTTAATCAAGCAGCACCCATGATAAATTTAGAATGATCATTTTACGTAGCTGATCAACTTGACATGTCCGCACTAAGTCGTCCGTCACTTTTGATTTAGAGTTCAAAATAACAGAAATTTAACACTCACGTTAAACTACCTCAATTTTCTATATTATGAGTACAATTTAGACTGCAAGAGATACGACAAAGCCTACAAGTAATGCAATGTATCCCAAACTGTGTGATGCCATGGATTATGCTTCATTTATAAGCCTTTACACAAGGAGCACAAATGATCAGTTCAGAATGATCATTTTAAGTAGCTGATCAACTTGACATGTCCACACTAAATTATCTTTACCTTTTGATTTAGAACTCAAGATGACATGAATCCAACACCCACGTTAATCTTGTGACAACATATGAGATTGAAATAGCTACAAAAAAGCCTACAACTAATCCTATCTATCCCAAACTGAGTGATGCCGTGCATTATGCTTCATTTATAAGCCTTTACTTTAGGAGCACCAAGGATCAGTTTAGACTGATCGCTTTAAATAGCTGATCAACTTGACATTTCTACACTAAATCGTCATTAACTATTTATTTACAGCTCAAAATGACATGAGTCCAACGCCCACGTTAAGCTTGCTGAATTTTTCAGATTGTGACAACATTTGAGACAGAAAAAGCTACTACAAAGCCTCCAAGTAGTCCAACGTATCCCAAACTCCGTGATGCCATTCATTATGCTTCATTTATAAGAAATTTTATCAATGAGCTCCAATGATCACTTTAGAACTAGCAGATCAACTTGACATGTCCACAGTAAATTGTCCGTAACTGTTGATTTAGAGTTCAGAATGACACCAATCAAACACTCACGTTAAACTAGCTCAATTTTCTATATTGTGACAAAATTTAAGATCGAAATAGCTACCACAAAGCCTCCAAATAATCTAGTCTATCCCAAACTACATGATGCCATGCATTACGCTTCATTTATAAGCCTTTACTAAAGGAGCACCAATGTTCAGTTTTAAATTATCATTTTAACTAGTTGATAAAATTGACATGTCCGCACTAAATTGTCCATAACTTTTGATTTAGCGTTCAAAATAATACGAATCCTATGCCCACGTTAAGCTAGCTCAAATTTCCATATTGTGACGAAATTTGAAACTGCGTGATGTCATGTATTTTGCTTCATTTCTAAGCCTTTAATCAAGTAGCACCAATGATCAGTTTAGAATGATCATTTTAACAGGGCGATCAACTTGACGTATCCTCTGAACTATTGATTTAGAGTTCAGAATGACACGAGTCCAAAACGCCCAAGTTATGCTAGCTCAATTTTCAATATCATGACAAAATTTAATATTGGAATAGCTACGACAAAGCCTCAAAGTAATTCACTCTATCCCAAACTGTGTGATGCCATGCATTATGCTTCATTTTTAACCCTTTACTCAAGGAGCACCAATGATCAATTTAGAATGATCATTTTAACTAGCTGTTCAACTTGACATATCCGCACTAATTCGTCTGTAACTTTTGATTTAGAGTTCAGAATGACATGAATCCAACGTACACGTTACGCTAGGTCAATTTTCTATATTGTGACAACATTTAAGATTAAAAGAGCCACGATAAGGCTTCCAAGTAATCCAATGTATCACAAATTGCTTGATGCCATGCATTATGTTTCATTTATAGGTCTTTACTCAAAGAGTACCAATGATCAATTTAGAATGATCATTTTAAATAGCTGATCAACTTGAAATGTCCGCACTAAATCCTCTTTAACTTTTGATTTTGAGTTCATAATGACATGAGTCTAACGCCCACGTTAAGCTAGCTCAATTTTCCATATTGTGACGACATTTGAGACTGAAAGAGCTACTAAAAAGCCTCCACACAAGTATAACAAACTGCGTGATTCATATGTAAGAGCTACGACAATGCCTCAAAGTAATCAAATGTATCCCAAACTACGTGATCTCATGCATTATGCTTCATTTATAAGACTTCACTCAAGGAACACCATGATCACTTTAGAATGATTATTTTATCTAGCCGATCAAATTGACAGGTCTGCACTAAATCGTCTGTAACTTTTGTTTTTGAATTCAAAATGACACGAATCCACCGCGCACTTTAAGCTAGCTCTATTTTCTATATTCTGACAAAATTAAAGACTCAAATAGCTACGATAAGGCCTCCAAGTAATCCAATCTGTTCCTAACTGCGTGATGCCATGGATTATGCTTCATTTATAAGCCTTTACTCAAGGAGCACCAATGATTAGTGTAGAA
Source organism: Pugionium cornutum (assembly GCA_018901935.1). Taxonomy (NCBI): domain Eukaryota; kingdom Viridiplantae; phylum Streptophyta; class Magnoliopsida; order Brassicales; family Brassicaceae; genus Pugionium; species Pugionium cornutum. The sequence continues at coordinate 16,204,171 of CM032162.1, read as the reverse complement.
TGATAATTTTAACTTGATGATCAGCTTGACATGTCCGAAGAAAATTGGCTTTAACTTTTGATTTAGAGGACATGAGTCCAACGCCCATATAACACTAGCTCAATTTTCTATATTGTGACAATATTTTAGATGGAAAGAGCTTTGACAAATCTTCCAAGTAATCCAATGTATCCCAAACTGCGTGATGCCATGCATTATGCTCATTTATAAGCCTTAACTCAAGGAGTACCAATGATCAGTTCAGAATGATCGTTTTAATTGGCCAATCAACTTGACATGTCGATACTAAATCGTCTGTAAATTTTGATTTAGAGTTCAAAATGATACGAATCTAACGCCCACGTTATGCTAACTCAATTTTCTATATTGTGACCAAATTTAAGACTGAAATAGCTACGAAAAGGGGTCCAAGCAATCCAATGTATCCCAAACTGCTTTATGCCATGCATTATGTTTCATTTATAAGCCCTTACTCAAGGAGCACCAATGATCAGTTTATAATGATCATTTTAACTAGCCGATCAACTTAACATGTCCGCACTAAATCATCTTTAAGCTTTGAATTAGAGCTCAAAATGACATGAGTCTAACGCCAATGTTAACCAAGCTCAATTTTCCAAATTGTGACAACATTTGAAACTGAAAGAGCTACGTAAAGGCCTCCATGCAAGTATCCCAAACTGCGTGATTCCTTGCATTATGCTTCATTTATAAGCCTTTACTCAATTTTCTACATTGTGACGAATTTGAGTCTGAAAGAGCTACGAAAAAGCCTCAAATTAATCGAATGTATCCCAAACTGTGTGATGCCATGCATTATGCTTCATTTATAAGCCTCTACTCAAGGGACACCAATAACAAGTTTAGAATGATCATTTTAACTCGCCCATCAACTTGACATGTCAGCATTAAATCGTTCATAACTTTGATTTTGAGCTAAGAATGACACGAATCTAACACCCATGTCAAGCTATTTAATTTTCTATATTGTGACAGAATTTAACATCAAAGTAGCTACGATAAAGCCTACAAGTAATCCAATCTATCCCCAATTACGTGATGCCATGCATTATGCTTCATTTATAAGTCTTTACTCATGGAGCACCAATGATCAGTTTAGAAGTATCATTTCAACTAGCTGATCAACCTTAACTTTTCATTTGGAGATCAAAATTGCATGAGTCCAACGCTAATGTTAACCTCGCTCAATTTTTCATATTGTAAAACATGAGACTGAAAGAGCTATAACAAAGCCTCCATGAATTCCAATCCAAACTGTGTGATGTCATGTAATATGTTTCATTTATATGCTTTTACTGAAGGGGCACCAATGGTAAGTTTAGAATGATCATTTTAACTAACTGATCGGCTTGACATGTCCGCAATAAATCGTGTTTAACTTTTTTATTTAGAGCTCAAAATGACATGAGTCCAACTGCTAACGTTAGGCTAGCTCAGTTTTAATATGGTGACAACATTTGAGACTGAAAGAGCTAAGACAAAGCCTCCAAGAAATCCAATGTATCCCAAACTGCGTCATGCGATTCATTATATTTTATTTATAAGCCTTAACTCAAGAAACACCAATGATCAGTATATAATGATCATTTTTTACAAGGCCGACCAACTTAAATGATGGCATTAAATCGTCAATAACATTTGATTTAACACACGTTACGCTAGCTCGATTTTCTATATTATCACAAAACTAAGACCAAAATAGCTACGACAAAGCGCCCAAGTAATGCAATATATCCCAAACTGCATGATGCCATGCATTATGCTTCATTTATAAGCCATTACTCAAGGAGCACTAATGATCAATTTAGAATGGTCATTTTAACTAGCTGATCAACTTGACATGTCCGCACTCAATCGTTTTTAACTTTTGATTTAAATCTCAAAATTACATGAGTCCAACGCCCACGTTAAAATAAATCAATTTTCCATATTGTGGTAACATTTGAAACTGCAAGCGCTACAAAAAACCTCCAAGTAATACAATGTATCCTGAAGTGCATATTCCATTCATTATGCTTCATTTATACGCCTTTACGCAAGGAGCACCAATGATCAGTATAGATGATCATTTTAACTGGCGGATACAATTGACATGGCACAGTAAATCATCCATAACTTTTGACTTAGAGTTCACAATGACACGAATCCAACACCCACGTTATGCTAGGTCAATTTTCTATATTGTGACACCATTTGAGTCTGAAAGAGTTACTACAAAGTCAACAAGAAATCCAATGTATCCCAAATTGCGTAATGCAATGCATTATCTGCATTTATAAGCCTTTATTCAAGGAGCACCAAGGATCAGCTCAGAATGAACAGTTAATTGTCGATCAACTTGACATGTCGGCACTAAATCGTATGTAACTTTCATTTAGAGTTCAGAATGACACGAATCCAACGCCCACGATAAGCTAGCTCAATTTTCTATGTTGTGTCAACATTTGAGATTGAAAGAGGTACGACAAAGCATCCACGTAATGCAATGTATCCCAAGCTCTGTGATGCCATGCATTATGCTTCATTTATAAGCCTTTACTCAAGGAGAACCAATGATCAGTATAGAATGATCCATTTAACTGACCGATAAACTTGACATGTCTCCATTTAATCGTCCGTAACTTTTGATTTAGAGTTCTATATGACACGAATCCAACGCCCACATTAAGGTAGCTCAATTTTCTATAATGTGACAAAATTTAAGACCAAAATAGCTACGACAAAGACATTAAGTAATCCAAACTATCCCAAAATGCATGATGTAATGAATTGTGCTTCATTTATTAGCCTTTATTCAAGGAGCACCAATGATCACTTTAGAATGATTATTTTAACTATCTGATCAAGTTGACAAGTATACAATAAATCGTTTTTAACTTTTGATTTAGAGCTAAAAACGACATGAGTACAACCCTAACGTTAAGCTAGCTCAATTTTCAACATTGGGACAACATTTGAGACTGAAAGAGCAAGGAAAAAGCCTCCGAGTACTCCAATGTATCCAAATCTTCGTGATGCCATGCATTATGCTTCATTTATAAGTCTTTACTCAAGGACCACCAATGATCAGTTTAGAATGATCATTTAAACTGGCCTATCAACTTGACAATTCTGCACTAAATCGTCTTTAAATTATTATTTAGAGTTCAGAATGACATGAGTCCAACACCCACATAAGCTAGTTCAGTTTTCCATATTATGACAACATTTGAGACTGAAAGAGCTACGAAAAAGCCATCAAGTAATCTAAGTTTTTCCAATTGCATGATGCCATGCATTATACTTCATTTATAAGCTTTTACTCAAGGAGCACCAATGATCAGTTTAGAATTATCACTTTAACTACCTTATGAATTTGACATGTCCGTATTAAATCGTCTTTAACTTTTGATTTAGATATCAAAATGACATGAATACAATGGCATGTTAAGCTAGCTCAATTTTCCATATTGTGACAACATTTGAGACTAAAAGAGCAAGGGAAAAGCCTTCTAGTAATCCAATCTACCCCAAACTGTGTAATGCCATGCATTATATTATATTTATAAGTCTTTACTCAAGGAGCACCAGTGATCAGTTTAGAATGATCATTTTAACTGGCCGATTAACTTTCATGTCCAAACTAAATTATCCGTAACTTTTGATTAAGAGTTCAAAATAACAGGAATCCAACGGCCTCGTTAAGCTCACTCAATTTTCTATATTGTGAGAACGTTTGAGGCTGAAAGAGCTACTACAAAGCCTCCAAGTAATCCAATGTATCCCAAAATGCGTGATGCCATGCATTATGCTTCATATATAAGCCTTTACTCAAGGAGCACCAATGATTATTTTAGAATGATCATTTTAACTAGCCGATCAATTTGACATGTTCCAACCAAATCGTCTGTCACTTTTGATTTAGAGTTCAAAATGACACGAATCGAACATCCACATTAAGCTAGCTTAAGTTTATACTTTGTGACAAAATTTAAGACTGAAATAGGTACAAGAAAGCCTTTAAGTAATCCAATATATCCCAAAGTGCGTGATGTCATGCATTATGCTTCATTTATTAGCCTTTACTCACGGAGCACCAATGATCAGTTTAGACTGATCATTATAACTAGCTGAACAACTTACATGTCCACACTCAATCGTCTCAAACTTTTGATTTAAAGCTCAAAATGACATGAGTCCAACACCCACGTCAAGCTAGCTGAATTTTCGGTATTGTGATAACGTTTGACACTAAAAGTGTTATGAAAAAGCCTCCACGTAATCCAATGTATCCCAAACTGCATGATGCCATGCATTTTAATTCATTTTTAAGCCTTTACTCAAGGAGAACCGATGATCAGTTTAGAATGATCATTTTAACTGGCATATCAACTTGACATGTATGCACTAAATCGTCCGTTTTTTTTATTTAGAGTTCAAAATGACATGAATCCAACACCCACGTTAAGCTAGCTTAATGTTCCATATTGTGACAATATTTGTGACTAAAAGAGCAACGACAAAGCCTACAAGTACTCCAATGTATCCCAAACTGCGCGACAACATGCATTATGCTTCATTTATAAGTATTTACTCAAGGAGCACCAATGATCAGTTGAGAATGATAATTTTAGCTGGCCGATCAACTAGACATGTCTGCTGTAAATCTATTGTAACTTTTGATTCAGAGTTCAAAATTACACGAATCCAATTCTTATGTTAAGCTAGCTCAATTTTCTATATTGTGACAAAATTTAAACTGAAATAACTATGACAAAGCCTCCAACTAATCCAATCTATCCCAACTGCGTGATGCCATGCGTTATGCTTCATTATTAGACTTTACTCAAGGAGGATCGATGATCAGTTTAGAATGATCATTTTATTTGGCCGATCAACTTGACATGTCCGTAGTAAATTGTACGTAACTTTTGAATTAGAGTTTAGAATAACACGAATCCAACATCCAGTGAAGCTAGCTCAATTTTTTATATTATGACAATATTTGAGACTTAAAGAGCTACAACAAACCCTCCAAGTCATCCAATGTATTCCAAACTACGTGATGCCATGCATTATCCTTCATTTATAAGCCTTTAATCAAGGAGCACCAATGATAAGTTTAGAATGATCATTTGTTTCCAATATAATAATTTTATTAATGAGAAAATCGTGAGTTACAACAGATCGTAAAAAAGATGGACAAATATCAAGTAAACTCCAATCGACCGATGATAATATAGAAGCCTTCGCCAATGCATCAGCAGCTTCATTAAACGTGGTTGATGAAGAAACTGGATAGAATCAAATTTTAGAATCCATTGGTTAATTGTTTGAATGTAATGATAACATTGTAAATTAACACCGCACTTTTGGAGAAGCATATTTAAGGCTAAATTATCTCCTTCGAAAATAACCTTACGATATCCCAACAACCATGTAGGTTGGAGAGCCCATATCAAAGCCAAAAATTATGCTTCAATAACCGTATATCGTCCTTGGAATTTATCCATACCAGCCTCAAGGAAAACCCCTAAATCATTTCGTATAATCCACCCAAGGCCTGAATTCGCATTTGCATCCTTATGGGCAGTATCATAGTTACTTTTAACCCATCCCTGCTGCGTAATTTTCTAACGGCTATTAAAACCGACATTTCAGGAAGTATGTTATTCATTGACTTTTTCCAGTGAACATAGCCACTCTTGTACATCATCTTGAAAATTTTGAAGTAGAGAATCAACAGAGTTATCCTTATCTTGAAAAATAAGCACATTTCTGCTTTTCAAAATACGTCATAGGATATGAAACGGCATGTTTTTTTCTGTTGATGTAGAATCAAAATTATTGTAGCTTGATATCAAAAATTTGACATTGTCTTGAAGAGTTGAAACTGTATCACAAATGGTAGTAGTTCAAATACCCATTTTTCTCCATATCATCTGAGCATAAGGACATTGGAAAAAGATAAATCTTTGTTTCTCCGGAATCACAACATCGAGGAAATTTGTTGTCAGTTATTATTTTCCTTGAAAATAAATGTGTTTTAAGTGGGAGAGGTTGTGATAATAGACGCCATAAAAAATGTTTGATCTTTGGAGCCACCTCAATGGACCAAATGTCCTTAGCTAGATCCGGAAAGTTAGAAAGAATTGGCTTGGCGTCAGGAGAGGAATTATTAACATCATCAACTGCACTACGATATCCTGACGTGACTGAATATACACCATTAGAAGTATGCTTCCAAAACCAACCATCCAATGTAGCACTTGGTGGGAGATAGATCTTAAAAATAAGATGATGATCCTCTTTTTCAATTAGATCAGAAATCATCTCTACATTCCATTGTTCAGTAGATTTATTTAAGAGTGCATCCACTGTAAGAAGAGGATTTGTATAGGGTAATAATTTAGGTGCACGGGGCAGGTAGATAGGTAGCGAACGTTTATCACCAATGCATGCACATGTACCATTACCAATTAGACGATGAAGACCCTAATTTAATAAATCCCATCCATATAGAATTGACTGGCAACCAAAAGATGGACTGTTGCCTTTTGTAGCTGATAAGAGATCCCCTTTACTGCAATATCGACTTTTAAAATTGTGGAGAGAAGGCAATCCGGTCTCCCTATTATTTCTCAGCACAGATTACCTAAGAGAGCTTGATTTAACTTTTGTAAATCGCGAAATCCCAAACCATTGTTTAATTTTGGTTTAGCCATCTTTTTCCAAGAACCCATGATATTTTCCTATTGTTTTCCGAGGAGCCCCACTAGAACTGAGATAATGATTTATTGATAATATTGCAGATATCTTTACGAAGCTTGATCACATTCATCGAATATACTAGCAAAGCAAAAACAACAACTTTAATAAGAGTTTCTTTCCCAGCCAGAGATAGAAATTTGGATTGCAATCGCGATATTCGTGATGATACTCTGTCATAAATGTAACGTAACATATATCTTTTATTATGTCAAATTATTTAGGTAACCCCAAATACTTTCCACAGCCCCCAAAATTTGATATCCCCAACATGTGATGAATAGCTGATCCTGCATGCGAGAATAATTTATTACCAAAAATAATTGAAGATTTTTCATAACTGATTATTTGTCAAGATACTCTGCCATACTCTTCGAATATATTTTTCAGAGTTATATCATTATTTCTATCTTTGCTGACAAAAAAATAGAGAATCATCAGCAAATAAGAGATGAGAAAAAGCGGGGCCATTTCTACTTATTCTTAAAGGTTGAATGGACAATTCCTCTATGCATTGTGAAGCATAGAAATGAGAACATCCACACCCAGTATGAAAAGATAGAGTGAGAGAGGGTAACCCTATCTTAAACCCTGTTGTGGTTTGAAAAAAGGATATGGACTCATATTAACAAGAAATGAATAAGAAACCGTAGATATAACTGCATAATTCACTAGACCCATTGAATGGAAAAACTTTTTTTTAGAAGAATAGCTTCTAAAAAGTTTCATTAAATATGATCATAGGATTTACTGGTATCCGTTTTAACCATCATAAAAGATTTTGCAAAAATGTCATGGGTCCTTAAAGAGTGCATGGCTTCATGTGCAATGAGGACGTTATCACAAATTGACACACCATGAATAAATGCTGCTTGATTTTCAAAACCTAAGGCATCGAGGATCTGGTGTAATCTAATGGCTAAGACTTTAGAGATAATTTTGTCAGAAACATTAGAAAGAGATATCGGCCTAGAGTCGGCAATAGTTATTGGAGAATCCACCTTCGGAATTAAGCATATGTTTGTAAGATTAAACTCAGAAATCATACAAAGTGAATTTAAAAATCTTTGAAGTTCCTCAAAAACGGAGTTTCCAACAATGTTCCAATGTTATTGGAAAAAAGATGCAGTAAACCCATCCGGACTAGGGGCTTTATTGGTTCATATTGATGAAATGGCTTCAAAAATTTCTTCTCTTGAAACTGTTTTTATCAAATCCAAATTCATATCAACATAGACAACTTGCCTAACATGTTGAAGAACGGAATCCATATTTCCAATATTAGTTGATTTAAACAGATTCGAGAAATATGTTTTAGCTTCTTGGGCAATCACTTCATTATCAACAACATCACCACCAACACTATTTTTGATGGAAATGATATTATTCCGTGACCTTCGATTCTTAGTAACTGTGTGAAAGAAACGGGTATTCCGATCTCCCTCTTTTAACCATTGATTTTGACTTTCAATTTTCCAATGAGTTTCCTCAGCATAATAAGCTTTGCACAACTCGTTTTTCAAAGTGGAGATATCATTTACCGAAGAATTGGAGCTTCTTTTGGCCAAATCGATCTCAAAGTTTAACTGCTGTATTCGAGTATTAGAATTGACCATATTATTCCTCTTCCACATTGATATCTGTTTCCGGCAAGTACTCATTCTAATCAGTAAAGCCGGATCAGAGATGTCTGAAAAATTATTCCAACTATTTCGAATCAGACTTGAAAACTCTTCATGATGAATCCAACAAAGATTATATCGGAATAGCCCTTTCCCATATTGTGAAGTTTTCCTTATTTTAATAATCCCTAGTCTATGATCAGAATCAATTAAGGCTAAATACTCAACATAGGATGCATGATAAAGAGCCTTCTATTCCGCATTCCCCGTTGCTCTATCTATCCACCCTTGAATCAAAAAATTATTTCTTCGGCATGCCCAAGTCATATTATTCCCCAAAAATGTAGATCTGAAATCATACATGTTGAGACCATGTTTTGAAAATCAAATAGACTCCATGGTTCTCTGACGACACCACCTTTTGTCATTTAAATGTAGAACTTTTTTAAATCTCCACACATTGACCAAGGTCTTTTTCTTAATTAAGCATTATGTTGTAAACTTTCCCAAAGATTATTTCTAAATTTACGTATTGGATGCCAATAAACACATGACAAATAAAAGTCAAATCCTTTAGTGTTGATTTTACAATCCATAAGTCATTCATCAGAAACATTAACATAGTTTTTCCACAACAAAACTAAACCTTCACTTAGTCCTTTCGGAGGAATACACATTGCACAATCATAATTTAAAATAGTGGCAACATCGTGAACTACGTTATTATTATTTTTTATTTCCACTAGGAAAAGTATGTCCCGGGAATAATCCTTCTTTATTCCCTTTAGGTGTCGAACTACCAGCAACCCTCCTAGACCCGACAGTTTCAAAATGCAATGTTCATTTAATTCCTGGTGGTTTGAGGCCCACCACACCTTCACCTAGACAGCCAAAAATCATCAACATCATACAGATAGAACACGATTCCTGAAGCACATAAACTGCATACTCAGCAATCCGTAAATGTGTTTTAAAATACCACACAAGAACCGATTCCATTGATCGCTATTTTCCATATCACTATGATGTGAACCGATACCAATATATAGAAATAATATTTGAAAATTTTCAAATATTGGATTGTTGTAAGCAAGAACAAAACCTGGAGCAGGTAAAGTGAGATCTGGAGGATTTGCTTTCCTTTGTTTAGCATTGGGGACTTCATCATTTCCGGGAGTGGGAATCACATTTGGAGGAAAAGATTGGTTGCAGGAATTGGAGGGACCCGAAAGAGATTGGTTGCCGCAATTGTTCCCATCATTTCTGGAATTGGCTTCATCATTCCGAGGGTCATCTTCTGCAGGAGGAGAGGGCGGTTAATGAAGAGCAGTCCGGCGCATCAAGCGAAATCAGGCCACATTGAGTGCAAAAAAGACGTAATTTTTCATACCGGAACTTGAAGACAACATTGGCTTCTCAAATACATAGTATACATTGGAATCAAAGTGGGATTTCAATATCAACCACACCCTTACTCGAACGAATTCCACACGATGAGAAGCGTCGGCGGTGAATTCGGATTCAAAGAGATCTCCGATAGTTCCTCCAATGAATATAACCATCGGGTCAGTAAAATATTGAATGCGAACAACTCGGATTTAACTCAATCTCAGAAAACTCTGACGACCATTTCTGGAGGGCACACATCCAGTCGTTGAACGACCATGATCCTCGCCTAAAAATTGATAAAAGTCCTTCTTACGATTGAAAGAAAAATTGAACTCGGTTTTGTTAAATGATTCACGAAACAACAACCCCACCCACACTCCATAAACGCGGAAAGGTAGTCATCAGTGCCTGAAGGTTTTACTTCCTAGGATTTACCACTTTTCAGATGAGGGGAAACCGGGTTTCATTCACGGCTTGAACGCAAAGTTCATTCGGGAGTTGAATTGGCGATTATGTGAGACAAAGGATTATGTCTTGCATTTTCTTTGAGAGAAAATCAGACATAGTGATGGAGTGAATTTCCATATGAAGAACGGAGAAAAAAATCGCAAGCAACAGAGGATAGTGTTCAAATAGAAAAGGAGAATGAACGGGAAAGAGAAAATCGGCACATGAATCTGAGAAAGCTGTCGAATATCGATGACATAGACTCTTCGAACCGAAGAGAGGATCACATCGACGGCGATTAAGCATTAGAAACCAACGTAGAAGACTTCGCCTGAAAAATCTCGTTTAAGATCGCAAGAGAGAGAAGCGTCGTTAAAAATCATTTACGTTGTTAGAATGAACATCTTAACTGACCGATCAACTTAACTTGTTTGCACAAAATCGTCTATAACTTTTTAATTAGAATTTAGAATGACACGAATCCGACGTCCACGTTCAGCTAGCTCAATTTTCTATATTGTGAAAAAAGTTTACACCAAAATAGCTATGAAAAACCTTCAAGTAATCCAATGTAACCCAACCGGCGTGATGTCATGCACTATACTCCATTTATAAGCCTTTACTCAAGCAGCACCAGTGATCACTTGAGAATGATCATTTTAACTGTCCGATGAATTTGACATGTCCACACTAAATAGTCCGTAACTTTTGATTTAAAGTTCAGAATGATATGAATCCAACACCCACGTTAAGGTAGCTCAATTTTCCATATTGTGACAACATTTAAGGCTTAAAGAGCTACGAAAAAGCCTCCAAGTAATCCAATGTATCCCAAACTCTGTGATGCCATGCATGATTCTTCATTTATAAGCCTTTACTTAAGGAGTACCAATGATCAGTTTAGAATGATCATTTTAATTGGCCAATCAACTTGACATGTATGCAATAAATCATGTGTAACTTTTGATTTAGAGTTCAGAATGACATGAATCCAACGCCAACGTTAAGGTACGTAACTTTTCAATATTGTGACAATATTTGAGACTGAGAGCGCTACGATAATGCTTTCAAGTAATCCAATGTATCCCAAACTAGGTGATGTCATGCATTATGCTTCATTTATAAGCTTTTAATCAAGGAGCACCAATGATCAGTTTAGAATGATCATTTTAATTGCTCGATCAACTCTACATGTCCACACTAAATCCTCCGTTACTTTTGATTTAGAGTTCAAAGTGACACGAATCCAACGCCCACGTCAAGCTAGCTCAATTTTCTATATTGCACAAAAAGTTAAGACAAAAATAACTATGAAAAAGCCTGCAAGTAATCAAATGTATCTCGAACTGCGTGATGCCTTGTATTATGTTTCATTTATAAGGATTTACTCAAGGAGCACCAATGATCAGTTCAGAATGATCATTTTAACTGTCCGATCAACCTGACATTTCCGCACTAAATCGTCTGTAACTTTTGATTTAAACTTCAGAATGACACAAATCCAACCCCCACTTTAACCTAGCTCAATTTTCCGTATTGTGACAACATTTGAGACTGAAAAAGTTACGAAAAAGCCTCCAAGTAATCCAATGTATCCCGAACTGCATGTTGCCATGCATTATGCTTCCTTTATAAGCCTTTACCCAAGGAGTACCAATGATCAGTTTAGACTGATAATTTAACTGGTCATCAACTTGACATGTATGCGCTATATCGTTCGTAAGTTCTGATTTAGAGTTTAAAATGATACGAAGCCAATTCCCACGGTATGATAGCTCATTTTTCTATATTGTGACAAACTTTAAAACCCAAATAGCTACAACAAAGCCCCCAACTAATCCAATCTATCTTAAATTGCGTGATGCCATCCATTATGCTTCATTTATTAGCCCTTACTCATGGAGCCATAATGATCAGTTTAGAATGATAATTTCAACTAGCTGGTCAACTTACATGTCCGCACTAAATCGTCTTTAAACTTTTGATTTATATCTCAAAATAACATGAGTCCAATGCCCATGTTATGCTATCTCAATTTTCCATATTGTGACAACAATTGAGACTTAAACAGCTACGAAGAAACCTCCAAATAATCCAATGTATCCCAAATTGCGTGATGTCATGCATTATGCTTCATTTATAAGCCTTTGCTGAAGGAGCACCAATGATCAGTTTAGAATGATCACTTTAATTGGCCGATCAGCTTGACATGTCCGCACTAAATCTTCAGTAACTTTTTATTTAGAGTTCAAAATGACATAAATCCAACACCCACGTTAAGCTAGATCAAGTTTCAAGATTGTGAAATTGAATTCCGAAATATCTACGACAAAGTCTCCAATAAATCCAATCTATCCCAAATGGCAAGATGTCATGCATTATGCTTAATTTATAGGCATTTACTGAAGGAGCACCAATGATTAGTTTAGAATGATCATTTTAACTAGCTGATCGTCTTTAACTTTTGATTTATAGCTCAAAATAACATGAGTCTTAAGCTAGCTAAATTTTCTATATTGTGACAACAATTGAGACTGAAAGAGCAACAAAAAATCCTCCAAGTAATCCATTGTATCCCAAACTGTGTGATACCATGCATTTAACAGCCAGATCAGCTGACATATCTGCACTAAATCGTCCGTTACTTTTGAACGACACAATCAAATGCCCATGTCAAGCTAGCTCAATTTTCTATATTGTGACAACATTTTAGATTGAAAGAGCTATGAAAAAACCTCCATGTAATCCAAAGTATCCCAAACTGCATGATGCCATGCATTATGCTTCATTTATAAGTCTTTACTCAAAGAGCACCAATGACCAGCTTAGAATGATCATTTTAACTAACCGATAAATTTGACATTTCCGCACTAAATTGTCCTTAACTTTAGATTTAGAGTTCCGAATGACACGAATCCAACTCCCATGTTAATCTAGCTCAATTTTCCATATTGTGATAACATTTGACGCTAAAAGAGTTACGAAAAAGCCTCCAAGTAATCCAATGTAACCTAAACTGCATGATGCCATGCATTATGCTTCATTTATAAACCTTATTTAAGGAGCACCAATGATCAGTATAGAATAATCATTTTAACTGGTATCAATTTGACATGTCTGCACTATATTGCCCGTAACTTTCGATTTAGAGTTCAAATGACACGAATCCAATCCCCACTCTAAGCTAGCTTATTTTTCAATATCGTGACAAAATTTAAGACCAAATATCTATGCCAAAGCCTCTAAGTAATGCAATGTATCCCAAAACAGCGTGATGCCATGCATTATCCTTAATTTATTAACCCTTACACAAGGAGCACCAATGATCAGTTTAGAATGTTATTTTTAACTAATTGATCAACTTACATGTCCTCACTAAATAGTCTTTAACTTTTAATTTAAAGCTGAAAATGATATGAGTCCCACGCCCACGTTAAGCTACCTCAATTTTTCATATTTTGACATTTGACTCTGAAAGAGCAACGAAAATGCTTCCAAGTAATCCAATGTATCCCAAATTACAAGAAGCCATGCAGTATGCTTCATTTATAAGCCTTTACTCAAGGAGCACCAATGATCAACTTAAAATAATCATTTTAATAGGCCGATCAACTTGACATGTCTGCACTAAATTGCTGTAACTTTTGATTTAGAGTTCTGAATGAAATGAATCTAACGCCCACATTAAGCTAGCTCAATTTTCTATATTATGAAAAACGTTTAACACCGAAATATCCAAGAAAAAGTCTCCAATTAATCCAAACTGCATGATGCCATGCATTATGCTTCATTTATATCCTTTTACTCAAGGAGCACCAATGATCATTTTAGAATGATCATTTTAGAATGATCATTTTAACTTGCCGATCAACTTGCATGTGCGCACTAAATCGTCCATATCTTTTGATTTAAAGTTCAGAATGACACGAATCCAACGCCCATCTTAAGCTAGCTTAATTTAAGACCGAAATAGCAACAAAAAAGCCTCCAAGTATTCCAATCTATCCCAAACTGTGTGACGCCGTGCATTATGCTTCATTTGTAAACCTTTGCTCAAAGAGCACCAATAATAAATATAGACTTCAAAGGACATGAATCCAACACCCACGTTAAGCTAGCTCAATTTTCTATATTTTGAAAAAACATAAGACCAAAATAGCTACGACAAAGCCTCCAAGTAATCCAATCTATCCAAAATGTGTGATGCCATGCATTATGCTTAATTTATAAGCCTTTACTCAAGGAGCACTAATGAACAGTTTAAGACGAGCATTTTAACCAGCTGATGAACTTGACATGTCCGCACTAAAGTTTCTTTAACTTTTGATTTAGAGCTCAAAATGACATGAGTCCAACCCCCACAACATTAAGCTAGCTCAATTTTCCATTGTGACAATATTTGAAACTGAAAGAGCTATGAAAAAGCTCCATGTAATCCAATGTACCCAAACAGCGTGATGCCAAGCATTATACTTCATTTATAAGTCTTTACTCAAGGCGCACCAATTATCAGTTTAGAATGATCAATTTTAACTATCTGATCAACTTGATATGCCCGCACTAAATCTTCTCTAAGTTTTGATTTAGGGCTCAAATTGACATGACTCCAACACCCACGTTAAGCTAACTTAATTTTCCATTGTGACAACATTTGAAACTGAAAGAGCAACGAAAAAGCCTCCACATATTCCAATGTATCCGAAACAGCGTGATGCCATGCATTGTGCTTTATTTATAGGCCTTTACTCAATGAGCACCAATGATCAGTTTAGAATGATCATTTTAAATGGGCGATCAACTTGACATGTATGCACTAAATCTTCCGTAACTTTTGAGTTAGAGTGCAGAATGACACGAATCCAATGCCCACGTTAAGCTAGCTCAATTTTCTATATTGTAACAACATTTTAGACTAAAAGAGCTAATGACAAAGCCTCCAAGTAAGCCAATGTATCCCAAACTGTGTGATAACATGCATTATGCTTCATTTATAAGCCTTTATTCAAGGAGCATCATTGCTCTGTTTAGAATAATGATTTTAACTGGCCGAAAAACTTGACAGGTCCACACTAAATCGTCTGTAACTTTTTATTCAGAGTTCAAAATTACACGAATCCAACGCCCATCTTAAGTGTTGTGATCCTGATGTGGATCAAGCCCTTGATCAATTCCAAATGGTTGTGGAAGAATGGATGGATGGATTGAAGTTTTGGAATGGATGAAACGATTGTGTAACTTGTGGATGTGTGAGCTCTTAAGTGGATGGATCGGAGAACAAGGGAAAATGGATTATACTTCTCAAGGATGGTGGAAAATCCTTGGACTATCTGCTTGCTCTGTGTGAATGACAAAGCTCAGGCACGTTGGACAAGGGGTGAATCGAATTGAAACTTCCATGGGTGATGAAGATCCCTTAGACTTTTGGCTCTTGAGAAGAATGAGAAAGTGTTCTAAAATTCCTTATTCAAGAGGATGATCAAACGAGTTTTAGAAGGAGATTTGCTATTAAAATGTTTGCTGATTCAGAAATAACAATACAAGAGAGTACTTATAGTAGTCGAGGAAATTGAAAATGACTCCTAAAGTTGTAGCAAAACATTAAAGGAAATACTTAGAGAATTACAAAGACAACTAAGACAAATACTAAGAAGTCAATAATGTTTTGACTCGATTCTTCCACTCTTGTTTCGTGGATAATGAGATAGAATGGGCCTTGATTCACCAAGGGGCTGTTGTAAAATACCTTGGGTTTGCCTCATTAAAACCTATCTTAGAAAACCCATTGGGACAAAACTAAGAATAGGGAAAAAGAGTACAATCCAAGGCACCTCTCTTGGTGAGGTTTAGGTTGCTTGAATCACAACCAATGTGGTTGGATTAGCACACACTATACAGGCCTGAATGGTGTTGAGAAGCTGCTGTAGTGTTGTCTTAAGTTTGGCTTGCTTGGATCGGGTAATGAGGCCATTGAAGATTTGTAGGCTTTCATCTCCAATATCGGCGGGTTCTATCTGCTCCTTAGCATCTTTAGTGGCCCTTTCCTCCTCTGGTTCAGGCTGCTCCTTAGGTTGGGGTTTCTTGCTGGCCATGCTCATATTATTAAGCTAGCTCAATTTTCTATATTGTAACAAAACTTAACACCGAAATAGCTACGAAAAAGCATCCAAGTAATCCAATCTATCCTAAGCTGCGATGCCATTCATTATGCTTCATTTATAAGCTTTTAATGAAGGAGCACCAATGATCAGTTTATAATGATCATTTTAACTAGCTGATCAACTTGACATCTCCGCACTAAATTGTTTTTAACTTTTGATTTAGACTTCAAAATAATATGAGTCCGAAGCACACACTAATCTAATTTAATTTTCCATATTGTGACAACATTTGAGACTAAAAGAGCTAACGACAAAGGCTCCAAGTAAACCAATCCATCCCAAACTGCGTGATACCATGCATTATGCTTCATTTATAAGCCTTTACTCAAAGATCACCTATGATCAGTTTAGAATTATAATTTTAATTGGCCGATCAACTTGACATGTCTGCACTAAATCATATTTAACTTTTGATTGAGATTTTAGAATGACATGAGCCCAACGCCCACGTTAAGCTAGCTCAATTTTCTACATTGTGACAAAATTTCTGACTAAAAGAGCTATGACAAAGCGTCCAAGTATAAGCCTTTACTCAAGGAGCACCAATGCTCTTCTCAAAATGATCATTTTAACTAGACGATAAACTTGACATGTTCGCACTAAATTTTCCTTAACTTTTTATTTAGAGTTCAAAATGACACGAATCTAATGCCCATGTTAAGCAAACTCAATTTTCTATATTGTGACAAAATTTGACACTAAAACAGCAACAAAAAAGCCTCCAAGTAAACCAATGTTTCCAAAACTGGATGATGCTAACCATTATGCATCATTTATAAGCCTTTACTCAAGGAGCACCAATGACCATTTAAAAATGATCATTTTAATTGGCCTATGAACTTGACATATCTGCACTAAATTTTCTATAACTTTTGATTGAGATTTCAGAATGACATGAGTCTAACGCCCATGTTAATCTACCTCAATTTTCTATAGTGTGAGAGCATTTGAGACCAAAAAGCTACATAAAAGCACCATTATGCTTCATTTATCGGCTTTACTCAAGGAGCACTAATGATCAGTTTAGAATGATAATTTTAACTGGCCGATGAATTTGATATGACCCCAATAAATCGTCCGAAACTTTTTATTTAGAGTTTAAAATGATATGAATCCAATGCCCAAGTTAAGCTAGTTCAATTTTCTATATTTTGAAAACATTTGGGACTAAAAGAGCTACAACAAAACCTCCAAATAATCCAATGTATCCCAAACTGCGTGATGCTATGCATTATGCTTCATTTATAAGCCTTTACTAAATGAGCACCAATGATCAGTTTAGAATGATCATTATAACTGAACGATCAAATTGATATGTCGGAACTAAATCGTCTGTAACTTTTAATTTAAAGTTCAGAATGACACTATTCCAATGCCCAAGTTAAGCTAGCTTAATTTTTTATATTTTGAAAATATTTGAAACTGAAAGAGTTACGACAAAGCCTCCAAGTAAATCAATGTATCCTTAACTACGTGATGCCATGTATTATGCTTCATTAATAAGCCTTTACTCAAGTAGCACCAATGAACATTTTAGAATGATCATTTTAACTAGCTGATCAACTTGACATGTCCGTACTAAATCATCTTTAGCTTTTGATTTAGCGCTCAAAATGACATAATTCCAACTCCCATATTAAGCTAATTCAATTTTCCGTATTATGACAACCTTTGAGACTGAAATAGCTACTACAAGCCCTCGAAATAATCCTATGTTTCCCAAACTGCATGATGCCATGCATTATGCCTCATTTATAAGCCTTTACTCAAGGAGCACCAATGATCAGTTTAAAATGATCATTTTAACTGGCCGATCAACTTGACATTTCTGCACTAAATCGTCCATAACTTTTGATAACGATTTCAGACTGACATGAGTCCAACGCTCACGTTAAGCTAGCTCTATTTTCAATATTGTGACAACATTTGAGACCTACAATAAAGTCTCCAAGTAATCCAATGTATCCCAAACAGTGTGATGCCATGCATTATGCTTCATTTATCAGCTTTACTGAAGGAGCACCAATGATTAGTTTAGAATGATCATTTTACCTGGTCGTTCAAGTTGACATGTCCGCAATAAATGGTCTGAAATTTTTTTATTTAGAATTCAAAATGACATGAATCCAGTGCCCAAGTTAAGCTAGCTCAATTTTCTATATTTTGAAAACATTTGAGACTGAAAGAGCTATGACAAAGCCTCCAAGTAATCCAATGTATCCCAAACTGTGTGATGCCATACATTATGCTTCATTTATAAGCCTTTACTAGAGTAGCACCAATGATCAGTTTAGAATGATCATTTTAATTAATTGATCCAGTTGACATGTCAGCACTAAATCGTCTTTAACTTTTGATTTAGAGGTCAAAATGACATGAGTTCAAAGCCCACATTAAGCGAGCTCAATTTTTATATTGTGACCACATTTGAGACTTAGAATGATCATTTTAACTAGCTCATCAACTTGAGATGTCCTCACTAAATCGTCTTTAACTTATGATTTAGAACTCAAAATAAAATGAGTCCAACGCCCACGGTAAGCTAATTCAATTTTTCATATTGTGACAACAATTAAAACTATAAATGCTACTACAAAGACTCCACGTAATCCAATATATCCCAAACTGCGTGATGTCATGTATTAGGTTTCATTTATAAGCCTTTACTAAAGGAGCACCAATGATCAGTATAAAATCATCATTATAACTGAACGATCAACTTGATATGTCCGAATTAAATCATCTATAACTGTTGATTTAGAGTTCAGAATGACACGAATACAACGCCCAAGCTAAGCTAGCTCAATTTTCTATATTTTGAAAATATTTAAAACTGAAAGAGATAAGACAAAGCCTCCATGTAATCCAATGTATCCGAAACTGCGTGATGACATACATTGTACTTCATTTATAAGCCTTTACTCAAATAGCACCAATGATCAGTTTAGAATGATCATATTAAATAGCTAATCAACTTGACATATTCGCACTAAATCGTCTTTGATTTTTTGATTTAGAGCTCAAAATGACACGAGTCCAACGCCCACGTCAAGCTAGCTCATTTTCTCCAGCAGCGTGATGTATCCCAAACAGCATGATTTAGAGCTCAAAGTGACAACATTTGAAACTGATATAGCTACGAAAAAGCCTCCAAGTAATCCAATGTATCCCAAACAGTGTGATGCCATGCATTATGCTTCATTGATAAGCATTTACTCAAGGACCACCAATGATAAGTTTAGAATAATCATTTTCACTAGCTGATCAACTTGACATGTCCGCACTAAATCGTCATTAACTTTGATTTAGAGCTCAAAATGACATGATTCCAATGCCCATGTTAAACTAATTCAATTTTCCATATTGTGACAATATTTGAAACTAAAAGAGCTACTACAAAGCCTCCAAGTAATCCATTGTATCCCAAACTACGTGATGCCATGTATTATGCTTCATTTGTAAGCCTTTACTCAAGGAGCACCAATGATTAGTTTAGAATGATCATTTTAACATGTTTGCACTAAATCATCCGTAACTGTTTATTGAGAGTTCAGAATAACATGAGTCAAATGCCCACGTTAACCTAGCTCAATTTTCTATATTGTGACAAACTTTAAGACTGAAAGAGCTATGACAAAGCATTTAAGTAATCCAATGTATCCCAAATTGCGTGGTGTCATGCTTTGTTCTTTATTTCTAAGCCTTTACTCAAGGAGCAAAAATGATAAGTTTAGAATGATCATTTTTAACTATATCATCAACTTAAAATGTATGCACTAAATCGTTATTAACTTTTGATTTGGAGCTCAAAATGAAATAAGTCCAACGCCCACGGTAAGCTAATTCAATTTTCCCTATTGTGACAACATTTAAAACTAAAAAAGCTACTACAAAAACTCCAAGTACTATTTAGTGTGGAAATGTCAATTTCATCGGCCAGTTATAATGGTAATTCTAAACTTATCATTGGTGCTCCTTAAGTAAAGGCTTATAAATGAAGCATAATATATGACATCACGCAGTTTTGTATACATTGGATTATTTGGAGGCTTCGTCGTAGCTCTTTCAGTCTCAAATGTTGTTAAAATATTGAAAATTGAGCTAGATTAATGTGGGCGTTGGATTCATGTCATTTTAAGCTCTAAATAAAATGTTAAAGACATTTTAATGTGGACATGTCAAGGTGATCAGCCAGTTCAAATGATCATTCTAAAAAGATGATTGGTGCTCATTGAGCAAAGGTATACAAATGAAGCATAATGCATGACATAATGCAGTTTGGGATAGATTGGATTACTTGGAGGCTTTTTCTTATATCGGTCTTAAATTTAATCACAATATAGAAAACTGAGATAGCTTAACGTGGGTGTTGGATTTGTGTTACTTAGAACTCGAAAACAAAAGTTACGGACGATTTAGTGCGTACATGTCAAGTTGGTCGGCTAGTTAAAATGATAATTCTAATATGATAATTGGTGCTCCTTAAGTAAAGGCTTATAAATGAAGCATAATGCATGGCATCACACAGTTTGGGATACATTGGATTACTTGGAGACTTTGTCGTGGCTCCCTAAGTCTCAAATTTTGTCACAATATTATGTCATTTTTACCTCTAAATGAAATGTTAAAGATGATTTAGTGTGGATATGTCAAGTTGATCATCTAGTTAAAATGATCATTATAAACTGATCATTGGTGCAGTTTGAGCAAAGGTTTACAAATGAAGCATAACGCATGGCATCACGCAGTTTGGGATATATTCTATTATTTGGAGGCTTTGTCGCAGCTATTTTCATCTTAAATTTAATCAAAATATAGAAAACTGAGCTAGCTTAATGTGCGCGTTGGATTTGTGTTATTCTGATCTCTAAATCAAAAGTTATGGAGGATTTAGTGTGGACATGTCAAGTTCATCGGCCAGTTAAAATGATCATTCTAAACTGATCATTGGTGCTCCTTAAGTAAAGGCTTATATATGAAGCATAATGTATGACATCACATTGTTTGGGATACATTGGATTACTTAGACGCTTTGTCGTAGCTCTCTCAGTCTCAAATGTTGTTACAATATTGAAAATTGAGCTTGATTAACGTGGCCATTGGATTCATGTCATTTTGAGCTCTAAATCAAATGTTACAAATGACTTAGTGCATACTTGTAAAGTTGATCATCTAGTTAAAATGATCATTCTATATTTACTATTGGTGCTTATTGAGCAAAAGATTACAAATGAAGTATAATGCATTGCATCACGGAGTTTGTGTTAGATTATATTACTTGAAGGCTTTGTCGTAGCTATTTTGGTCTTAAATTTTGTCACAATATAGAGTATTAAGTTAGCTTAATGGGGTGTTAAATTCATGTCATTATGAACTTTAAATCAAAAGTTATGGACGATTTAGTGCTGACATGTCAAGTTGATCCGATAGTTAAAATGATCATTCTAAACTTATCATTGGTGCTCCTTCAGAAAAGGCTTATAGATAAAGCATAATGCATGGCATCACGTAGTTTGGGATACAGTGGATTACTTGCAAGCTTTCTCGTAGCTTTTTCAATCTCAAATGATAATGTGGCCATTAAAAATTGAGCTTGATTAATGTGGCCATTGGATATACGTCATTTTGAGCTCTAAATCAAATGTTAAAGACAATTTGGTAAGGGCATGTCAAGCTGATCAGCTAGTTAAAATGATCATTCTAAATTTATCATTGGTGGTCATTGAGCAAAGGTTTGCGAATGAAGCATAATGCATTGCATCACGCAGTTTGGGATAGATTGGATTACTTAGAGGTTTTGTCATAGCTATTTCAGTCTTAAATTTAATCACAATATAAAAACTCAGCTAGCTTAATGTGGGTATTGGATTTGTGTTATTATGAACTCTAAATCAAAAGTTATGGACAATTTAGTGCAGTAATGAGAAGTTCATCGGCTTGTTAAATTGATAATTCTAAATTGATCATTGGTGCTCATTGAGCAAATGTTTACAAATGAAGTATAATGCACGGCGTCACGCAGTTTGGGATAGATTGGAATATTTGAAGGCTTTTTCGTTGCTATTTCGGTCTTAAATTTGTCAGAATATAGAATATTAAGCTAGCTTAACATGGGCGTTGGATTTGTATCATTCTGAACTCTAAATCAAAAGATATGGAGGATTTAGTGCGCACATGCAAGTTGATCGGACAGTTAAAATGATCATTCTAAACTGATCAATGTGCTCCATGAGTAAAAGCATATAAATGAAGCATAATGCATGGCATCACGCAGTTTGGGATAAATTGGATTACATGTAGGCTTTGTCATAGCTGTTTCTCTCTCAAATGTTGTCATAATATTGAAAATTGAGCTAGAGTAATGTGGCTGTTAGATTTATGTCATTTTGAGCTATAAATCAAATGAGGCCGTTAGATTTATGTCATTTTGGCTAGTTAAATTGATCATTCTAAACTGATCATTGGTGCTCATTGAGAAAAGGTTTACAGATGAAGCATAATGCATGGAATCCAGTAGTTTGCGATAGATTTGTTTATTTGGAGGCTTTGGCTTAGCTATTTCGGGCTTAAATTTAATCATAATAGAGAAAATTGAGCTAGTTTAACGTGGGCATTGGATTCATGTCATCTTGAGCTCTAAATCAAATGATAAATATGATTTAGTGCAGACATGTCAAGTTGATCCGCTAGTTAAAATGATCATTCAAAACTGATCATTGGTGCTCATTGAGCAAAAGTTTACAAATGAAGCATAATACATGGTATCACAGAGTTTGGAATAGATGGGATTACTTGGAGGATTTGTTGTAGCTATTTTGGTCTTAAATTTTGTAAAAATATGGAATATTGAGCTAGGTAACCATGGGCGTTGAAGTTATTCTGAATTCTAAATCAAAAGTTATGTACGATTTAGTTAGACATTTCAAGTTCATTGACCAGTTTAAATGATCATTCTAAAGTGATCATTGGTTCTCCTTGAGTAAAGGATTAAAAATGAAGCATAAGGCATGGTATCACGCAGTTTGGGATACATTGGATTACTTGGAGGCTTTGTCGTAGCTAGTTTAGTAAAAATATAGAAAATTGATCTAGCTTAACATGGGCATTGCATTCATGTCATTTTGAACTCTAAGTAAAAAGTTACGGACGATTTAGTGGGGACATGTCAAGTTTATCGGATCATTCTAAACTTATCATTGCTGCTCATTGAGCAAAGGTTGACAAATGAAGGATAATGCATGGCATCCAGCAGTTTGGGAAAGATTTTATTTCTTGGAGGCTTTGTCGTAGCTATTTCGGTCTTAAATTTAACTACAATATAGAAAACTGAGATAGTTTAATATGCGCGTTGGATTCATGTCATTTTGCTCTCTAAATCAAATGTTAAAGACGATATAGTGCAGACATTTGAAGTTGATCGGCAAGTTAAAATGATAATTCTAAGCTGATAATTGGTTCTCCATAATGCATGTCATCACGAAGTTTGGGATAGATTGGATTACTTGCAGGATTTGTGGTATCTGTTTAAGTGTCAAATGTTGTCACAATATTGAAAATTGAACTAGATTAACGTGGCTGTTGGATTCATGTCATTTTGAGTTCTGAATCAATTGTAGAGAACATTTAGTGGAGACATGTCAGGTGGATCACCTAGCTAAAATAATCATTCTAAACTGATCATTGGTACTCATTGAGCAAAGATTTATAAATGAAGCATAATGCATGGCATCACGCAGTTTGGGATAAATTGGATTATTTGTAGGCTTTGTCGTAGCTGTTTCTCTCTCAAATGTTGTCATAATATTGAAAATTGAGCTAGATTAATGTGGCTGTTAGATTTATGTCATTTTGAGCTATAAATCAAATGAGGCCGTTAGATTTATGTCATTTTTGCTAGTTAAATTGATCATTCTAAACTGATCATTGGTGCTCATTGAGAAATGGTTTACAGATGAAGCATAATGCATGGAATCCAATAGTTTGCGATAGATTTGTTTATTTGGAGGCTTTGGCTTAGCTATTTCGGGCTTAAATTTAATCATAATAGAGAAAATTGAGCTAGTTTAACGTGGGCATTGGATTCATGTCATCTTGAGCTCTATATCAAATGATAAATATGATTTAGTGCAGACATGTCAAGTTGATCAGCTAGTTAAAATGATCATTCAAAACTGATCATTGGTGCTCATTGAGCAAAAGTTTACAAATGAAGCATAATACATGGTATCACAGAGTTTGGAATAGATGGGATTACTTGGAGGATTTGTTGTAGCTATTTTGGTCTTAAATTTTGTAAAAATATGGAATATTGAGCTAGGTAACCATGGGCGTTGAAGTTATTCTGAACTCTAAATCAAAAGTTATGTACGATTTAGTTAGACATTTCAAGTTCATTGACCAGTTTAAATGATCATTCTACAGTGATCATTGGTTCTCCTTGAGTAAAGGATTAAAAATGAAGCATAAGGCATGGTATCACGCAGTTTGGGATACATTGGATTACTTGGAGGCTTTGTCATAGCTATTTTAGTCAAAATATAGAAAATTGATCTAGCTTAACATGGGCATTGCATTCATGTCATTTTGAACTCTAAGTTAAAAGTTACGGACGATTTAGTGGGGACATGTCAAGTTTATCGAATCATTCTAAACTTATCATTGCTGCTCATTGAGCAAAGGTTGACAAATGAAGGATAATGCATGGCATCCAGCAGTTTGGGATAGATTTTATTTCTTGGAGGCTTTGTCGTAGCTATTTCGGTCTTAAATTTAACTACAATATAGAAAACTGAGATAGTTTAATATGCGCGTTGGATTCATGTCATTTTGCTCTCTAAATCAAATGTTAAAGACGATTTAGTGCAGACATTTGAAGTTGATCGGCAAGTTAAAATGATAATTCTAAGCTGATAATTGGTTCTCCATAATGCATGTCATCACGAAGTTTGGGATAGATTGGATTACTTGGAGGATTTGTGGTATCTGTTTAAGTATCAAATGTTGTCACAATATTGAAAATTGAACTAGATTAACGTGGCTGTTGGATTCATGTCATTTTGAGTTCTGAATCAATTGTAGAGAACATTTAGTGGAGACATGTCAGGTGGATCACCTAGCTAAAATAATCATTCTAAACTGATCATTGGTACTCATTGAGCAAAGATTTATAAATGAAGCATAATGCATGGCATCACACAGTTTAGGATAGATTGGATTACATGGAGGCTTTGTTGTAGCTATTTAGATAAAAAAACTTCTCACAATATAGAATATTGATATAGTTGAACTGGGCATTGGATTCGTGTCATTCTGAACGCTAAATCAAAAGTTATAGACGATTTAGTGCAAACATGTCAAGTTGATCGGCCAGTAAAAATGATCATTCTAAACTGATCATTGGTGAGCCTTGAGTAAAGGCTTATAAATGAGACATAACGCATGTCATCAGGCAGTTTGGAATACATTGGAATAATTGGAGGCTTTGTCGTAGCTCTTTCAGTCTCAAATGTTGTCACAATATTAAAAATTGAGCTAGATTAACGTGTTCGTTGGATTCATGTAGTTTTGAGCTATAAGTAAAATGTTAAAGATGGTTTAGTGCGGACATGTCAAGTCGATCCACTAGCTAAAATAATCATTCTAAACTAATCAGTGGTGCTGGTTGAGCAAAGGTTTACAAATGAAGCATAATGCATGGCATCACAGAGTTTGGCACAGATTGGATTACATGGAGACTTTGTCATGGCTATTTCGGGCTTAAAGTTTGTCACAATATAAAATATTGTCATTCTGAACAATAAATCAAAAGTTACGGATGATTTTTTGTGGACATGTCAAATTGATCGGCGAGTTAAAATGATCATTCAAAATTGGTCATTGCTGCTTCTTGAGTAAAGGCTTATAAATGAAGTATAATGCATGGCATCACGCAGTTTTGGATGCAATGGATTTCATGGGGGCTTTGTCGTAGCTCTTTCAGTCTCAAATGTTTTTCACAATATTGAAAATTGAGCTATATTAATGTGGGCGTTGGATTCATGTCATTTGAGCTCTAAATGAAATGTTAAATACGATTAAGTGCGAACATGTCAAGTTGAGTAGTATTTAAAATGATCATTCGAAACTGATCATTGCTGCTCATTGAGCAAAGGTTTACAAATGAAGAATAATGCACGGCATCACGCAGTTTGGAATAAATTGGATTATTTGGAGGCTTTGTTGTTGCTATTTCGGTCATAATTTTTTCACAATATAGAATATTAATCTAGCTTAACATGGGCGATGGATTCGTGTCATTCGGAACTCTAAATCAAACGTTATGGATGATTTAGTGCGCACATGCAAGTTGATCGGACAGTTAAAATGATCATTCTAATCTGATCATTGGTGCTACATGAGTAAAAGCATATAAATGAAGCATAGTGCATGGCATCACACAGTTTAGGATACATTGGATTACATGGAGGCTTTGTTGTAGCTATTTATATCAAAAAAATTCTCACAATATAGAATATTGATACAATTGAACTGGGCATTGGATTCGTGTCATTTTGAACGCTAAATCAAAAGTTATAGACTATTTAGTGCAAACATGTCAAGTTGATCGGCCAGTAAAAATAATCATTCTAAACTGATCATTGGTGATCCTTGAGTAAAGGCTTATAAATGAGACATAACGCATGTCATCAGGCAGTTTGGAATACATTGGAATAATTTGAGGCTTTGTCGTAGCTCTTTCAGTCTCAAATGTTTTCACAATATTAAAAATTGAGCTAGATTAACGTGGTCGTTAGATTCATGTCAGTTTGAGCTCTAAGTAAAATGTTAAAGACGGCTTATGTGGACATGTCAAGTCGATCAGCTAGTTAAAATAATCATTCTAAACTAATCATTGGTGCTGGTTGAGCAAAGGTTTACAAATGAAGCATAATGCATGGCATCACACAGTTTGGCACAGATTAGATTACATGGAGACTTTGTCGTGGCTATTTCGGGCTTAAATTTTGTCACAATATAAAATATTGTCATTCTGAACTATAAATCAAAAGTTACGGTTGATTTTTTGTTGACATGTCAAATTGATCGGCGAGTTAAAATGATCATTCAAAACTGGTCATTGCTGCTTCTTGAGTAAAGGCTTATAAATGAAGTATAATGCATGGCATCACGCTGTTTTGGACGCAATGGATTTCATGGGGGCTTTGTCGTAGCTCTTTCAGTCTCAAATGTTATTCACAATATTGAAAATTGAGCTAGATTAATGTGGGCATTGGATTCATGTCATTTGAGCTCTAAATGAAATGTTAAATACGATTAAGTGCGAACATGTCAAGTTGAGTAGTATTTAAAATGATCATTCGAAACTGATCATTGCTGCTCATTGAGCAAAGGTTTACAAATGAAGAATAATGCACGGCATCACGCAGTTTGGAATAAATTGGATTATTTGGAGTCTTTGTCGTTGCTATTTCGGTCATAATGTTTTCGCAATATAGATTATTAATCTAGCTTAACATGGGCGATGGATTCGTGTCATTCGGAACTCTAAATCAAACGTTATGGATGATTTAGTGCGCACATGCAAGTTGATCGGAAAGTTAAAATGATCATTCTAATCTGATCATTGGTGCTACATGAGTAAATGCATATAAATGAAGCATAATGCATGACATCACACAGTTTAGGATACATTGGATTACATGGAGGCTTTGTTGTAGCTATTTAAATCAAAAAATTTCTCACAATATAGAATATTGATATAGTTGAACTGGGCATTGGATTTGTGTCATTTTGAACGCTAAATCAAAAGTTATAGACTATTTAGTGCAAACATGTCAAGTTGATCGGCCAGTAAAAATGATCATTCTAAACTGATCATTGGTGATCCTTGAGTAAAGGCTTATAAATGAGACATAACGCATGTCATCAGGCAGTTTGGAATACATTGGAATAATTTGAGGCTTTGTCGTAGCTTTTTCAGTCTCAAATGTTGTCACAATATTAAAAATTGAGCTAGATTAACGTGGTCGTTGGATTCATGTCAGTTTGAGCTCTAAGTAAAATGTTAAAGACGGCTTATGTGGACATGTCAAGTCGATCAGCTAGTTAAAATAATCATTCTAAACTAATCATTGGTGCTGGTTGAGCAAAGGTTTACAAATGAAGCATAATGCATGGCATCACATTGTTTGGCACAGATTGGATTACATGGAGACTTTGTCGTGGCTATTTCGGGCTTAAATTTTGTCACAATATAAAATATTGTCATTCTGAACTGTAAATCAAAAGTTACGGATGATTTTTTGTGGACATGTCAAATTGATCGGCGAGTTAAAATGATCATTCAAAACTGGTCATTGCTGCTTCTTGAGTAAAGGCTTATAAATGAAGTATAATGCATGGCATCACGCAGTTTTGGATGCAATGGATTTCATGGGGGCTTTGTCGTAGCTCTTTCAGTCTCAAATGTTTTTCACAATATTGAAAATTGAGCTAGATTAATGTGGGCATTGGATTCATGTCATTTGAGCTCTAAATGAAATGTTAAATACGATTAAGTGCGAACATGTCAAGTTGAGTAGTATTTAAAATGATCTTTCGAAACTGATCATTGCTGCTCATTGAGCAAAGGTTTACAAATGAAGAATAATGCACGGCATCACGCAGTTTGGAATAAATTGGATTATTTGGAGGCTTTGTTGTTGCTATTTCGGTCATAATTTTTTCACAATATAGAATATTAATCTAGCTTAACATGGGCGATGGATTCGTGTCATTCGGAACTCTAAATCAAACGTTATGGATGATTTAGTGCGCACATGCAAGTTGATCGGACAGTTAAAATGATCATTCTAATCTGATCATTGGTGCTACATGTGTAAAAGCATATAAGTGAAGCACAATGCATGGCATCACGCAGTTTGGGATACATTGGATCCCTTGGAGGATTTTTCATAGCTCTTTCTCTCTCAAATGTTTTCATAATATTGAAATTTGAGCTAGATTAATGTGGCCGTTAGATTTATGTCATTTTGAGCTATAAATCAAATGTGGACATTAGATATATGTCATTTTGCCTAGTTCAATTGATAATTATAAATTGGTCATTGGTGCTCATTGAGCAAAGGTTTACAGATGAAGCATAATGCATGGGATGTAGTAGTTTGCGATAGATTGGGTTTTTTGGAGGCTTTGTCGTAGCTGTTTTGGTGTTAAATTTATTCACAATATAGAAAATTGAGCTACCTTAACGTAGGCATTGGATTCATGTCATCTTGAGCTCTAAATCAAATGTGAAAGATGATTTAGTGTGGACATGTCAAGTTGATCAGATAGTTAAAATGATCATTCAAAACTGATAATTGGTGCCCATTGAGCAAAAGTTTACAAGTGAAGCATAATACTTGGCATCACAGAGTTTGAAATAGATGGTATTACTTAGTGACTTTGTTGAAGCTATTTCGGTCTTAAATTTTTTAAAAATATGGAATATTGAGCTAGGTAACCGTGGGCGTTGGTTCGTGTTATTTTAAACTCTAAATAAATAGTTACGGATGATTTAGTTAGACATTTCAAGTTTATCGACCTGTTAAAATGATCATTCTAAAGTCATCATTGGTGCTCCTTGAGTAAAAGATTATAAATGAAGCATAAGACATGGCATAACGCAGTTTGGGATACATTGGATTACTCGGAGGCTTTGTCATAGCTATTTTAGTCAAAATATAGAAAATTGAGCTAGCTTAACGTGGGCATTGCATTCATGTCATTTTGAACTCTAAATCAAAAGTTACGGACGATTTAGTGCAGACATGTCAAGTTTATCGGATCATTCTAAACTAAGCATTGGTGCTTAATGAGAAAAGGTTTACAAATGAAGAATAATGCATGTCATCCAACAGTTTGGGATAGATTTTATTTCTTGTAGGCTTTGTCGTAGCTATTTCGGTCTTAAATTTAACTACAATATATAAAACTGAGCTAGCTAAATTTGTTCACAACATGGAAATTATGCTAGCTTAGCGTGGGCATTGGAGTCATGTCATTTTGAATTGTACATCAAAAGTTACGGACGATTTAGTGCGGACATGTCAAGTTTATCTACTAGTTAAATTGATCATTCTAATCTGATCATTGATGCTCATTGAGCAAAGGTTTACAAATGAAGCATAATGCATGGCATCACGTAGTTTGGGAAAGATTGGATTACTTGTAGGCTTTGTTGTAGCTATTTCGGTCTTAAATTTTGTAAAAAATTTAGAAATTTGAGCTAGCTTTTCTTGGGTGTTGGATTCGTTGCATTCAAAATTCTAAATGAAAAGTTACGCATGATTTAGTGCAGACATTTCAAGTTTATTGGCTAGTTAAATTCATCATTCTAAACTGATAATTGGTCCGCATTTAGGATACATTTACAAATGAAGCATAATGCATGGTATCACACAGTTTTGGTCCAAAATTTGTTCACAATATAGAAATTAAGCTAGCTTACCGTGGGCATTGGATTCGTGTCATTCTGAAATGTAAACCAAAATTTACGCACGAATTAGTGCGGACATCTCAAGTTTAATTGCTAGTTAAATTGATCATTTTAAACTGATCATTTTAAACTGATCATTGATGCTCATTGAGCAAAGGTTTACAAATGAGGCATAATACATGGTATCACATAGTTTGAGAAAGATTGGATTACTTGGAGTCTTTTTCGTAGCTATTTCGGCCTTAAATTTTGTAACAATATAGAAATTTGAGCTAGCTTTAGTTGGGTGTTGGATTCGTGGCACTCTTAATTCTATATCAAAAGTTACGGACGATTTAGTGCAGACATGACAAGGCAATCGGCTTGTTAAAATGACATTCTAAACTGATCTATTGTGCTCACTGCAAGGGTTCACAAATGAAGAATAATGCGTGGCATCACACAGTATGGGATTACTTGGAGGCTTTGTTGAGCTATTTCGGTCTAAATTTTGTCCCACTATAGAAAATTGAGCTAGGTTAATGTGGGTGTTGTATTCATGTCATTAAGAACTCTAAATCAAAAGTTACGCACGATTTAGTCGGGACATGTCAAGTTAATCGACTAGTTAAATTGATCATTCTAAAATGATCATTGAGCAAAGGTTTACAAATGAAGCATAATGCATGGAAACATGCAGTTTGAGAAAGATTGGATTACTAGGAGGGTTTGTCGCAGCTATTTCGGTCCTAAATTTATGTACAATATAGAAAATTAAGCTAGCTTAGCATGGGCATTGGATTCGTGTCATTCTGAACAGTAAATCAAATGTTACGGATGATTTAGTGCGGACATATCAAGTGTGTCAGCTAGTTAAATAGATCATTCTAAAATGACCATTGGTGCTCACTGAACAAAGGTTTACAAATGAAGCATAATGCATGGCACCACACAGTTTGGGACAGATTGGATTACTTAGAGGCTTTTTCGTAGCTACTTCGGTCTTAGATTTTGTCCCAATAGAGAAAATAGAACTAGCTTAACGTTGACGTTGGATTCGCTTTATTCGGAAGTCTAAATCAAAAGTTACACACTATTTAGTGTGGACATGTCAAGTTTATCGGCTAGTTAAATTGGTCTTTCTAAAATTATCATTGGTACTCGTTAGGCAAAGGTTTACAAATGAAGCATAATGCATGGCACCACGTAGTTTGAGATAGATTGAATTACTTGTAGGATTTTTCGCAGCTATTTCCGTTGTAATTTTTCGTAATATACAAAACTGAGCTAGATTAACGTAGGCGTTGGATTCGTGTCATTCGGAACTCTAAATCAAATGTTACGTACAAATTAGTGCGTACATGTCAAGTTTATCGGTTAGTCAAATTGATCATTCTAAAATGATCATTGGATCTCTTTGAGCAAAGGTTTACAAATGAAGCATAATGCATGGCACCACGCAGTTTCAGATTGATTGGATTACTTGTAGGCTTTGTCATAGATATTTCGATCCTAAATTTTTTTCACAATATAGAAAATTAAGCTAGCTTAACGTGGGCGTTGGATTCGTGTCTTTCTGAATTCTAAATCAAATGTTAAGTATGATTTAGTTCAGACATGTCAAGTTTATCAGCTAGTTAAATTGATCTTTCTAAAATAATCATTGGTGCTCATTGAGCAAAGGGGGTACAAATGAAGCATAATGCATGGCATCACGTAGTTTGGGAAAGATTGGATTAGTTGGAGGCTTTATCGTAGCTATTTCGGTCTTAAATTTTGTCACAATATAGAAAATTGAAGTAGCTTAATGTGGGCATTGGATTCGTGTCTTTCTGAACTCGAAATCAAAAGTTACGGATGATTGAGTGAGTGCATGTCAACGGTATCGGCTAGATCATTCTAAACTGATCATTGGTGCTCAGTGAGCAAAGGTTTTCAAATGAAGCATAATGCATGAGATCACGCAGCTTGGGGTAGATTGGATTACTTGGAGGATTTGCCATAGCTGTTTCGGTCTTAAATTTTGTCTGAATATATATAATTGAGCTACCTTCACGTGGGCGTTGGATTCGTGTCATTCGAAAGTGTCAAAAAAAAAGTTGCAGACGATTTAGTGAGGACATGTCAAGTTTATCGGCTAGGGAAATTGATCATTCTAAAATTATCATTGGTGCTCCTTAAGCAGAGGTTTACAAATGAAGCACAATGCATGGCATCAAACAGTTTGGGATAGATTAGATTACTTGGAGGCTTTGTAGTAGCTATTTCCGTCTTAAATTTTGTCTTAATACAGAAAATTGAGCAAGTTAACGTGGGCGTTGGATTCGTGTATTCTGAACTCTAAATCAAAAGTTACACACGATTTAGTGCGTACATGTCAAGTGTATCGGCAACTTAAATAGATCATTCTAAACTGATCATTCGTGCTCAATAAACAGAGGTTTATAAATGAAGCATAATGTATGGCACCACGCACTTTGGGATAGATTGGATTATTTGGAGGCTTATTCGTAGCTATTTTGGTCTAAGATTTTGTCCAAATAGAGAAAATTGAGCTAGCTTAATGTGGGTGTTGGTTACGCAATATTTATTGTTGACATGTCAAGTTTATCGGCTAGTTAAATTGGTCTTTCTAAAAATCAATGGTACTCATTGGGCAAAGGTTTACAAATGAAGCATCATGGATGGCACCACGCAGTTTGAGATAGATTGGATTACTTGTAGGATTTGTCGTAGCTATTTCCATCGTAATTTTTTTGCAATATACAAAGTTGAGCTAGCTTGACGTAGGCATTGGATTCGTGTCATTCGGAACTCTAAATCAAAAATTAACGGATGATTTACTACGGACATGACAAGTTGATCGGCTAGTTAAATTGATCATTCTAAAATGATCATTGCTTCTCATTGAGCAAAGGTTTACAAATGAAACATAATGCATGGCGCCACACAGTTTGAGTTAGAGTGGATTACTTGTACGCTTTTTCGTAGATATTTTGGTCCTAAGTTTTTTCATAATATAGAAAATTAAGATAGCTTAACGTAGTCGTTGGATTCGTGTCATTCTGAATTCTAAATCTAATGTTAAGTACGATTTAGTAAGGACATGTCAAGTTTATCATCTAGTTAAATTGATCATTATAAAATGATCATTGGTCCTCATTGAGCAAAGCTTTAGAAATGAAGCATAATTCATGGCACCACGCAGTTCCTGATAGATTGGATTACTCGGATGTTTTGTCAGAGTTATTTTGGTTTTAAATTTTGTCAGAATATAAAAATTTGAGCTAGTTTACTTTAGTGTTGGATTTTTTGTATCTGAACAATAAATAAAAGTTACGAATGACAAGTTGATCGGGTTGTTAAAATGATCATTGGTGCTCACTGAGCAAAGGTTTACAAATGAAGCATAATGCATGGCATCACGCCGTTTGGGAAATATTCGATTACTTGGAAGATTTGTCGTAGCTAGTTTGGTTTTAAATTTTATAACAATATAAAAATATGAGCTTGCTTTACTTGGGTGCTGGATTCGTGGCACTCTGAACTCTAAATCAAAAGTTACAGAAGATTTAGTGCGGATATCTCAAGCTTATTGCCTAGTTAAATTGAACATTCTAAACTGATCACTCTTGCTCATTGAGCAATGGTTTACAAAGGAAGCATAATACATGACATCACGCATTTTGGGATAGATTGGATTACTTGGAGGCTTTCGTAGCTTTTTCGGTCTTAAACTTTGTCATAATATAGAAAATTAAGCTAGCTTAACGTGGGCATTGGATTCGTCTCATTCTGAACTCTAAATCAAAAGTTACAGACAATTTAGTGTGTGCATGTGATGTGTATCAGCTAGTTAAGTTGATCATTCTGAACTGATCATTGGTGTTCACTGAGCAAAGGTTTACAAATGAAGCATAATGCATGGCATCACGCAGTTTGGGAAAGATTGGATTACTCGAAGGCTTTGTGATAGCTCTTTGCATTTTAAATGTTGCACAATATAATAAATTGAGCTAGCTTAAGATGGGCATTTCATTCGTATAATTCTGAACTCTACATCAAAAGTTACGGACAATTTAGTGTACATGTCAAGTAGATCGGCCAGTTAAAATGATAATTCTAAACTGATCATTTGTGCTCCTTGAGTAAAGGATTATAAATGAAGCATAATGCATAGTAGCACGCAGATTCGGATAAATTGGATTACTTGTAGGTATTGTCGTTGCTCTTTTAGTCTTAAATGTTGTCACAATATAGAAAATTGAGGTAGCTAAACGTGACGATTGGATTCATGTAATTCTGAGCTCTAAATCAAAAGTTAAAGACGATTTAGTGCGGACATGTCAAGTTGATGAGCTAGCTTAAATGATCATTCTAAAGTGTTCATTGGTTCACCCTGAATAAAGGCTGATAATTGAAGCATAATTCATGGCATCATGCAGTTTCGGATAGATGGGATTACTTGGAGGCTTTCTCTTAGCTATTTTGGTCCTAAATTTGTTCACAATATAGAAAAATTGAGCTACCTTAACATTGACATTGGATTCGCGTGATTTTAAACTCTAAATAAAAAGTTACGTACGGTTTCGTGCAAACATGTCAAGTTTATCGCTATTTAAATTGATCATTTTAAAATGATCTTTGGTGCTCATTGAGCAAAGGTTTACGTATGAAGAAGAATGCATGGCACAATGCAGCTTCCGATAGATTGGATTACTTGGACGCTTTATCATATCTATTTCGCTATTAAATTTTATCACAATAGAAAATTGAGCTAGCTTAATATGGGCATTGGATTCGTGTGATTCTGAACTCTAAATCAAAAGTTACAGAAAATTTAGTGCGGACATCTCAAGTTTGTCAGCTAGTTAAATTGATCATTCTAAAATAATCATTGGTGCTCATTGAGCAAAGGTTTACAAATGAAGTATGATACTTGACACCACGCAGTTTGAGATAGATCGTATTACTTGGACGCTTTGTCGTAGCTATTTCGGTCCTAAATTTTTTCATAATATAAAACATTGAGGTAGCATACTGTGGGCATTGGATTCGTGTGATTCTGAATTCTAAATCAAAAATAACGGACGATTTAATGTGGACATGTCAAATTGATTGACCAGTTAAAGTGTTCATTCTAAACTAATAATTCTACACTAATCATTAGTGCTCCTTGAGTAATGGCTTATATATGAAGCATAATGCATGGCATCACGCAGTTCTAGATAGATTGGATTACTTAAAAGCTTTGTCATAGCTTTTTCCATTTTAAATGTTCTCACAATATAGAAAATCGAGCTACTTTAATATGGGCATTGGATTCGTACAATTCTGAACTCTACATCAAAAGTTACAGACGATTTAGTGCGTACATTTCAAGTTGATTGGCTAGTTAAAATGATCATTTTAAACTAATCATTGGTGCTCCTTGAGTAAAGGCTCTTTTAGTCTCAAATGTTGTCACAAAATGGAAAATTGAGCTAGATTAATGTGGGCACTGGATTCATGTAATTTTGAGCTCCAAATCAAAAGTTATAGATGATTAAGTGCGGACATGTCAAGTTGATCAGCTAGTTAAAATGATCATTTTAACCGATCATTGGTTCTCCTCGAGTAAAGACTTATAATTGAAGCGTAATGCATGGAATCATGCAGTTTGGGAAAGAATGGATTACTTGAAGGCTTTGCACAACTATTTTGGTATTAAATTTTGTCAAAATATAGAAATTTGTGCTAGCTCTACTTGGGTGTTTGATTCGTGGCACTATGAACTCTAAATCAAAATTTACGGATGATTTAGTGTGGACATCTCATGTTTATTGGCTAGTTACATTGATCATTCTAAATTGATCATTGACGCTCATTGAGCAAAGGTTTCCAAATGAAGCATAATGCATGACATCACGCAGTTTGGGAAGGAATGTATTACTTGAAGGCTTTGTTGTAGCTATTTTGGTCTTAAATGTTGTCACAATATAGAAATTTAAGCTAGATTTACTTGGTTGTTGGATTCGTGTCACTCTGAACTCTAAATCAAAAGTGACTAATGATTTAGTGTAGACATGACAAGTTGATCGGCGTTTTAAAATGATCATTCTAAACTGATCATTGCTGCTCACTGAGCAAAGGTTTACAAATGAAGCATAATGCAAGGCATCACACTGTTTCGGATAGATGGGATTACTTGGAGGCTTTTTTGTAGCTATTTAAGTCCTAAATTTGTACACAATATAGAAAATTGAGCTAGCTTAATGTGGGCGTTGGATTCGTGTGATTCTCAACTCTAAAGCAAAAGTTATACATGATTTTGTGCGGATATATCAAGTTTATCGCCTAGTTAAGGTGATCGTTCTAAAATGATAATTGGTGCTCATTTTGCAAAGTTTTACAAATGAAGCATAATGCATGGCAGCACGCATATTTTGATAGATTTGCTTACTAAGAGGATTTATCATAGTGATTTTGGTCTTAAATTTTTTCCCAATATTGAAAATTGAGCTAACTTAATGTCGGTGTTGGATTTGTAACATTTGGAATTCTAAATCAAAAGTGACGCACGATTTAGTAAGGACAAGTCACGTTGATAGGTCAGTTAAAGTGATCATTCTAAAGTGAAAATTCTAAACTGATAATTCTAAACTAATCATTAGTGCTCCTAGAGAAATGGCTTATAAATGAATCATAATGCATGGCATCATGCCGATTAGGTTAGATTGGATTTCTTGAAGGCTTTATGGTAGCTTTTTCCATTTTAAATGTTGTCACAATATAGAAAATTAAGCTAGCTTTACAGGGGCGTTGGATTCGTGTCATTCCGAACTCTAAATCAAAAGTTACAAAAAAAATTAGTGCAGAAATGTCAAGTTGATCGGCCAGTTAAAGTGATCATTCTAAATTAGTCATTGGTGCTCCTTGAGTAAAGGTTTATAAATGAAGCATAATGCATGGCATCCCTTATTTTAGGATGGATCGGATTACTTGAATGCTTTGTGGTAGCTCTTACCGTTTTAAATGTTGTCATAATATAGAAAATTGAGCTAGCTTAATATAGGCATTGGATTCGTGTGATTCCGAACTCTAAATCAAATGTTACAGATGATTTAGTGCGAGCTTCTCAATTTTATCGTTTAGTTAAATTATTCATTCTAAAATAATCGAAATTGATCATGTTCTTTTGAGCTCCAAATCAAAAGTTAAAGACGATTTGGTGTGGACATGACAAGTTGATCAGCGAGTTAAAATATCATTGGTGCTCCTTGAGTAAAGGCTTATAAATAAAACATAATGCATGGCATCACACAGTTTTGGATAGATTGGACCACTTGGAGGCTTATTCATTGCTATTTTGGTCTTAAATTTTATCACAATATAGAAACTTGAGCTAACTAACTTGCACGTTGGATTCATCTCATTTTGAACTATAAATCAAAAGTGATGGACGATTTAGTGTGGAAATGTCAAGTTGATCAGCCAGCTAAAATGATCAATCTAAACTGATCATTGATGCTCTTTAACTAAAGGCCTATAAATGAAGCATAATGTATGACATCACACAGTTTGGGATACATTGGATTACTTGAGGCTTTGGCGTAGCTCTTTTAGTCTCAATTGCTCTCACAGTATAGAAAATTGAGCTAGCTTAACGTTGGCGTTGCAATCGTGTAATTCTGAACAGTATATCAAAAGTTACAGACGATTTATTGCGGACATGTCAAGCTGATCGGCCAGTTAAAATGATCATTCTAAACTGATCATTGGTGCTCATTGCATAAAGGCTTATAAATGAATCATAATGCATGTCATCACACTATTTGGAATACATTGGATTACTTGGAAGCTTTTCGTAACTCTTTCAGTCTTAAATGTTGTCACAATAAGGAAAATTGAATCACAATATAGAAAATTCAGCTTGTTTAACATGGGCGTAGAACTCATTACTTGAAGTCCCAAATATTGTTACAATACAGAAAATTAGACTAGCTTAACGTGGGTGTTGGATGCGTGTCATTCAGAACTCTAAATCAAAAGTTACAGACTATTTAGTGCGTACATGTCAAGCTGATTGGCAAGTTAAAATGATCATTTTAAATTGATGATTGGTGCTCCTTGAGAAAAGACTTATAAATGAAGCATAATGCATGACATCACATAGTTTGGGGGTACATTGGATTACTTGGAGGCTTTTTCGTAGCTATTTTGGTGTTAAATTTTGTCACAATATAGAAAATTGAGCTACATTAACGTGGGCATTGGATTCGTGTCATTCTGCACTCTAAATAAAAAGGTACAGACGATTTAGTGCGGACATGTCAAGTTGATCGCACTGTTAAAATGATCATTCCAAACTGATCGTTTGTGCTCCTTGAGTAAAGTCTTATAAATGAAGTATAATGCATGGCTTCACGCATTATGGGATACATTGGATTAGTTGGATGCTTTTCGTTGCTCTTTCAGTCTCGAATGTTGTTACAATATGGAAAATTGAGCTAGATTGATGTGGGCGTTGGACCATGTCATTTTAAGCTCTAAACCAAAAGTTAAAGACAACTTAGTGCGGGCATGTCAAGTTTATCATCTAGTTAAAATGATCATTCTTAACTGATCATTGGTGCTCCTTAAGTAAAAGATTATAAATGAAGCATAATGTATGGCATCAGATAGTTTTGGATAGATTGGATTATTTAGATGCTATTTCGTAACTATTTCGGTGCTAAATTTTTTCAAAATATAGAAAGTTGAGCTAGCTTAACATGGGCGTTGGATTCGTGTCATTCTACACTCTTAATCAAAAGTTACGGCCACTTTAGTGCGGATATGTCAAGTTGATCGCCCAGTTTAAATGATAATTCAAAACTGATCATTGTTGGTCCTTGAGTAAAGGCTTATAATTGAAGCATAATAAATGGCTTCACGCAGTTTGGGATACATTAGATTACGTGGAAGCTTTTTCGTAGCTCTTTTAGTCTCAAATGTTGTCACAATATAGAAACTTAAGCTAGCTTAATGTGGGTGTTGAACTCATGTTATGTTAAGGTATAAATCAAAGTTAAAGACAATTTAGAGCGGACATGTCAAGTTGATCATCTAGTTAAAATGCTCATTCTAAACTTATCATTGGTGCTTATTGAGTAAAGGCTTATAAATAAAGCATAATGCATGGTATCACACAGTTTGGGATAGATTGGATTACTTGGAGGTTTATTCGTTGCTATGTACTAAATTTTTTCACAGTATAGAAAATTGAGCTAGTTTAAAGTGCATGTTGGATTTGTGTCATTTTGAACTCTAAATCAAAAGTCACGGATGATTTTGTGGGGACATGTCAAGTTTATTAGGCAGTTTAAATGCTTATTCTAAACTGATCATTCGTGCTCCATGAGTAAAGGCTTATAAATGAAGCATAATGCATGGTATGACGCAGTGTGGGATACATATGATTACTTGGAGGATTTGTCGTAGGTCTTTCAGTCTCAGATGTTGTTACAATATAGAAAATTGAGCTAGCTGAACGTGGGCGTTGTATTCATGTACTTCTGAACTCTAAATCAAAAGCTACAGACAATTTAGTGTGCACATATCAAGTTGATCAGCTAGTTAAAATGATCATTCTAAACTGATCATTGGTGCTCCTTGAGGAAAAACTTATAAATGAATCATAATGCATGGTATTATGCAGTGTGGGATACATTGGATTACTTGGAGGCTTTGCCATAGCTCCTTCAGTCTCAAATGTTGGTACAGTATAGAAAATTGCGCTAGCTTAACGTGGGAGTTGGATTCATGTCATTCTGAACTCTAAACCAAAAGTTACAAACTATTTACTGCAGAAATGTCAAGTTGATCAGCTAGTTAAAATGATCATTTGAAATTGATCATTGGTGCTCCTTGAGAAAAGGCTTATAAATGAAGCATAATGCATGACATCACACAGTTTGGGATACATTGGATTACTTGGAGGCTTTGTAATACTTCTTTCAGTCTCAAATATTTTCACAATATGGAGAACTGAGCTAGTTAATGTGGGCAAGGGATTCATGTCATTTTGAGCTCTAAATCAAAACTTATATACGATTTAGTGTGGACATGTCAAGTTGATCAGCTACCTAAAATGATAATTCTAAACTGATCATTGTTGCACCTTGTGTAAAGGTTTAAAATGAAGTATAATGCAAGGCATCAAGCAATTTTGGACATATTGGATTTCTTGGAGGCTTTTTCGTAGCTATTTTGGTGTTAAATTTTCTTAGAATATAGAAACTTGAGCTAGCTTAACGTGGGTGTTGGCTTCGTGTCATTCTGAATTCTAAATACAAAGTTACGGACGATTTAGTGCGGATATGTCAAGTTGATCGCCCAGTTTAACTGATCATTCCAAACTGATCATTGGTACTCCTTGAGTAAAGGCTTATAATTGAAACATAATAAATGGCTTCACGCAGTATGGGATTCATTGGATTACTTGGAAGTTTTTTTGTAGCTCGTTTAGTCTCAAATGTTGTCTTCATATCGAAATTGAGCTAGTTAATATGAGTTTTAAACTCATGTTACGTTAAGCTATAAATCAGAAGTTAAAGACGATTTAGTGCGGACATGTCAAGTTGATCATCTAGTTAAAATGAACATTCTAAACTGATCATTGGTGCTCCTTGAGTAAAGGCTAATAAATAAAGCATAATGCATTGCATCACACAGTTTGGGATAGATTGGATTACTTGGAGGCTTATTCGTTGCTATGTAGTAAATTATGTCACATTATAGAAAATTGAGATAGTTTAACGTGCAAGTTGGATTTGTGTCATTTTGAACTCTAAATCAAAAGTCACTGACGATTTAGTGGGGACATGTCAAGATTATTGGCCAGTTAAAATGATTATTCTAAACTGTTCATTGGTGCTCTTTGAGTAAAGGCTTATAAATGAAGCATAATGCATGGTATGACGCAGTCTGGGATACATATGATTACTTGGAGGATTTTTCGTAGGTCTTTCAGTCGCCAATGTTGTTACAATATAGAAAATTGAGGTAGCTTAACGTGGGCATTTGATTAATGTACTTTTGAACTCTAAATCAAAAGTTACGGACGATTTAGTGCACATGTCAAGTTGATTGGCTAGTTCTAAACTGATCATTGGTTCTCCTTAAGTAAAGGCTTATAAATGAAGCATAATGCATGGCATCACGCAGTTTGTGATAGATTAGAATACTTCAAGACTTTTTCGTTTTTAATTTATTCTTAAATTTTGTCACAATATAGAAAATTGAACTAGCTTAACGTGTGTGTTGAATTCGTGTCATTTTGAACTCTAATTCAAAAGTACGGAGGATTTAGTGCGGTCATGTCAAGTTGATCGGCCAGTTAAAATGATTATTCTAAACTGATCACTGGTGCTGCTTGAGTAAACGCTTATAAATGAAGCATAATGCATGGTATCACACAGTTTGGGATACATTGGATTACTTCCAGGCTTTCTCGTAGCTCTTTCAGTCTCATATCTTGTCACACTATAGAAACTTGAGCTAGCTTATCGTGGGCATTGTATTCGTGTCATTTTGAACTATAAATCAAAAGATACGTACGATTTAGTGTGGACATGTCAAGTTGATCCACCAGTTAAAATGATCATTCTAACATGATCATTGGTGTTCCTTGAGTAAAGGCTTACAAATCAAGCATAATGCATGACATCACGCAGTTTGGGATACATTGAATTATTTGGAGGCTTTTACGTAGCTCTTTCAGTCTCAAATGTTGTCACAATATGGAAACTTGAGCTAGCTTAACGTGGGCGTTGGACTCATGTCATTTTGAGCTCTAAATCAAAAGTTAAAGACGATTGAGTGTTGACATGTCAAGTTGATCAGCTTGTTAAAATGATCATTCTAAAACTTATCATTGGTGAGGCTTTATCACGAGCCTCACTCCTCGTGTGGTTCACTTCAGCCCTCCAAGCTTCTAATTTATGATTTATCACGAGGCTTTTCACCCCTCGTGTGGTTCCCTTCACCCCACCACCCATTACCCACCAGAAAACTCCATTCAAGATACCTAAGGTCGAGTTTCCCGCCTAATTTTCTCCCACCCGGTCCAAGTATGTTACGGCCTTGATTCAAGGCTTGTATCAATAATGCATGGTGTCATGCAGCTTAGAATAGATTGGATTACTTGGAGGCTTTGTCATAGCTATTTCCTTCTTAAAATTTAACACGGTATAGAAAATTGAGCTAGCTTTACGTGCATGTTGGATTCGTGTCATTTTGAACTCTAAATAAAAAATTTGGACGATTTAGTGCGGACATGTCAAGTAGATCGTTCAGTTAAAATGATCATTCAAACCATATCACTGGTGCTCCTTGAGTAAAGGTTATAATGAAGCATGATGCATGACATCATGCAGTTTGGAATACATTGGATTACTTTGAGGCTTTTTCGTAGCTCTTTCGCTCTCAACCATTGTCACATTCTAGAAAATTGAGCTAGCTTAATGTTGGCGTTGGATTCGTGTAATTCTGAAATAAAAATCAAAAGTTATGGACGATTTAGTGTGGAGATGTCAAGTTGATCGGCCAGTTAAAATGATCATTCCAAACTGATTATAGCTGCTCTTTGAGGCTTATAAATGAAGCATAATGCATGGCACTTTGAGATACATTGGATTACTTGGAGGCTTTTTTGTAGCTCATTAAATCTCAAATATTTCTCCTTGAGCAAAGGAATACAAATAAAGCATAATGCATGGCATCACGAAGTCTGGGATACATTGGATTATTTGGAGGCTTTTTTGTAACTCTTTCAGTCTCAAATGTTGTCACAATATAGAAAATTGAGCTAGGTTGACGTGGGATTTGGACGCATTTCATTATGAGCTCTAAATTAAAAGCTAAAGACGATTTAGTGCGGAAATGTCAAGTTCATAAGTTAGTTAAAATGGTAATTCTATACTGATCATTTGTGATCCCTAAGTAAAGGCTTATAAATGAAGCATAATGCATGGCATCACGCAGTTTGGGATACATTGGATTACATGGAGGGTTTTACATAGCTCTTTCACTCTCAAATGTTGTCACATTATGGAAAATGAGCTACCTTAATCTGGGCATTGAATTCGTGTCATTCTAAACTTTAAATC
Source organism: Pugionium cornutum (assembly GCA_018901935.1). Taxonomy (NCBI): domain Eukaryota; kingdom Viridiplantae; phylum Streptophyta; class Magnoliopsida; order Brassicales; family Brassicaceae; genus Pugionium; species Pugionium cornutum. Next base: position 16,160,199 of record CM032162.1, on the reverse strand, counting down.
AAAAGTAACGGACAATTTAGTGCGGACATGTCATGTTGATCGGCCAATTAAAATGATAATTCTAAACTGATCAGTGGTGCTCCTTGAGTAAAGGCTTATAAATGAAGCATAATGCATGGCATCACCCATTTTGGGATACATTGGACTACTTGGAGGCTTTTACGTAGCTCTTTCAGTCTCAAATGTTATCACAATATGGAAAAATGAGCTAGCTTAATGTGGGTATTGGACTTATGTCATTTTGAACTCTAAATCTAAAGTTACGGACGGTTTAGTGCGGACATGTCAAGTTGATCGCCAGTTAAAATGATCTTTCTGAACTGATCATTTGCGCTCATTAAGTAAAGGCTTATAAATGAAGCATAATGCATGGCATCACGCAGTTTGGGAAACAATGGATTACTTGGAGCTCTATCACTCTGAAATGTTGTAACAAAATGGAAAATTAAGTTAGCTTAACATGGGCATTGGATTCGTATCATTTTGAACTCTAAATTAAAAGTTACAAACGATTTAGTGGAGGCATGTCAACTTGATCGACCAGTTAAAATGATCATTCTAAACTGATCATTGATGCTCCTTGAGTAAAGGCATATAAATTAACCATAATACATAACATCACGCAGTTTTGGATAGATTCGATTACTTGGAGGCTTTCTCATAGCTATTTTGGACTTAAATTTTGTTACAATATTGAAAATTGAGCTAGCTTAATGTGGGCTTTGGATTTTTGTCATTTTGAACTTTGAATCAAAAGTTATGGACGATTTAGTGCGGACATGTCAAGTTGATCGGCCAATTAAAATGATCATTCTAACATGATCTTTGGTGCTCCTTGAGTAAACGCTTATAAATTAAGCATAATACATGATATCATGCATTTGGGATAGATTTGTTCACTTGGAGGCTTTGTCATAGCTATTTAGATTTAAATTTTGTAACAATATTGAAAATTGAGCTAGCTTAACATGGGCTTTGGATTTGTGTCACTTTGAACTCCAAATCAAAAGTTACGGACTTTTTAGTGTGGACATGTCAAGTTGATCGGCCAATTAAAATGATCATTCTAAACTGATCATTGGTGGTCCTTGAGGAAAGGCTTATAAATGAAGCATAATGCATGGCATCACATATTTTGGGATACATTGGACTACTTGGAGGCTTTTTCGTTGCTCTTTCAGTCTCAAATTTTGTGATATTATGGAAAATTGAGCTAGCTTAACATGGGTGTTAGAATCATGTCATCGTGAACTCTAAATCATTGGACTATTTAGTGACACCTTATAATTTGCCTCCTTCATTGCGCATGAAACGAGTGTTTTTGTTTCTAACAATTCTCGTACCCGGTTTAGAGCATCTTAAGTGATCGCTTGATATTTTCTTGCAGCCACTAATTCATGAGTTAAAAATGTTGTGGGAAAATGGTGTCGAAGCATTCGATGTTTTTAACCAACAGAACTTCTTGATGCGAGAAGTACTAATGTGGACAATAAGTGATTTTCCAGCATATGGTATGTTATCAGGATGGTCGACGCATGGAAGATTAGCATGCCCATATTGTCATGATAATACTGATGCGTTCCAACTGAAACACAGACGAAATACTAGTTGGTTTGATTGTCATCGTCGATTTCTACCACAAGATCATCCATATCGCTGGAGCGTGACAATGTTTAAGGACAAACAAAAATTTTTTTTATGGTCCACATCCTATGCTTGACGGGAATTATATGATGACTCAACTTAGAGATTTTGATGCTGAGAGAATGGCTTCATGTGGAGGTAACGGACATTACACTATTTATTGTTGTGGCGAATGATCATTTAAAACTGATCATTTGTGCTCCATGAGTAAAGGCTCATAAATGAAGCATAATGCATTGCATCATGCAGTTTGGGATAGTATGGATTACATGGAGGCTTTGTCATAGCTATTTCGGACTTAAATTTTGTCACAATATTGAAAATTGAGAAAGCTTAACGTGGGCATTGGATTTATGTCATTTGGAACTCAAAATCAAAACTTGCAGACGATTTAGTGCAGACATGTCAATTTGATCGGCTAGTTGAAGTGATCATTCTAAAGTGATCATTGGTGCTCCTTGAGTCAAGGTTTATAAATGAAGCATAATGTATGTCATCACAAAGATTGGGATACATTTCATTAATTGGACACTTTGTCGTAGTTCTTTCAGTGTCAAATATCGTCACAATATAGAAACTTGTGCTAGCTAAACGTGGGAATTGAATTCATGTCATTTTGAACTCTAAAGCAAAAGTTACGGACGATTTAGTGCAGACATGTCAATTTGATTGGCCAGTTAAAATGATCATTCTAAACTTATCATTGGTGCTCCTTGCGTAAAGGCTTATAAATGAAGCACACTGCATGGCATCATGCTACTTGGGATACGTTGGATTGCTTGGAATCTTTTTCGTATCTTTTTCAGTCTCAAATGTTGTCACGTTATTGAAAATTGAGCTAGCTTAACATGGGCATTGCACTCATGTTATTTGGAGATCTAAATCAAAAGTTAAAGACGATTTTGTGCGGACATGTCAAGTTGATAAGTTAGTTAAAATGATCATTCTAAACTAATCATTGGTGCTCCTTGAGTTAAGCCTTATAAATGAAGCAAAATGCATGGCATCACTTAGTTCGGGATAGATTAGATTACTTGGAAGCTTAAACGTAGCTATTTTGGTTTTAATTTTTGTAACAATATACAAAATTGAGCTAGCTTAACGTGGGCATTGGATTCGTGTCATTTTGAAATCTAAATAAAAAGTAACAGACGATTTAGTGCAGACATGACAAGTCAATCAGCCAATTAAAATGATCATTCTAAACTGATCACTGGTGCTCCTTGAGTAAAGGTTTATAAATGAAGCATAATGCGTTGTATTACAAAGCTTTGGAATAAATTGGATTACTTTGAGGCTTTGTTGTAACATTTTTAGTCTCAAATGTTGTCACAATATAGAAAATTGTGCGAGCTTAACATGCGCGTTGGATTCGTGTCATTGCGAACTTTAAATAAAAAGTTTGAGACGATTTAGTGTGGACATGTCAAGTTGATTGGCCAGTTAAATGATCATTCTAAACTGATTATTGGTGCTCCTTGCGTAAAGGCTTATAAATGAAGCATAATGCATGGCATCACAGTGTTTGGGATATATTGGATTATTTAGAGGCTTTTTCGTAGCTGTTTTAGCCTCAAATGTTGTGACATTATTGAAAATTGATCTAGCTTAACGTGGGCATTGTATTTGTCTCATTTTGAACTCAAAATCAAAAGTTACAGATGATTTAGTGTGGACATGTCAAGTTCATCAATTAGTTAAAATGATCATTCTAAATTGATCATTGGTGCTCCTAATGTAATTGCTTATAAATGAAGGATAATGCTTGTCATCACGCAGTTTGGGATACATTGGATTACTTGAAGGATTTGTCGTAGCTCTTTCAGTCGGAAATATTGTCACAATACAGAAACTTGTGCTAGCTAAACGTGGGCGTTGGTTTCGTGTTATTCTGAACTTGAAATCAAAAGTTACGAATGATTTAGTTCGAACATGACAAATTGATCAGCCAGTTAAATTGATCATTCTAAACTAATCATTGGTGCTCCTTGTGTAAAGGCTTATAAATGAGGCATAATGAATCGTATAACGCAGTTTGGGATACATTGGATTACATGGAGGTTTTGTTTTAACTCTTTGGTCTCAAATGTCGTCACAATATGAAAAATTGAGCTACTTTAATGTGGGTGTTGGACTCATGTCATTTTGAGCTCTACATAAAATGTTGAAGACGGTTTAGTGGGGACATGTCAAGTTGATCAACTAGTCAAAATGATCATTCTAAACTGTTTATTGGTCCTCATTGAGTAAAGGTGTATAAATCAAGCATAATGCATAGCATCATGAAGTTTGGGATAGATTGGATTACTTGGAGGCTTTGTCATAAGTATTTTCAGTCTTAAATTTGTCACAATATAGAATATTGAGCTAGCTTAACGTGGGCGTTGGATTCGTGTCATTATGAACTCTAAATCAAAAGTGAAGGACGATTTACTACGGACATGTCAAGTTGATCAGACTGTTAAAATGATCATTCTAAACTGATCATTGGTGCTCCTTGAGTAAAGGCTTATAAATGACGCATAATGCATAGCATCACGCAATTTGGGATACATTGGATTACTTGGAGGCTTTGTCGTAGCTTTTCTGTCTTAAATTTTGTCAGAATATCAAAAATGGAGCTAGCTTGACGTGGGCGTTGGATTCGTGTAATCCTAAACTCTAAATCAAAAGTTAGGGTCTTTAGTGGGGAAATGTCAAGTTGATCCGCCAGTTAAAGGGATCCTTCTAAATTGATCATTCTAGACTAATCATTTGTGCTCCTTGAGTAAACGCATATAAAAGAAGTATATTACATGGCATCACGTAGTTTAGGATAGACTGGATTACTTAAAGGATTTGTGATAGCTGTTTCAGTCTCAAATGTTGTTACAATATAAAAAATAGAGCTACCTTAACGTGGCCATTGGATTCATGTCATTCAGAAGTGTAAATCAAAACTTACTTACTATTTAGTGCAGACATACCAAGTTGATCGGCCTGTTAAAATGATCATTATAAACGGATCATTGGTGCTCTTTGAGTAAAAGGCTTATATAAATGAAGCATAATGCATGGCATAGCGTAGTTTGTGATACGTTGGATTACATCGAGGCTTTTTTGTAGCTCTTGCAGTTTCAAATGTTGTCACAGCATAGAAAATTGAGCTCAGTTAATGTGGGCATTGGATTCGTGTCAATATGAACTCTAAATCAAAAGTTATAGAAAATTTAGTGCGGACATGTCAAGTTTATCGGGTAGTTAAACTGATCATTCTAAACTGATCATTGGTGCTCATTGAGCAAATGTTTACAAATGAAGCATAATGCATGGCATAACGCAGCTGAGGATAGATTGGATTACTTGGAGGCTTTGTCATAGTTATTTCCGTATTAAATTTTTACACGACATAGGAAATTGAGCTAGCTTAACGTGGGCGTTGGATTCGTGTCATTCTTAACTCTAAATCAAAAGTTACGAGCGTATTAGTGCAGAAATGTCAACTTGATCAGCCGGTTAAAATGATCATTCTAAACTGATCACTCGTGCTCCTTCAGTAAAGGTTACAAATGAAGCGTAATGCATGGCATCACGTAGTTTGGCATACATTGGATTACTTGAAGGCTTTGTGGTAGGTCTTTCAGTCTCAAATGGTGCCACAATTTAGAAAATTGAGCTAGCTTAATATGGGCGTTGGATTCATGTCATTTTGAATTCTAGATTAAAAGTTAAAGACAATTTAGTGCGGAAATTTCAAGTTGATCCGGTAGTTAAAATCATCATTCTAAAGTAATCATTGGTGCTCATTGAGCAAAGGTTTTTTAATGAAGCATAATGCGTGTCATCAAGCAATTTGGGATAGATTGGATTACTTGTAGGGCTTGTCGTAGCTGTTTTGATCTTAATGTTTATCACAATATAGAATAAGAGCTAGCTTCAGGTGGACATTGGATTCGTGATATTCTGAACTCTAAATCAAAAATTACGGACGATTTATTGCGGACAGGTGATTTTGATCCGCAAGTTAAAATGATTATTTTAAACGAGTCATTAGTGCTCCTTGAGTAAAGGCTTATAAATGAAGCATAATGCATGGCATCACGCAGTTTGGGATACATTGGTTTACTTGGAGGCTTTGTCGTAGCTCTTTCTATCTAAAATGTTATCCCAATACTAAACATTAAGCTAGATTAACGTGGGTGTTGGATTCATATCACTTTGATCTCTAAATCAATTGTTAAAGACAATTTTGTGCGGACATGTCAAGGTTATAAGCTAGTTAAAATGACTATTCTAAACTGATCATTCCTGCTTATGGAGAAAAGGTTTACAAATAAAGCATATGCATGGCATCATGCAGTTTGGGATGGATTGGATTACTTGGACGATTTGTCGTAGCTATTTTGGTCTTAAAATTTGTCACAATATAGAATATTGAGCTAGCTTAACACGGGCATTGGATTCGTGTCATTCTGAAATCTAAATAAAAAATTACGGACAATTTAGTGAGGACATGTCAAGTTTATAGGCCAATTAAAATGATAACTCTAAACTGATCATTGGTGCTCCTTGAGTAAAAGCTTATAAATGAAGCATAATGCATGGCATCATGCAGTTTGGGATACATTGGAGTACTTGTAGGCTTTGTCATAGCTATATCGGTATTATATTTTTTCAAAATATAGAAATTTGATCTAGTTTAACGTGGGCATAGGATTCATGTTATTTTGAACTCTAAATCAGAAGTTACACATGGTTTAGTGCGGATCTGTCAAGTTTATCAATTAGTTAAATTGATGTTTCTAAAATGATCATTGGTGCTCATTGAGCAAAGGTTTACAAATGAAGTATAATCCAAGGCATCACGCAATTTGGGATATATTGGATTAGTTGGAGGCCTTTTTGTAGCTATTTCGGTCTGAAATTTAATAACAATATATAAAACTGAGCGAACTTAAAGTGGCCATTGGATTCGTTTCATTCTAAACTCTAAATAAAAAGTTATGGACGATGTAGTGAGGTCATGCTGATCGGCCAGTTAAAAAAATAATTCTAAACTGATCATTGCTTTTCCTTGAGTAAAAGCTTATAAATGAAGCATAATCCAAGACATCACGCAGTTGGTGATACATTGGATTACTTAGAGGCTATTTCGTACCTCTTTCACTCTCAAATGTTGTCACGATATTGAAAATTGACCTAGATTAAGGTAATCGTTGGATTCATTTTATTTTGAGCTCTAAATCAACTATTATAGATCATTTAGTGTGGATATGTCAAGTTGATCAGCTAGTTAAAATGATAATTCTAAACCGATCATTGGTGCTCCTTGAGTAAACACTTATAAATGAAGCATAATGAATGGCATCACGCGGTTTGGGATACATTGGATTACTTGGAGGCTTTATGGTAGATATTTTGGTCTTAAATTTAATCACAATATAGAAAACTGAGGTAACTTAACGTGGGTGTTGGATTCGTGTCATTATGAACTATAAATCAATAGTTATGAACGATTTAGTGAGGTCAAGTTGATCGGCCAGTTAAAAGTATAATTCTAAACTGATCATTGCTTCTCCTTGAGTAAAGGCTTATAAATGAAGCATATAATACAAGACATCACGAAGTTGGGGATACATTGGATTACTTGGAGGCTATGTCGTACCTCTTTCACTCTCAAATGTTGTCACGATATTGAAAGTTACACTAGATTAAGGTGGTCGTTTAAGTCATTTCATTTTGAGCTCTAAATCAAATATTATAGACCATTTAGTCCAGACATGTCAAGTTCATCAGCTAGTTAAAATGATCATTGTAAACTAATCATCGGTGCTCATTGAGAAAAGGTTTATAAATGAAGCATAATGCATGGTATCACACAGTTTTTGGGGTGGATTGGATTATTTGGAGGCTTTGTCATAGCTATTGCGCTTATATTCATCACTGTAGGAATTGGGTTCAAGCTTTCCCTAGCCCCTTCTTATCAACGGACTCCTGATGTATACAGGAGTACGGTTCATTTGAGAAATTCCTACCTCTCCATCTCTCTCTGAGATGTTTGTATTTTTTCAAAACTCCATGGACATGCAGAAAGAAATGCTATATTTCCCTTAAATACATTTTTTAAACGAGCTAGAGCCAACCCCAGCTGGTCTTGTAAAAGATCCGCGACAGAGCGAATACGTTTATTTTTCAAATGATTCATATCGTCAAGTGTACCCATTCCAAATTTCATCCCAATTAAATGATCGGCATTACTAATTCCCCTGGTGTAGATCTACTTGTTGTTAATAGATCAGTAAGAGTATTATTCCGGTACATATGAATCATTTGAAATTGTATTCTGCTCGAGCTCGGTAAGAGTATTATTCCGATAACTCTTCTATAAGGAATAAAAACTTGCTATTCTCCTCGAGCTCCAGCCTGTACTCTTTTTTATATTCAAATAAAGTGTAGTACACTAGTAAACTAGAATACAAAATGTCGAGCCAAGAGCACCTATATTCCTATATAAAAAGTGGCAGATAAAAAAATAATCTTTTTTTAGTTCATCCTATTGGCTCAGTTTTTACGAATTTTTTTTTTCAAATTGGAGATCCAGGGTGACTTATCCGTCAATATTTCCACTATCACCCCAAAAAAACCAAAATTTGCCTAACGTAGAGTTGCTAGAGTACGATTAACCTGGGGATTTGAAATCATTGCTGATGTACCTGGTATTGGCTATAATTTACAAGAACATTATGTACTCTTAGTAAGAGGGAGAATGGTTAAGGATTTTTCTGGTGTGAGATATCCCATTGTTCGAGGAACCCTAGATGCCGTCGTAGTAAAGGATCGTCAACAAGGGCATTCTAGTGTGTTGAGGGAGAAGGGTAAGAAAAAAGTCAAACTTTGGGGTATATTTCGACTTCACATTTTTCTTGATTTTTTGTGTTTAGTTACTTTTTGTTTCCATAAAAAATTCTGATCTTGATCTTGTCAAGGATCCCGATATAAATTTTAATGAACAGAGTCGAGAAAATAATCTATTTTGTATTGTAAAAAATAGATTATCAATCGATTTGAGGAAGAAGTGGACTCTAGAAGTACTCCTAATCGTGTTAATAATCAAACTCTATCAACATTTATCAATTGTTTTAGTTTTCTAGACCGGTCGGAAACGTTTTTTAAAGATTTTTTTGAGAAATTGGATTTATGTTTTGTTTTATTGACTCATTTTCTATTTTTATATCTGGATTTACACCATTTACCATTCATTGGGTAACCCCTTTTCGAAGTCTGAAGAAGTTCCCATCGACTTTTTTTTCTAAAATCTGGTAAAACCTAGTATTAATTTATTAATTTTTAACAAATTTTTTATGATTTTTTCAATTTTAGAGCATATATTAACTCATACATCTTTTTCGGTCGTTTAAATTGTACTGACAATCGGTACTTCTTGAGTAAAGGCTTACAAGTGAAGCATAATGCAAGCCATTACACAGTTTGGGATACATTGGACTACTTGGAGGCTTTTTCATAGCTCTTTCAGTATCAAATGTTGTCACAATATTGAAAATTGAGCTAGATTAACATGGGCATTGGATTCATGTAATTATGAGCTCTAAACCAAATGTTAAATAAGATTTAGCGCGGACATATCAAGTTGATCAGCTAGTTAAAATGATCATTCTAAGTTGATCATTGCTGCTCATCGATAAAAGGTTTACAAATGAAGCATAATGCATGGCATCACGAAGTTCGGGATAGATTGGATTACTTGGACGCTTTGTTGTAGACATTTTGTTCTTTAATTTTTTCACAATGTAGAATATTGAGCTAGCACATTGGTGTTGGAATCGTGTCATTCCGAACTCTAAATCAAAATTTACATACGATTTAGTGCAGACATGTCAAGTTCATTGGCTAGTTAAAATGATCATTCTTAACTGATCATTGGTGTTCCTTAAGTAAAGGCTTATAAATGAAGTATAATGCAAGGTAACACACAGTTTTGGATACATTTGATTGCTTGGAGGATTTGTCGTAGCTCTTTCAATCTCAAATGTTGTAACAGTATTGAAAATTGAGATAGATTAACACGTGTATTGGATTCATGACATTTTGAGCTGTAAATCAAATGTTAAAGACGATTTAGTGTGGATATGTCAAGTTGATCAGCTAGTTAAAATGACCATTCTAAATTGATCACGGGTGTTCATTGAGCAAAGGTTTACAAATGAAACTTAGAGCATGGCATCACGCAGTTTGGGATAGATTGGATTACTTGGAGGTTTTGTGGTAGCTATTTCATTCTTAAATATAATCACAATAAAGAAAACTAAGCTAGCTTAACGTGAATGTTGGATTCGTGTCATTCTGAACTCTAAATCAATAGTTACAGACGATTCAGTGCGGACATGTCAAGTTTATCGACTAGTTAAAATGATAATTTCTAAACTGATCATTGTTATTCCTTGAGTAAAGGCTAACAAATGAAGTATAACGCATAGCATCACACAGTTTGGGATACATTGGATTACTTGGAGGCTTGTTCGTAGCTCTTTCAGTTTTAAATGTTGTCACAATATTGAAAATTGAGCAAGATTAACATGGGTGTTGGATTCATGTCATTTTTCACTCTAAACCAAATGTTAGAGACGATTTAGTTTAGACATGTCAATTTGATCAGATAGATAAAATGATCATTCTAAACTGATCATTGCTGCTCATTGAACAAAGGTTTTCAAATAAAGCATAATGCATGGAATTACGTAGTTTGGGATACATTGGAGTACTTGGTGGTACTTGAGTAAAGACGTGTAAATGAAGCATCATGCATGACATCACGCAGTTTGGGATACATTGGAGTACTTGGAGGCTCTGTCGGATCTCTTTCAGTCTGAAATGTTATCACAATATTGAAAATTGGGATAGATTAACGTGTCTGTCAGATTCATGTCATTTTGAGCTCTAAATCAAATGTTAAAGACAATTTATTGCGGACATGTCAAGTTGACCATCTATTTAAAATGATCATTCTAAATTGATCATTGATACTCATTGAGCAATGATTTACAAATGAAGCATTATGCATGGTATTCACGCAGTTTGGGATAGATTTGATTACTTGGAGGCTTTGTCGTAGCTATTTCGGTCTTAAATTTCTTCACAGTATAGAAAACTTAGCTAGCTTAACGTAGGCGTTGGATTCCTGTCGTTCTGAATTCTAAATCAATAGTTACGGACGATTTAGTGCGGATATTTCAAGTTGATCGGCTAGTTAAAATGATAGTCCTAAAATGATGGTTGGTGCTCGTTGAGTAAAGGCTTATAAATCACGCATAATGCATGGCATCACGCAGTTTGGGATACATTGGATTACTTGGAGGCTTTGTTGTAGCTTTTTCAGTCTCAAATATTGTCGTCAAATTGAAAATTGAGTTAGATAAACATGGCGTTGGATTCATGTCATTTTAAACTCTCAACCAAATGTTAAAGACAATTGAGTGCGGACATGACAAGTTGATCTGCTAGTTAAAATGATCATTCCAAACTGCTCATTGCTTCTCATTGAGCAAAGGTTTACAAATGAAGCATAAGATATAGCATCACGAAGTTTGGGATAGATTAAATTACTTGGACGCTTTGTCGTATCTATTTCGATCTTTAATTTTGTCACAATGTAGAATATTGAGCTAGGTTAACGTGGAGGCAGATTCCTCTCATTCGTCACTCTAAATAAAAAGTTACAAACGATTTAGTGCGCACATTTCTAGTTCATCGGCCAGTTAAATGATCATTCTAAACTAATCATTGGTAATCCTTGAGTAAAGACTTATAAATGAAGCATAATCCATGGCATCACGCAATTTGGGATTCATTGGATTACTTGTAGGCTTTGTCGTAGCTCTTTCAGTCTCAAATGTTGTCACAACATTGAAAATTGAGCTAGAATAACGTGAGCATTGGATTCATGTCATTTTGAGCTCTTAATCAAATAATAACGACGCTTTGGTGCTGAGATGTCAATTTGATCAGCTAGCTAAAATGATCTCTCTAAACTGATCATTGCTGCTCATCGAGCAAAGGTTTACAAATGAAGCATAATTCATGGCATCAAGCAATTTGGGATAGATTGGATTACTTGGAAGTTTTATCGTAGCTATTTTTGTCTTTAATTTTGTCACAATATAGAATATTGATCTATCTTAACGTTAGCGTTGGATTCGAGTCATACTTAACTCGAAATCAAAAGTTACGGACGATTTAGTGCGGACATTTAAAGTTCATCGGCCAGTTAAAATAATCATTCGCAACTGATCATTGGCTCTCCTTGAGTAAAGCCTTAAAAATGAAGCATAATGCATGGCATCACACAGTTTGGGATACATTTCATTACTTGGAGGCTTTGTCCTAGCTTATTCTGTAGCAAATATTGTCACAATATTGAAAATTGAGCTAGATTAACGTGGCCATTAGATTCATATCATTTTGAGCTCTAAATCAAATGTTAAAGACGATTTAGTGCAGACATGTCAAATTGATCAGCTAGTTAAAATGATCATTCTAAACTTATCATTATTGCTCATTGAGCGATGCTTTACAAATCAAGCATAATGCAAGGTATCACAATCTAAATTGATCATTGGTGCGGATATGTCAAGTTGATCAGCTAGTTAAAATGAACATTATAAATTGATCATTGGTGTTGACTGAGAAGAGGTTTACAAATGAAGCATAATGCATGGTATCACGCAGTTTGGGATAGATTGGATTACTTGGAGGTTTTGTGGTAGCTATTTCATTCTTAAATAAAATCACAATATAGAAAACTAAGCTAGCTTAATGTGGACGTTGGATTCGTATCATTCTGAACTCTAAATCAATAGTTACGCACGATGTAGTGCGGACATGTCAAGTTGATCGGCCAGTTAAAATGATAATTTCTAAACTGATCATTGGTGTTCCTTGAGTAAAGGCTAACAAATGAAGTATAATGCACAACATCACACAGTTTGGCATACATTGGATTACTTGGAGGCTTTGCCATAGCTTATTTAGTACCAAATGTTGTCACAATATTGAAAATTAAGCTAGATTAATGTGGCCATTGGATTCATGTCATTTGGAGCTCTAAATCAAATGTTAAAGACTATTTAGTGGGGACATATCAAGTTGATCAGATAGTTAAAATGATCATTCTAAACTGATCATTGATGCTCAGTGAGCGAATGTTTACAAATGAAGCATGATGCATGACATCACACAGTTAGGGACAGATTGGATTACTTGGAAACTTTATCATAGCTATTTTGGGCTTAAGTTTTGTCACAATATACAATATTGAGCTGGCTTAACATGGGCATTGGATTCATGTCATTCTGAAATCTAAATCAAAAGTTACAAATGATTTAGTGCGGACATGGCAAGTTCATCGGCCAATTAAAATGATCATTCTAAACTAATCATTGTTTCTCCATGAGTAAAGGCCTATAAATAAAACATCATGCATTGCATCACACAGTAAGGGATACGTTGGATTACTTGGGGGATTTTTCGTAGCTCTTTCAGTCTCAAATGTTGTAACAGTATTGAAAATTGAGTTAGATTAACGTGGCCATTGGATTCATGTCATTTTGAGCTCTAAATCGAATGTTAAAGATGATTCGGTGCCGACATGTCAAGTTGATCAGCTAGTTAAAATGATCATTCTAAACTAATCATTGCTGATCATCAAGCAAAAGTTAACAAATGAAACATAATGCATGGCATCACGCAGTTTGGGAAAGATTGGATTACTTGAACTCTTTTTCGTAGCTAACTTGGTCTTAAATATAGAATATTTAGTTAGCTTAACGTGGGCAGTGAATTCGTGTCATTCTGAACTCTAAATCAAAAATTATGAATGATTTATTGCGGACATGTCAAGTTCATCGGCCTGTTAAAATGATCATTCTAAACTTATCACTGGTTCTCCTTGAGTAAAGGCTTATAAATGAATCATAATGCATGGAAATACACAATTTTGGATACATTGGATTACATTTAGGCTTCTTCGTAGCTCTTCAGTCTCAAATGTTGTCACAATATTGAAAATTGAGCTAGATTAACGTGGACGTTGGATTCATGCCATTTTGAGCTATAAATCAAATGTTAAAGGCAATTTAGTGCGGATATGTCAAGTTGATCATCTATTTAAAATGATCATTCTAAACTGATAATTGGTACTCACTAAGCAATGGTTTACAAATGAAGCATTATGCATGGCATCGCGCATTTTTCAAAAGATTGGATTGCTTGGAGGCTTTGTCGTGGCTATTTCGGTATTAAATTTATTAAGAATATAGAAAAGTGACCTAGCTTAAGGAGGCGTTGTATTCGTGTCATTTGAATTGTCAATCAATAGTTATGGACGATTTAGTGCACACATGTCAAGTTGATCAGCCAGTTAAAGTGATAATTCTAAATTGATCATTGGCGCTGCTTGAGTAAAGGCTTATAAATGAAGCATAATACATGGCGTCAAGCTGTTTGGGATACATTGTATTATTTGGAGGCTTGTTCGTAGCTCTTTCAACCTCAAATGTTGTCACAATATTGAAAATTCAGCTAGATTAACATGGGCGTTGGACTCATGTCATTTTGAGCTCTAAACCAAATGTTAAAGATGATTTAGTGCGGACATGTCAAGTTGATCTGCTAGTTAAAATGGTCATTCTAAACCGATCATTACTGCTTATTGAGCAAAGGTTTACAAATGAATCATAACACATCGCATCACGCAGATTGGGATTGATTAGATTTCTTGTAGGTTTTGTCGTAGCTATTACCTTCCTAAATTTAATCACAATATAGAAAACTGAGCTAGCTTAACGTCGATGTTGGATTCGTGTCATTCCGGAACTCTAAATCAATAGTTACGGACGATTTAGTACGGACATATCAAGTTGATTGGCCAGTTAAAATAAGAATTTCTAAACTGATCATTGGTGCTGCTTGAGTAAAGCCTTATAAATGAAATATATTGCATGGCATCATGCAGTTTGTGATATATTTCATTATTTGGAGGCTTTGTTGTAACTCTTTCAGTCTCAAATGTTATCACAATACTGAAAATTTGGATAGATTAACGTGGCCGTTGGATTCATGTCATTTTGAGCTCTAAATCAAATGTTAAAGACGATTTATTTCGAAAATCTCAAGTTGATCAGCTATTTAAAATGATCATTCAAATCTGGTCATTGGTGCTCATTGAGCAATGGTTTACAAATAAAGCATATTACATGACAACAATATATTGGATTTCATGGAGGCTTTTTTATAGCTATTTTGGTCTTAAAATTATTCACAATATAGAAACCTGAGCTAGATTAACGTGGACGTTGGATTCGTGTCATTCGGAACTCTAAATCAATAGTTACGGATGATTTAGTGTAGACACGTCAACTTCATCGACCAGTTAAAATTATTATTCTAAACTTATCATTGGTGCTACTTGTGTAAAGGCTTATAAATCAAGCATAATGCATGACATAACACAGTTTGGGATACATTACTTGGAGGATTTGTCGTAGCTCTTTCAGTCTCAAATATTGTAACAATATTGAAAATTGGGCAAGATTAATGTGGCCCCTGGATTCATGTCATTTTGAGCTCTAAACAAAATGCAAAAGATGATTTAGTGAGGACGTGGCAAGTTGATCAGCTAGTTCAAATGATCATTCTAAATTGATCATTGCTTGTCATTGAACAAAGGTTTACAAATTAAGCAGAATATATGGCACCACAAAGTTTGGGATAGATTGGATAACTTGGATGATATGTCGTAGCTATTTCGGTCTCTAATTCTGTCACAATGTAGAATATTGAGCAAGCTCAACGTGGGCGTTGGATTGTGTCAGGTGTAACTCTAAATCAAAATTTACAAACGATTTATTGTAGACATGTCAAGTTCATCGGCCAGTTAAAATGATCATTCTAAACTGATCACTAGTGTTCCTTGAGTAAAGACTTATAAATGAAGCATAATGAATGGCATCACGAAATTGGATACATTGGATTACTTGGATGCTTTTTCGTAGCTCTTTTAGTCTCAAATGTTGTCACACTACTAAAAATTGAGCTAGATTAACGTGGACGTTGGACTCATGTCATTTTCAGCTCTGAATCAAATATTAACAACGATTTGGTGCAGACATGTCAAGTTGATCAGCTAGTTAAAATGATCATTCTAAACTTATCATTGCTGCTCATCGAGCAAAGGTTTACAAATGAAGTAGAATGCATGACATCAAGCAGCTTGGGATTGATTGGATTACTCGAAGCTTTATCGTAGCTATTTTGGTCTTACATTTTGTCACGATATAGAATATTGAGCTATATTAACGTGGCTGTTGGATTCGTGTCATTCGGAACTTTAAATCAAAAGTTACAGAAGATTTAGTGTGGACATGTGAAGTTCATCAGCCAGTTAAAATGATCATTCGAAACTTATCATTGGCTGTGCTTGAGTAAAGGCTTATAAATGAAGCATAATGCATGATATCACGCAGTTTGGAATACATTGGATTACTTGCAGGCTTTGTCGTAGCTCTTTCAGTACCAAATGTTGTCACAATATTGAAAATTGATCTAGATTAACGTGGTCATTGGATTCATGTCATTTTGAGCTGTAAATCAAATGTTTAAAACGATTTAGTTCGGACATGTCAAGTTGATCAGCTAGTTAAAATGATTATTGTAATATGATCATTCTTGCTCATTGAGCAAAGGTTTACAAATAAAGTACGATGCATGGCATCACGCAGTTTGAGATAAATTGGATTACTTGGACGCTTTATTGTAGCTGTTCCGGGTTTAAGTTTTGTCACAATATAGAATATTAAGCTATATTAACTTGGGCGTTAGATTCGTGTTATTCTGAACTCTAAATCAAAAGTTACTGACATTTCAAGTTCATCAGCGAGATAAAATCATATTTCTAAACCTGATAATTGGTGCTCTTTGAGTAGGATTATAATGAAGCATATGCATGGCATCACGCAGTTTAGGATACATTGGATTACTTGGAGGATTTGTTGTACCACTTTCAGTATCAAATGTTGTCACAATATTGAAAATTGAGCTAGAATAACAAGGCCATTGGATTCATGTAATTTTGAGCTTTAAATCAAATGTTAAAGACGACTTAGTGCGGACATGTCAAGTTGATCAGTTAGTTATAATGATCATTCTGAACTGATCATTGGTGATAGTTGAGCAAAGGTTTAGAAATGAAGCATAATGCATGGCATCACGCAGTTTGGGTTAGATTGGATTACTTGGAGACTTTGTCAAAGGTATTTCGGTCTTAAATTTTATCACAATATAGAAAACTAAGCTAGCTTAACTTGGACATTAGATCTGTGTCACTGTGAAAATTAAATCAAGTGTGACGGACAATTTAGTGTGGACATGTCAAGTTGATCGGCCAGTAAAAATGACAATTCTAAACTGATCACTGGGGCTCCCTAAGTAAAGGCTTATAAATGAAACATAATGCATGGCATCACGCAGTTTGGGATACATTGGATTACTTGGAGGCTTGTTCATAACTGTTTCAGTCTCAAATGTTGTCACAATATTGAAAATTAACTAGTTTAACGTGGGCATTGGATTTTGATCTCCATGTCATTTTGATCTCCAAATCAAATTTTAAAGACGATTTAGTGCCAACATTTCAAGTTGATCCGCTAGTTAAAATGATCATTCTAAACTGATCATTGGTTCTCATTGAGCAAAGGTTTAAAAGTGAAGCATAATGCATGGCATCACGCAGTTTTGGGGATATTGGATATTTTGGAGGCTTTGTCATAGCTATTTCAGTTTGAAATTTAATCACAATATAGAAAAATAAGCTAGCTAACATGGGCCTTAGATTCGTGTCATTATGAATATTAAATCAAACGTTGTGGACGATTTAGTGCGGGTATGTCAAGTTGATAGGCCAGCTAAAATGAAAATTCTAAATGTATCATTGGTGCTACCTGAATAAAGGCTTATAAATGAATCATAATGCACGGCACCACCAAGTTTTGGATACATTGGATTACTTGGAGGCTTTGTTGTAGCTCTTTTAGTCTCAAATGTTTTCACAATATAGGAAATTGAGAAAGATTAACGTGGACGTTGGATACATGTCATTTTGAGCTCTAAACCAAATGTTAAAAGCGATTTCGTGCGGACATGTAAAGTTGATCAGCTAGTTAAAATGATCATTCTATGTTGATCATTGGTGCTAATTGAGCAAAGGTTTACAAATGAAGTATAATGCATGGCATCACACAGTTTGGGATATATTATATTACTTGGAGGCTTTATCATAGCTATTTTGGTCTTACATTTTGTCATAATATAGAACATTGAACTAGCTTAACGTGCACATTGGATTCATGTCATTTTGAACTCTAAGTCATATGTTAAAGACGATTTTGTGCGGACATGTAGAGTTAATCATCTAGTTAAAATGATCATTCTACATTGATCATTGGTGCTCATTGAGCTAAGGTATACAAATGAAGCAAAATGCATGACCTCACGTAGGTTGGGATGGATTATATTACTTTGAGGCTTTGTCATAGCTATTTCGGTATAAAATTTTGTCACAATATCGAATATTGAGCTAGAATAACGTGGGTGTTGGATTCACATCATTATGAACTCTAAATAAAAAGTTATCGACAATTTAGTGCAGACATGTCAAGTTGATCGGACAGTTGAAATGATCATTCTAAACTTATCATTGGTGCTCCATGAGTAAAGGCTTATGAATGAAGCATAGTGTATGGAATCACGCAGTTTGGGATACATTGGATTACTTGGAGGTTTTGTCGTAGCTCTTTCAGTGTGAAATGTTGTCACAATATTAAAAATTGAGCTATATTAATGTGGCCATTGGATTCATGTCATTTTGAGCTCTAAATCAAATTGCTAAAGACGATTTAGTGCGGACAGGTCAAGTTGATAAGATAGTTAAAATGATCAATCTAAATTGATTATTGGTGCTCATTGAGCAAAGGTTTACAAATGAAGCATAATGCATGACATCACACAGTTTAGGATAGATTGGATTACTTGGAGACTTTTTCATAGCTATTTCGGTCAGGAATTTAATCACAATATATAAAACTGAGCTAGCTTAACATGGGTGATAGATTCTTGTCATTATGAACATTAAATCAAACCTTACGGACGATTTAGTGGGGACATGTCAAGTTGATCGGCTAGTTAAAATGATAATTCTAAATATATCATTGGTGCTACCTAAGTAAAGGCTTATAAATGAAGTATAATGCACGGCATCACGTAGTTTGGGATATATTGGATTACTTGGAGGCTTTGTCGTAGCTCTTTCAGTGTCAAATGTTTTCACAATATAGGAAATTGAGCTAGATTAACGTGGGCAATGGATTCATGTCATTTTGAGCATGGACATGTTAAGGTGATCAGCTAGATAAAATGATCATTCTAAACTGATCATTGCTGCTCATCGAGCAAAGGTTTACAAATGAAGCATAATGCACAGCATCACACAGTTTTGGAAAGATTTGATTACTTAGAAGCTTTGTCATAGATATTTCAGTCTGAAATTTAATCACAATATAGAATAATGAGCTAGCTGAACTTGGGCGTTGGATTCGTGGCATTTTGAACTCTAAATAAAAATTACAAACTATTTAGTGCGTACATGTCAAGTTGATCGTCTAGTTAAAATGATCATTGTAAACATATCATTGGTGCTCTTTGAATAAAGGCTTATAAATGAATCATAATGCATGGCATCACGCAGTTTGGGACACATTGGATTACATGGAGCCTTTGTCGTATCTATTTCACTCTCAAATGTTTTCATAATATTGATTGGATTACATGTAGGCTTTGTTGTAGCTATTTCGGTCTTAAATTTTATCACAATATAAAATCTTGAGATAGGTTAACGTGGGTGTTGGATTCGTGTCATTCGGAAGAATAAATAACAAGTTACGTACGATTTAGTGCGGACATGTCAAGTTGATTGGCCAGTTAAAATGATCATTCTAAACTGATCATTGGTGCTCATTGAGTAAAGGTTTATAAATGCAGCATAATGCATTGCGTCACGCACTTTGGGATACATTGGATTACATGGAAGCTTTGTCGTAGCTCCTTCATCTCAAGTGTTGCCACAATATTGAAAATTGATCTAGATTAACGTTGGCATTAGATTCATGTCATTTTGAGCTATATATCAAATGTTATTGACGATTTATTGCAGACATGTCAAGTTGATCATCTAGTTAACATAATCATTCTATATTGATCATTGGTGCTCATTGAGCAAAGGTTTACGAATTAAGCATAATGTATGGCATCACATAGTTTGGAATAGATTAGATTACTTGGACATTTTCTCATAGCTATTTTGGTCTAAAATTTTGTCACAATATAGATTATTGAGAGTGCTTAACGTGGGTGTTGGATTCGAGTCATTCTGAACTCTAAATGAAATGTTATGGATGATTTAGTGCGGACATTTCAAGTTGATTGGAAAATTAAAAATGATCATTCTAAACTTATCATTGGTGTCCCTTAGTAAAGGCTTATAAATGAAGCATAATGCATGGCATCACGCAGTTTGGGATACATTGGATTACTTGGAGGCTTTGTCGTAGCTCTTTCAGCCTTAAATGTTGTCATAATATTGAAAATGGAGCTATATTAATGTGGCTGTTGGATTTATGTCATCTTGAGCAGTAAATCACATGTTAAAGACGATTTGATGCTTACATGTCAAGTTGACAGCCAGTTAAAATGATCATTATAAATTGATCATTGGTGGTCATTGAGCAAGGGTTTTCAAATGAAGCATAATGCAAGGCATCACGCAGTTTGGGATAGATTGGATTACGTGGAGGCTTTGTCGTAGCTATTTCGGTCACAAATCTTGTCATAATTGAAAATTGAGCTAGGTTAACATGGCCCTTGGATTATAGTCAGTTTCAGCTCTAAATCAAATGTTAAATATGATTTGGGGCGGACATGTAGAGTTGATCAGCTAGTGAAAACGATCATTTAAATTGATCACTGGTGTTCATTGAGCATGGCATCATGCAGTGGTATAAATTGAACTACTTGGAGGCTTAGTCATATCTCTTTCAGTCTCAAATGTTTTCACAATATTGAAAATTGAGCTTGATTAACGTGGCATTTGGATTGATGTAATTTTGAGCTAAAAATCAAATGTTACAGACAATTTTGTGCGGACATTTCAAGTTGATCAGCTAGTTAAAATGATCATTCTGTATTGATGATTGGTGCTCATAGAGCAAAGGTTTACAAATGAAGCATAATGCATGGAATCAAGCAGTTTGCGATAGAGTAGATTACTTGTAGGCTTTGTCGCAGCTATTTCGGTCTTAAATTTTGTCACAATATAGAAAATTTACCTAGCTTCATGTTGGCATTGGATTCATGTCATTCTAAACTCTAAATCAAAACTTACTGACGATTTAGTGCGTACATGTCAAGTTTATCGGCTAGTTCAATTGATCATTCTAAATTCATCATTGGTGCTCATTAAGCAAATGTTTACAAATGAATCATAATGCATTGTATCCAGCAGTTTGGGATAGATTGGATTTCTTGGAGGCTTTGTCGTACCTATTTCGGTCTCAAATGTTTACATAATATTGAAAATTGAGATAGATTAACGTGGCCGTTGGATTAGTGTCATATTGAGCTGTAAATCAAATGTTAAAAACGATTTGGTGCGGACATGTAGAGTTGATCTGCTAGTTAAAATGATCATTCTAAATTGATCATTGGTGTTCAGTGAACAAAGGTTTACAAATGAAGCATAATGCATGGTATCATGTAGTTTGGGATAGATTGGATTACGTGGAGACATTGTTGTAGCTAGCTTAACGTTGGCATTGGATTCATGTCCTTCTAAACTCTAAATCAAAACTTACGGACGATTTAGTGTAGAAATGTAAAGTTTATCGGTTAGTTAAATTGATCATTGTAAATTGACCATTGGTGCTCATTGAGAAAATCTTTACAAATGAAGCACAACGCATGACATTCAGTAGTTTAGGATGGATTAGATTTCTTGGAAGCTTTGTCGTATCTATTTTGGTTTTACAATTTGTCACAATATAGAAAATTGATCTAGCTTAACGTTGGCATTGGATTCATGTCATTCTAAACTCTAAATCAAAACTTATGGATGATTTAGTGTGGACATGTCAAGTTTGTCGGATGGTTAAATTGAGCATTCTAAATTGATCATTTGATGCTCATTGAGCAAAGGTTTACAAATGAAGTATAGTGCATGGCATCCAGAAGTTTGGGATAAATTGGATTTCTTGGAGGCTTTGTCGTAGCTATTTCCGTCTCAAATATTGTCAAAATATTGAAAATTGAACTAGATTAACGTGGCCGTTGGATTAATATCGTTTTGAGCTCTAAATAAAATGTTAAAGACGATTTGGCGCGGACATGTAGAGTTGATCACCTAGTTAATATGATCTTTATAAACTGATCATTGGTTCTCCTCGAGTAAAGGCTAATAAAGGAGCATTATGCATGGCATCACGCAGTTTGGTATACATTAGATTACAGGGAGACTTTGTCGTATCTCTTTCAGTCTCAAATGTTATCACAATATTGAAAATTGAGCTTGATTAACGTGGCATATGGATTCATGTCATTTTGAGTATAAATCAAATGTTAAAGATGATTTGTTGCGGATATGTAGAGTCGATCAGCTAGTTAAAATGATCATTGTAAATTGAGCACCGGTGTTCATTGAGCAATGGTTTACAAATGAAGCATAATGCATGACATCACGTAGTTTGAGATAGATTAGATTACTTGGAGGCTTTGTCGTAGCTATTTCAATCTTAATTTTTTTGCACAATATAAAAATTGAGCTAGCTTCACGTTGGCATTGGATTCATGTTGTTCTGAATTCTAAATAAAAACTTACTGACGATTTAGTGCCGACATCTCAAGTTTATCGGCTAGTTAAATTGATCGTTCTAAATTGATCATTTGTGCTCATTGAGCAAAGGTTTACAAATGAAACATAATGTCTGGCATCCAGCAGTTTGGGATAGATTGGATTACGTGCAGGCTTTGTCGTAGCAAATTTAGTCTAAAATTTAATCACGATATAGAAAACTGAGCTAGCATAACGTAGGTGTTGAATTCGTGTCACTCTAAATTCTAAATCAAAAGTTACGAATGATTTACTCCGAACATGTCAAGTTCATAGGCCAGTTAAAATGATCATTCTAAACTGTTCATTGGTGCTCATTGAGCAAGGGTATACAAATGAAGCCTAATGCATTGCATCCAGCAGTTTGGGATAGATTGGATCTATTGGAGACTTTGTCGTAGCTATTTCGTATCAAATGTTGTCATAATATTAAATACAATTTGGTGCGGACAAGTAGAGTTGATCAGCTAGTAAAAGTGATCATTCTAAATTGATCATTGGTGTTCATTGAGCAAAGGTTTACAAATGAAGCATAATGCATGGCATCACGCAGTTTGGGATTGATTGGGTTACTTAGAGGTTCTGTCATAACTATTTCAGTCTTAAATTTTGCCACAATATTGAATATGAGCAAGCTTAACGTGGGCGTTGGATTTATGTCATTTTAAGCTCCAAATCAAATGTTAAAGATGATGTGGTGCAGACATGTAGAATTGATCAGTTAGTTAAAATTATCATTCTAAATTGATTATTGGTATTCATTGAGCTCCAAATCAAATGTTAAAAGATGATGTGGTGCAGACATGTAGAGTTGATCAGTTAATTAAAATTAACATTCTAAATTGATTATTGGTACTCATTGAGCAAATGTTTACAAATGAAGCAAAATGCATGGCATCACGCAGTTCGGGATAGATTTGATTACGTGGACGCTTTGTCATAGCTATTTTGGTTCTAAATTTGTCACAATATAGAATATTGAGCTAGCATACGTGGGTGTTGGATTCGTCTCATTCTGAACAATAAATCAAAAGTTACGGATGATTTAGTGCGGAGATGTCAAGTTGATTGTCCATTTAAAATGATCATTGTAGACTGATCATTGATGCTCCTTGAGTAAAGGCTTACAAACAAAGCATAATTGATGGTTTCACGCTGTTTGAGATATATTGGATTATTTGGAGGCTTTGTCCTACCTCTTTCAGTCTCAAATGTTGTCATAATATTAAAAATTGAGTAATATTAACATGGCGGTATTATTTATGTCATTTCGAGCTCTAAATGAAATGTCAAAGACGATTTAGGGCGGACATACCAAGTTTATCGGCTAGTTAAACTGATCATTCTAAATTGATCATTGGTGCTCATTGAGCAATGCTTTACAAATGAAGCATAATGCATGGCATCCAGCAGTTTGGGATAGATTGGATTTCTTGAAAGTTTTCTCGTAACTATTTCGGTCTTAAATTTGTTCACAATATAAAAAAAACTAGCTTAACGTGGGTGTTGGATTCGTGTCACTCCGAACTCTAAATCCAAAGTTACGGATGATTTAGTCCGGACATGTCAAGTTCATCAGCCAGTTAAAATGATCATTCTAAACTGATCATTGGTTCTCATTGTGCAAAGGTTTACAAATGAAGCATAATGCATGGCATCCAGCAGTTTGGGATAGATTGGATTTCTTGGAGGGTTTGTTGTAGCAATTTCGATCTCAAATGTTGGATAATATTGAAAATCGAGCTACGTTAACGTGGCCGTTGGATTCATGTCATTTTGAGCTATAAATCAAATGTTAAAGACGATTTGGTGCGGACATGTAGAGTTGATTAGCTAGTTAAATTGATAATTATAAATTGATCATTGGTGCTCATGGAGCATAGGTTTACAAATGAAGATTAATGCATGGCATCCAGCAGTTTGGGACACATTGTATTTCTTGGAGGCTTTGTCGTAGCTATTTCGGTCTCAAATGATGTCATAATATTTAAACTTGAGCTACATTAACATGGTCGTTGAAATAATGTCATTTTGTGCTCTAAATCAATGTTAAAGACGATTTGGTGCGGACATGTAGAGTTGATCAGATAGTTAAAATGATCATTCTAAATGGATCATTGCTGTTCAGTGAGCGAAAGTTACAAATGAAGCATAATACGTTGCATCACGCAGTTTGGGATAGATTGGATTACGTGCAGGCTTTGTCGTAGCTATTTCGGTATTAAATTTTGGCACAATGTAGAATATTGAGCTAGCGTACGGTGCACGTTGGATTCCTGTCATTCTGATAAATAAATCAAAAGTTACGGACGAGTTAGTGCGGACATGTCAAGTTGATCGGCTATTTAAAATGATCATTCTAAGGTGATCACTGGTGCTCCTTGAGTAAGGGCTTATAAATGAAGCATAATGCATGACATCATGTAGTCAGAGATACATTTGGATTAAAGGAGGCTTTGTCGTAGCTCTTTCAGTCTCAAATATTGTCACAATATTGAAAATTGAGCTTGAATAACATGGCCCTTTGATTCATGTCATTTTGAGCTATAAATCAAATGTTACCGACGATTTAGTGCGAACATTTCAATTTGATCTGCTAGTTAAAATGATCATTCTATATTGATCATTGGTGCTCATTGAGCAAAGGTTTACAAATGAAGCATAATGCATGCCATCACACAATTTGGGATAGATTACATTACTTGGAGGCTTTGTCGTATCTATTTCAGTCTGAAATTTTCTCATAATAAAGAAAATTGAGCTAGCTTAACATTGACATTGGATTCATGTCGTTCTGAACTCTAAATCAAAAATTTATAGGACGATTTATTGTGGACATGTCAAGTTTATCGGCTAGTTAAATTGATCTTTCTAAATTGATCATTGGTGCTCATTGAGCAAATATTTACAAATGAAGCAAAATGCATGGCATCCAGCAGTTTGGGATAGATTGGATTACGTGGAGGCTTTGTCGTAGATATTTTGGTCTTAAATTTGTACACAATATAGAATACTGAGCTAGTTTAACGTGGGCGTTGAATTCGTGTCATCCCGAATTCGTGTCATCACAATCTAGTTCGGATATGTGAAGTTTATCGGCTAGTTAAATTGATCATTCTAATTGATCAGTGGTGCTCATTGAGCAAAGATTTACAAATGAAGCATAATGCATGGCGTCCAGCAGCTTAGGATAGATTGGATTTCTTGTAGGCTTTGTCATAGCTATTTTGGTATTAAATTTAATCAAAATATAGAAAACTGAGCTAGCTTAGCGTGGGCGTTGGATTTGTGTCACTCTGAACTCTAAATCAAAAGTTACGGACAATTTAGTGCGGACATGTGAAGTTGATCGGCCAGTTAAAATGATCATTATTAACTGATCATTGCTACTCCTTGAGTAAAGGCTTTGAGGCTTTGTCGTAGTTCTTTTATTCTCAAATGTTGTCACAATATTGAAAATTGAGCCTGATTAACGTAGCCCTTGGATTCATGTCATTTTGAGCTATAAATCAAATGTTACAGATGATTTGATGCGGACATGACAAGGTTATCAGCTAGTTAAAATGATCATTCTATATTGATCATTGGTGCTCATTGTGCAAAGGTTTACAAATGAAGCATAATGCATGGAATCACGCAGTTTGGTATAGATTAGATTACTTGGAGGCTTTGTCATAGCTAATTCGATCTTAAATCTTATGACAATATAGAATATTGAGCTAGCTTAACGTGGGCTTTGGATTCGTGTCATTATGAACTCTAAATAAAAAGTTATTGACGATTTAGTGCGGAAATGTCAAGTTGATCGGACAGTTAAAATGATCATTTTAAACTTATTATTGGTTCTCTGTGAGTAAAAGCATATAAATGAAGCATAATGCATGGCATCACGCAGTTTGGGATACATTGGATTACTTAGAGGCTTTGTCATATCTCTTTCAGTCTCAAATGTTATCATAATATTGAAAATTGAGCTAGATTAGTGTGGTCGTTGGATTTATGTCATTTTAAGCTCCAAATCAAATGTTAAAGATGATGTGGTGCAGACATGTAGAGGTTATCAGTTAGTTAAAATTATCATTCGAAATTGATTATTGGTATTCATTGAGCAAAGGTTTACAAATGAAGCAAAATGCATGGCATCACGTAGTTTTGGATAGATTTGATAACGTGACGCTTTGTCGTAGCTATTTTGGTCCTAAATTTTTCACAATATAGATTATTGAGCTAGCTTACGTGGGCGTTGGATTCGTCTCATTCTGAACAATAAATCAAAAGTTACGGATGATTTAGTGCGGACATGTCAAGTTAATGGGCCAGTTAAAATAATCATTCTAAACTGATCATTGGTGCTTCTTGAGTAAAGGGTTATAAATGAAGCATAATGCATGGCATTACGTAGTTTGCGATACATTGAAATACTTGGAGGCTTAATCGTAGCTCTTTTAGTCTCAAATTTTGGCACAATATTGAAAATTGAACTTGATTAACATGGCCGTTGGATTCATTTCTTCTTTAGATATAAATCAATTTTTAAAGGTAGTTAAAATGATCATTATATATTGATCATTGGTGTTAATTGAGAAAAGGTTTACAAATGAAGCATAATTAATGGCTTCATGTAGTTTGGGATAGATTACATTACATGGAGGCTTTGTCGTAGCTATTTCGGTCACAATATAGAATATTGAGCTAGCTTAATGTGGGCAATGGATTCATGTCATTCTGAACCATAAATCAAAACTTATGGACAATTTAGTGCGAACATGTCAATTTTATCGGTTAGTTAAATTGATCACTCTAAACTGATCATTGGTGCTCATTGAGCAAAGGTGTACAAAGGAAGCATAATGCATAGCATCACGTAGTTTGGATAGATTGGATTACTTAGAGGCTTTGTGATAGCGATTTCACTCTTAAATTTTATCACAATTTATAATATTCAGCTAGCTTAACGTATGCGTTGGATTCTTGTCATTCGAAACTGTAAATCAAGAGTTACGGACGATGTTGTGCAAACATGTCAAGTTTATCGCAAGTTAAAATGATCATTTTCTAAAATGGTCTTTGCTACCCCTTGAGTAAAGGCTTATAAATGAAGCATAATACATGGCATCACACAGTTTATGATACATTGGATAATATGGGGGTTTGTCGTAGCTCTTTCGGTCTAAAATGTTGTAACAATATTGAAAATTTATCTATATTAATGTGGGTGTTGGATTCCCGTCTTTTGAGCTCTAAATCAAATGTTAAAGACGATTTTGTGCGAACATGTCAAGTTGTTAAGCTAGTTAAAATGATCATTCTAAACTTATCATTGGTGCTCATTGACCAAAGGTTGGATTACTTGGAGGCTTTGTCGTAGCATAATGCATGGCATCACTAAGTTTGGGCTAGATTGGATTACTTGGAGGCTTTGTCGTAGCTATTTCAATCTTAAATTATTTCACAATATAGAATATTGAGCTAGCTTAATGTGGGAATTGGATTCATGTCATTTTGAACTCTAAATCGAAAGTAACGGATGATTTAGTGCAGAGATGTCAACTTTAGCAGATAGTTAAATTGATCATTCTAAATTGATCATTGGTGCTCATTGAGTGAAGGTTTACAAAGGAAGCATAATGAATGGCATCATGCCCTTTGGCATAGATTGGATTATTTGAATGCATTTTCATAGCAATTTCTTTTTTAAATTTTGTCACAATATGGAATATTTAGCTAGCTTAATGTGGGCGTTGGATTCGTGTCATTCTGAACTCTAAATAAAAAGTTATGGACGATTAGGTGCACTCATGTCAAGTTGATCGGCGAGTTAAAATGATCATTCTAAACTGATCATTGGTGCTCATTGAGCAAAGATTTACAAATGGAACATAATGCATGGCAACACGCAGTTTAACGTAGATTGGATTACTTCGAGGCGTTGTCTTAGCTATTTCGGTCTTAAATTTTGTCACAATATCGAGTATTCAGCTAGCTTAATATGGGCATTGGGTTTGTGTCATTCTAAACCCTAAATCAAAAGTTATGAATGATTTGGTGCGCACATGTCAAGTTAATCGGCGAGTTAAAAAGAACATTATAAACTGCTCATTGCTGCTCCTTAAGTAGAGGCAAAATGTGAAGCATAATGCATGGTATCACTCAGTTGGGGATACATTGGATTACATGGAGGCTTTGTCGTAGCTCTTGTAGTCTCAAATGTTGTTAGAATATTGAAAATTGAGGTAGATTAACGTGGGCATTGGATTCATGTCATTTTCATCTCTAAATCATGTGTTAAAAACGATTTAGTGCGGACATGTCAAGTTGATCAGCTAGTTAAAATTATCATTCTAAACTGATCATTGAAGCTCATTGAGCAAAGGTTTAAAAATAAAGCATAATGCATGGCATCGCTAGTTTGGAATAGATTGGATTACTTGGAGGGTTTGTCATAGCTATTTCAATATTAAAGTTTGTCACTTTATAAAATATTGAGCTAGCTTAATGTGGGCAATGGATTAATGTCATTCTGAACTCTAAATCAAAAATTACTGACAATTTAGTGCGAACATGTCAATTTCATCTGTTAGTTAAATTGATCACTCTAAACTGATCATTGGTGCTCATTGAGCAAAGGTTTACAAAGGAAATGTAATGCATAGCATCACGTAGTTTGGGATAGATTGGATTACGTAGAGGCTTTGTCATAGCTATTTAAGTCTTAAATTTTGTCACAATATAGAATATTCAGAGCTTAACGTAGGTGTTGGATTCTTTTCATTTTCAACTATAAATCAAAAGTTACAGACGATGTTGTGCAGACATGTCAAGTTGATCACAAGTTAAAATGATCATTTTCTAAACTGATAATTGCTGCTCTTTGAGTAAAGGCTTAGAAATGAAGCATAATGCATGGTATCACGCATTTTGGGATACATTGGATTACTTGGAGGCTTTGTAGTAGCTTTTTCAGTCTGAAATGTTTTCACAATATTGAAAATTAAACTAGATTAACGTGGGCATGGGTTCATGTCATTTTTACCTCTAAATCAAATTTTAAAGACGATTTAGTGTGGATATCTCAAGTTGATCCGCTAGTTAAAATGATCATCATAAACTGATCATTGGCGCTCATTGAGCATACAATTGAAGGATAATGCACTGCATCACGCAGTTTGCGATAGATTGGATTACTTCGCGGCTTTGTCATAGCTATTTCGGCCTTAAATTTTGTCACAATATAGAATATCGAGCTAGCTTAACGTGAGTGTTGGATTTGTGTCATTCAAAACTTTAAATCAAAAGTGACGGATGACTTAGTGCGAACATGTCAAGATGATTGGCCAGTTAAAATGATCATTCAAAACTAATAAATGGTGCTCCTTGAGTAAAGGCTTTTAAATGAAGCATAATGCATGGCATCACGCATTTTCAGATACATTGGATTACTTGGAGGCTTCGTCGTAATTCTTTCAGTGTCAAATGTTGTCACAATATTGAAAATTGAGCTAGATTAACATGGGCGTTAGATTCATGTCATTCATCTTTAGTGTGGACATGTCATGTTGATCAGCTAGTTAAAATGATCATTCTAAACTGGTCATTGGTACTCATTGAGCAAAAGTTTACAATTCAGGCATAATGCATGGTATCACGCAGTTCGAGATATATTGGATTACTTAGAGGCTTTGTCGTCGTTATTTTGGTCTTAAATGTTTTCACAATATAGAATATTGAGCTAGTTTAACATGGGCGTTGGATTCGTGTCATTCTAAACTATATCAAAATTAGTAACGAACAATTTAGTGCGGACATGTCAAGTTGATCGGCAGTTAAAATGATCATTCTAAACTTATCGTTGCTCCTTGAGTAAAATGAAGCATAATGCATGGCATCACACAGTTTGGGATAAGTTGGATTACTTGCAAGCTTTGAAGTAGCTTTTTCAGTCTCAAATGTTGTCACAATATTGAAAATTGAACTAGATTAACATGGGCGTGGATTCTTGCCATTTTTAGCTCTAAATAAAATGTTAAATACGATTTAGTGCGGACATGTCAAGTTGATCATCTAGTTAAAATGATCATTCTTAACTGATCATTGGTACCCATTGAGTAAAGTTTTACAAATGAAGCATAATGCATGGCATCACACAGTTTGGGATATATTGGATTTCTTGGAGGCTTTTTCATAGCTATTTCAGTCTTAAATTAAATCACAATATACAAAATTGAGCTAGCTTAACGTGGGCGTTTGATTCGTGTCATTTTGCTAAACCAAAAGTTTTGGACAATTCAATTGCGGACATGTCAAGTTGATCAGCCATTTAAAATGATAATTGTAAACTAATCATTGGAGCTCCTTGTGTAAAGGCTTATAAATGAAGCATAATGCATGACATCACGCATTTTGGGAAACATTAGATTAGTTAGAGGCTTTGTCGTAGCTCTTTAAGTCTTAAATGTTGTCACAATATTAAAAATTGAGCTAGATCATCATGAGTGTTCGATTCTTGTAATTTTGAACTCTAAATCTAATATTAAAGACGATTTAGTCCAGAAATGTCAAGTGGATCAGCTAGTTAAAATGATCATTCTAATTGATCATTGGTGCCCACTGAAATAAAGTTTACAAATGAAGCATAATGCATGGCGTCACTTAGTTTGGGATAGATTGGATTACTTGGAGGCTTTGTTGTAGCTCGTTCAATCTTCAATGTTGTCACAATATTTAAAATTGAGCTAGATTAGCGTGGGCTTTGGATCATGTCGTTTTGAACTCTAAATAAAATGTTAAAGATGGTTTAGTGCGGATATGTCAAGTTGATCAGCTAGTTAAAATGAGTATTCTAAACTGATCATTGGTGCTCATTGCGCAAAGGTTTACAAATGAAGTATAATGCATGGAATCACATAGTTTGGGATAGACTGGATTAATTGGAGACTTTGTCGTAGCTATTTCGGTATTAAAATTAATCACAATATACTAAATTGAGGTAGCTTAACGTTGGCATTCTATTCGTGTCATTTTGAACTCTAAATCAAATGTTCCGGACCTTTTAGTGCAGATATCTCAAGTTGATTGGCAATTTAAATTGATCATTCTAAACTGATCGTTGCTGCTCCTGGAGAAAATGCTTATAAATAAAGGATAATGCATGGCATCATTCAGGACTACAAATCAAAAATTATGAATTATTTAGTGCATACATGTCAAGTTGATCGACAAGTTAAAATGATCATTTTAAACTGATCATTGCTGCTCCTTTAGCAAAGGCTTATAAATAAAAAAATAATGCATGGCATCATGGAGTTTGGGATACATTTGATTAGTTGGAGGCTTTGTCGTAGCTCTTTTAGTTCAAATGTTGCACAATATTAAAAATTGAGCTATATTAACCTGGGCGTTCGATTTATGTTATTTTGGGCTCTTAATCAAATGTTCAAAACAATTTAGTGGGGACATTTCAAGTTGATAAGCTAGTTAAAATGATCATTCTAAACTGATCTTTGCTGCTCATTGAGTAAAAGTTTACAAATGAAGCATAATGCATGGCATCACGAAGTTTGGGATAGATTGGATTACTTGGAGGCTTTTGTTGTATCTATTTCCGTCTTAAATTTAATCACAATATAGAAATTTGAGCTAGCTTAACGTGGGCGTTGGATTCCTGTCATTCTGCTAAATCACAAGTTTTGGACGATTTAATGCGGACATGTCAAGTTGATCGGCCAATTAAAATGATAATTTTAAATTGATCACTGGTGCTCTTTGTGTAAAGGCATATAAATGAAGTATAATGCATGGCATCACGCAGTTTGGGATACATAGTACTACTTGTAGCCTTTGTCGTGGGTCTTTAAGTCTCAAATGCTGTCACAATAATAAAAATTGAGCTAAATTAACATGAGCGTTGGATTGACGTCATTTTGAGCTCTAAATCAAATATTAAACACGATTAAGTCCGGACATTTCAAATTGATCAGTTAGTTAAAATGATCATTCTAAACTGTTCATTGGTGCTCACCGACAAAAGGTTTACAAATACAGCATAATGCATGGCATCAGTTTGAGATATATTGGATTACTTGGAGGCTTTGTCGTAACTCTTTCAGTCTCAAATGTTGTCACAATAATTTGAATTGAGCTAGATTTAGGGGTGTTGGATTCATGTCATTTTGAGCTCTTAATCAAATGATAAAGATGATTTAGTGCGGACATGTCAAGTTGATCAGCTAGGTAAAATGATAATTCAAAACTGATCATTGGTGCTCATTGAGCAAAGGTTTACAAATGAAGCATAATGCATGACATCACGCCGTTTGAGATAGATTGGATTTTTTTACGCCTTTTCGTAGCTATTTCGGTCTTAAAATTTATCACAATATAGAATATTAAGCTAGCTTGTCGTGGGCGCATATTCGTGTTATTTTCAGCTCTAAATCAAATGTTAAAGATGATTTATTGCGGACATGTCAAGTTGATCGGCTTGTTAAAATGGTCATTCTAAACTGATCATTGGTGCCCATTGAGTAAAGGTTTACAAATGAATCATAATGTATGGCATCACACAGTTCTGGATCGATTGAATTTATTAGAGGCTTTGTCGTAGCAATTTTGGCTTTAAAATTTGTCACAATATAGAATATTGAGCTAGCTTGACGTGGGTGCTAGATTCGTGTCATTATGAACGCTAAATCAAAAGTTATAGATGATTTAGTGAGGGCATCTCAAGTTGATCGGTGAGTTAAAATGATCATTTGAAACTGATCATTCGTGCTCGTTGAGTAAAGGCTTATAAACGAGGCATAATGCACGGCATCACGCAATTTTTGATACATTTGATTACTTCTAGGCTGTGCTGTACGTCTTTCGGTCTCAAATGTGGTCACAATGTAGAAAATTGAGTTTGATTAACGTGGGCGTTGGATTAATGTTACTTTGAGCTCTCAATCAAACGTTAAAGACGATTTAGTACGGAGATGTCTTGTGTATCAGCTAGTTAAAGTGATAATTTTAAACTGATAAATTGTGCTCATTGAGCAAAGGTTTACAAATGAAGCATAATGCATGGCATCACACAGTTTGGGATAGATTGGATTTCTCGGAGGTTTTGTCGTAGCAATTTCGGTCTTTAATTTTGTCACAATAGAGAATATTGAGCTAGCTTGACGTGGGTGCCAGATTCGTGTCATTATGAATGCTAAATCAAAATTTATAGACGATTTAGTGAGCACATGTCAAGTTGATCGGCGAGTTAAAAAGATCATTTGAAACTGATCATTGGTGCTCCTTGAGTAAAGGCTTATAAATGAAGCATGATGCACGGCATCACACAGTTTTGGATACATTTGATTATTTCTAAGCTTTTTTGTATGTCTTTTGGTCTCAAATGTTGTCGTAATATAGAAAATAGAGCTTGATTAGCGTGGCCGTAGGATTAATATCACTTTGAGCTCTAAATCAAATGTTAAAGACAATTTAGTGCGGAGATGTCTATTGTATAAGCTAGTTAAAGTGATAATTTTAAACTGATAATTGGTGGTCATTGAGCAGAGGTTTACAAATGAAGCATAATGCATGACATGACACAGTTTGGGATAGATTGGATTTCTTGGAGGCTTTGTTGTAGCTATTTCGGTCTTAAATTTTGTCACAATATAGAATATTGAGCTAGTTTGACGGGCCGCTTAATTAGTATCATTCTGAACTCTAAATTAAAAAGTTACTGACGATTTAGTGCGGACATGTCAAGTTGATTTGCCTGCTAAAATCATCATTCTAAATTGATCATTGGTGCTCCATGAGTAAGGGCCTATAAACGAATCAAAATTCATGGCATCACGCAGTTCGGGATACATGGGAATACTTGGATGTTTTGTCGTAGCTCTTTCAGTCTCAATTGTTGTCAAAATATTGAAAATTGAACTAGAATAACGGGGATATTGGATTCATGTCATTTTGAGCTCTAAATCAAATATTAAAGACGATTTCGTGCATACATGTCAAGTTTATCAGCTAGATAAAATGATCGTTCTAAACTGATCATTGGTGCTCAATATGCAAAGGTTTAGAAATTAAGCATAATGCATGGCATAATGCTGTGAGGGATATATTGGACTGGACTACTTTGAGGATTTGTCGTAGCTATTTCGATGTTCAATTTTGTCATAATATAGAATATTGAGCTAGTTTAACATAAGCGTTGGATTGATGTTATTTTGAACTCTGAATCAAATGTTAAAAACGATTTAGTGCGGACATGTCAAGTTGATCAGCTAGTTAAAATAGTCATTCTAAACTTATTATTGGTGCTCAGTTAGTAAAGGTTTACAAATCAAGCATAATGCGTGCATGACGCAGTTTTGGATAGACTCGATTACTTGGAGGCTTTGTCGTAGCTATCGGTCTTAAACTTAATCACAATATACTAAATTGAGGTAGTTTAACGTGGGCATTGGATTCGTGCCATTCTGAACTCTAAATCAAAAACTTAGGGACCATTTAGTGCAGACATGTCAAGTCGATCGGCCAGTTAAAATAATCATTCTATACTGATCATTGTTGCTTCTTGATTAAAGGCTTATAAATTAAGGATAATGCATGGCATCATGTAATTTGGGATACAATGGATTAGTTGGAGGCTTTGTCGTAGCTCTTTCAGTTGAGATGTTGCACAATATTGTAAATTGAGCTAGATTAACGTGGGCGTTGGATTCATGTCACTTTGATCTCTAAATGAATTGTTAAAAATGATTTAGTGCGCAGATTTCAAGTTTATAAGCTAGTTAAAATGATAATTCTAAAATGATATTTGATGCCGATTGAGTAAAGGTTTACAAATGAAGCATAATGCATGGTATCACGCAGTTTGGGATAAATTGGATTACTTGGAGGCCTTGTCTAGCTATTTCGGTCTTAAATTTAATCACAATATAGAAAATTGAGGTGCTTAACGTGGGTGTTGGATTTGTGTCATTCTGCTAAATCAAAAGTTTCAAACAATTTAGTGTGGACATGTCAAGTTGATCGGCCAATTAAAATGATAATTCTAAATTGATCACTCGTGCTCCTTGTGTAAAGGCTTATAAATGAAGAATAATGCATGGCATCACGCAGTTTGGGATACATTTGACTAGTTGAAGTCTTTCACATGGGTATTTAAGTCTCAACTGTTGTCACAATACTAAAACTTGAGCTAAATTAACGTGGGCGTTGGATTCAAGTCATTTTGAACTCTAAATCAAATATTAAAGACGATTTAACACGGACATGACAAGTTGATCAGCTAGTTAAAATGATCATTCTAAACTGATCATTGGTGCTCACAGAGAAAAGGTTTACAAATGAAGCATAATGCCTGTCATCACATAGTTTGAGATAGATTGGATTACTTAGAGGCTTTGTCGTAGCCCTTACAGTCTCAAATGTTGTCATAATAATTAAAATTGAGCTAGATTAACGTGGGCGTTGGATTCATGTCATTTTGGGCTCTAAATCAAATGTTAAAGACGATTTAGTGCGGACATGTCAAGTTGATCATCTAGTTGAAATAATAATTCTAAATTGATCATTAGTGCTCCTTGAGCAAAGGTTTATAACTTAAGCATAATGCATGACATCATGCATTTTGGGATAAATTGGATTTGTTGGAGGCCTTATCTTAGCTATTTCGGTCTTAAATTTTGTCACAATATATAGTATTGAGCTAGCATGATGTGGGCGTTGGATTCGTGTCATTCTGAACTCTAAATCAACTCTTATGGACGATTTAGTGAGGACATGTCAAGTTGATCGGCCAGTTAAATTAATCATTTGAAACTGATCATTGGTGCTCTTGAGTAAAGGTTTATAAATGAAGCATAATGTGTGGCATCACGCAGTTTGGTATACATCTGATTACTTGGAGGCTTTGTTGAGCTCTTTCGGTCCAAAATGATGTCACAATATAGAAAATTGAGCTTGATTAAAGTGGCCTTTGGATTAATTTCATTTTGAGCTCTGAATCCAATTTAAAAGAAGATTAAGTGCGGACATGTCAAGTATATCAGCAAGTGAAAGTGATCATTCTAAACTGACAATTGGTGCTCATTGTACAAAGGTTTAAAAATGAAGCATAATGCATGCCATCACGCAGTTTGGGATAGATTGGATTTCTTGGAGGCTTTGTTGAGCTATTTCGGTCCTAAATTTTGTCACAGTATAGAATATTGAGCTAGCTTGATGTGGGTGCTTGATTCGTGTCATTTCGAACTGTAAATGAAAAGTTTCAGACGATTTAGTGCAGACATGTCAAGTTGATCAGCTAGTTAAAATTGTCATTCTAAACTGATCATTGGTGCCCACTGAGCAAAGGTTTACAAATGAAGCATAATGCATGACATCACGCAGTTTGGGATAGATTGGATTTGTTGGAGGTTTTGTCGTAGCTCTTTTTGTCTCAAATGTTGTCACAATATTGAAAATTGAGCTAGATTAACGTGGCTGTTGGATTCATGACATTTTGAGCTCGAAATCAAAAATTAAAGTCGATTTAGTGCAGACATGTCAAGTTTATCAGCTAGTTATAATGATCGTTCTAAACAGGTCATTGGTGTTCATTGAGCAAAGGTTTAGAAATGAAACATAATTCATGGTATAATGCTGTTTGGGATAGATTGGACTACTCGGAGGTTTTCTTGTAGCTATTTCGGTGTTAAATTTTGTCACAATATAGAATGTTGATGTAGTTTAACATAAGCGTTATTTGGGATAGATTGGATTCATGTTATTTTGAGCTCTGAATCAAATGTTAAAGACGGTTTAGTGCAAAAATGTCAAGTTGATCAGCTAGTTAAAATGGTCATTCTAAACTGATCATTGGTGCTCATTTAGCAAAGGTTTACAAAAGAGGCATAATGCATGGCATCACGGAGTTTGGGATAGATCGGATCATTTGGAGGCCATTTCGTAACTATTTCCATCTTAAATTTTGTCACAATATAAAATGTTGAGCTAGCTTGACGTGGGCGTTGGATGCATGTCATTCTGAACTATAAATCAAAAGTTGTGGACGATTTAGTGAGGACATGTCAAGTTGATCGGCCAGTTAAAATGATCATTCTAAAGTGAGCATTAGTGCTCGTTGAGTAATGGCTTATAAATGAAGCACAATGCATGGCATCACGCAGATTGGGATACATTTGATTACTTAAAGGCTTTGTCGTATCTCTTTCGGTCTCAAATGTTGTCACGATAAAGAAAATTGAGCTTGATTAACGTGGTTGTTGGATTCATGTCATTTTGAGCTCTAAATCAAACATTAAAGATGGTTTAGTGCGGACATGTCAAGGTTATCAGATAGTTAAAATGATAGTTTGTAAATTGATCATTGTTGCTCATTAATCAAAGGTTTAGAAATAAAGCATAATGCATGGCATAACTCTGTTTGGGGTAGATTGGATTCTTGTTATTTTGAGCTCTGAATCAAATGTTAAAGACGATTTATTGCACAAAGGCCAAGTTGATCAGCTAGTTAAAATGGTCATTCTAAACTGATCATTGGTGCTCATTTAGCAAAGGTTTACAAAAGAACCATATTGCATGGCATCAAGCAGTTTGGGTAGGTTAGGTCATTTGGAGGCCTTGTCGTAGCTATTTTGGTCTTAAATTTTGTCACAATATATAATGTTCACCTACCTTGATGTGGGCCTTTGATTCGTGTCATTCTGAACTATAAATCACAAGTTGGGGACGATTTAGTGAGGACATGTCAAATTGATTGGCCAGTTAAAATGAACATTCTAAAGTGAGCATTAGTGCTCCTTGAGTAATGACTTATAAATGACGCACAATGCATGACATCACACAGTTTGGGATACATTTTATTACTTAAAGGCTTTGTCGTAGCTCTTTCGGTCTCAAATGTTGTCACGATATAGAAAATTTAGCTTGATTAATGTGGTCGTTGGATTCATGTCATTTTGAGCTCTAAAACAAAAATTAAAGATGATTTAGTGCGGACATGTCAAGTTTATCAGATAGTTAAAATGATCATTCTAAATTGATCATTGGTGGTCATTAAGCAAAAGTTTAGAAATAAAGCATAATACATGTCATAATGCTGTTTGGTATAGTGTAGATTACAAAATCTACAACCAAGAATTTGTATATAAGAAAAAAGGAGCAATCTAATTGAAAATCAAATCAGATTGTTCTTTATAAAATTGGGGAAAGATTTGCTTGGTATTCTCGATTAGATGTTTTCTGTTACATGCCCCTCTCAATTACGTCCATCAGGTTATTTATATAAACATAAAGAATCTTTTCCTAGTTTGTACGAATATCCGGGTCGTTCCCCATATCTCTCCCTGATCTTCGCTCATACGTTCACTTCGACTTCGACTTCTTCATCGGGCTTCAGCTCGAGTTTGACAATGCATTGAGCCTTTGAGCCCAATTATATTTCCCAGGAGGTCGGATTTCTTTGGTAGAAATCCAGCTCCAACAATGCCCCCCCCCCTCCGCCAGCCCTTTTTAGCGAGGTGGATGAGCTGAAAGGGCGGCGACTATTGCATCGGGTTCGCAAATCTCGAAGCCCAAGATTTGTAATCATCATTTGCATCCGACGGCCGAGATTTGGGGGATTTGAAAGGTTTTGCATATCGCGAGACGGTTTTAAATACGGCACTTGATGATTTATTTCTCTTTCATCAACATAACCATGCACGAAACCATTAAGGTAAGTTTTTCTCTACACCTGTCTCTTTTCCTCCGATTTTCGACATTGTTCTCTGCAACTTTTTCATCAATTTTTCATTTTGCTCGGTTGTTTGCTTCTTTAAAAACATAAAGCTTTACGATTTCTCCCGTATTCTCCTTCTCTTTGTTCTACCTCTTTCTTTTTGACTGAAAAATCGAAAAGAATTATCCCCGATTTACGACTTCTCATTTTCCGGCATTCCTATGGCCGATTCTCAAGTTCCTGGAACCTCTGGACGAGAAATCTTCGGTCCTCACTCTCCGTCGATTCTCGACTCTGAAAATATCGTGAATTTGTGCCGGACTTACGAGTTCCGGGAGGATATCGTTCTGTGCCTCCCAATGAGCTCGCAGTCGCCTGAAATAGTGAGGGTGGGCTTTCAATGCGCTTCCTCAACCTATTTCAGTCGTTGCGGGCTGACTTTTCCAATTCCACGATTTCTGCTCGATGTGCTTTGTCACATCGGGCTGGCATTCCCACAAATGACTCCCAATTTTGTACGCCAAGTAATTGGAATATACGTACGAGCTCGGGAGGAAGGGCTCACTCTCAGAGTTCATGATTTTTTCTGATTGTGCGATGTGAAGAAGAATGTCAATTTCGGGGGTTCTTTCTATTTATCACCTCGAACTAATTGCAAGATGTTATGCGAACTGCCAAATCGAGATTATAAGTGGAGAGAAAAATTTTTTTCTTCAAAGTTAACTCGGCTTCGTTTGGGCCTGTCGAAAGACTTCCTACTAACTGGGCTGCTGAAGCCCGTAGGGATTTTCGAACTCCACAAGCCCACGTATTAGTCCATTTTAAATATTTATCAATCCTTTCACCTTTATGCAGATATTCCGAGATGGAAGAAATCTGGTCCGGAGTTCCGCGAGCTGGTAAAACGATTACAGGAAGGGCAAACGAATTGGCCCTCATTCAGCTTAGAGAGAATCAGACGAGCTTGTTACCCAGTAGTTACTCTCGCACCAGCTCGTTTTAATTATCCATCTGAACGAATCGGTAAGTATCAGCTCAAGATTTCTGTTGATTTCACATATCTTTAGCTTTATTTCGGTTTATGCTCGTCATTTTTCAGACCGGGGGTCTATTCCTGATACGAACTCAGCAACTAATTCTCCAGTACCAATGCCTTGGAAGCCAAGTTTCCGGAGTGTGGCTAGAACTCCAGCCGGCAATTCCGAGATGGTTCGTGCTGGGGACCTCACCGATGCACTTACAAATGTTTTAAGGGGAGCTTCGGCGAACTCCGAGTCCGGGGTTCCAAATGTCGGAAATGAAGTTCCGACGAACACGACAGGCAGAACTGCTCCCCCGACGATAGTAGTCGACGTGAGTTCCCAAGGGAACGCTTTTGGGAGTTCGAATGGTATCGGGAGTTAGGGGCTGATTCGATGCCCGAAGCAAACTCAAATCAATGCTGAGGTTGTTTCTCAAGACGAAAATCGAACTCAGAAGAATCGGGTGACTATTCCTCTTCGGAGGGAGTCACCTGTGAGCTCAGGAGCCATTGCTTTAGGTCGCCATCATTGGCGATTCGAGCACAACCGAGATGAACCGATCACCAATAATGCGTCGGGGATGGCGACCTTGCTAAGGCATATGAAGAGCCCTGGATGCTCTATTCCAGCTATGAGGAATATGGTTGAAAAGGAGGCATATGTGGATACATCTGCGGCTGTTGGACAGGTTCGTCTCTTCGATGGTGGAGGATTAGCTCGATTCTCCATATATATTTATTTTCTCAAGAGAAAATCGAGATGACCTTTGTTGTTTCAGATGGTGGCTGTGGTGAACAGGATGGTTGCCTCCTACGAGCAGCGACTCAAGGATGCTCCTGGTGCTGATGAGCTAGAGAGTGTAAAAAAGGTTGTTCAGGGTCTAACTGACGAAATGCATAGTGTTCGTAAAAAGAATGCCGAGCAAGAGGAATCCATTCGTAATCAAGGTTGTTATTTAAGGGACCTCGACATTTCTGAAAGGGCTTTGAAGGATGAACTCCGACTTTCGAAAGACGAGGTAGAGAGACTCAGAGAGTATAAGTCGACCTCTAAGGATGAGATAAGGCAGTTAAAGGATCTTTTTGCAAAGATTACTGCAGACCGCTCATCTGATAACGGTAGCTCACGACCAAATATCAGGCTGCCCTTTCAGCGACTAAGGAAAAATTTGTCCAAAAGAGCATCAAAGTGGATAGCCTTATCAAAGTTCAAGAAGTCGGGGCAAATTTGGAGCTGCTGGATCTCATTATCAAAAAGAAGATCGTTGACCTCGATAACAAGGTGATATTGTTGAAAGAGGAAGAGATGGAGTTCGAGGCTGAACTGACTGCAGCACAGGTGTTGGATTTCTCCATCGGAAAGCTCGCACTTCCTGAAGTCTATGAGGACTCGGGGGCATTGGCTCAGTCCGTGTCATGCAACGAGTTTGGCACGAATATCGGATTGATCGGTGAAGTGCTTCGGACTGATGCATTGGAAGCAGCGGATCGAGCACCTTGAGCCCCCTTTTTTTTCTTTTTATTATCTTCTTTTTTTTGTTGACTTTTGTGCTCGGGAGGGCTTTCATCCAGTTGGATTATTTCCAAATTCGAATAATTGGTCTTTGCTTTTGAGTTCGATATTCTTATCGCTTTTCTGCTAACTTCGCACATCGTACCTAAGAACTGAAAAAACTTGTAAAAAATCGAATGAATTGATAAAATTCGAATTTACCGAGTTCAAAATACTTGTAAAATTTGATTGTTAGAACTGAATCCATCGAACTCGAAAGACAACCTTGTATTTGATGGGTTCGAGTATTTCAGATGAACTCGATTTGGGATTTTCGATTGGGAATCGTGTTCTAGGGTTCTGTTGAGAATCGAACTAAATGTGAGTTAAGCTCGGCTTTGAGATTCCACTCAGAATCAAATAATGCGAGACAAGCTCGGCTTTGAGATTCTGCTTAGAATCGATTTGGTGTGAGATGTACTCGGCTTTGAGATTCTACTCAGAATCAATTAGATGTGAGACGAGCTCTGCTTTGAGACTCTGCTCGGAGTCGTATTAGTGCGAGACGAACTCGGCTTTGAGATTCCAATTGGAATCGAAAAATGAGATTTGATTTAATTTCTATTTATAACTTGGTTATGCAACATGCAAAAAGACTGTTCACAAAATTATGACTTTTCATACGAGTACAATAAGAAGATAGAAAAATTGGAGGTTGCGCTCTTGGGTGGAGCTGCCTACGTACCCTGTCAGGGGATCAAGCCTTTACGTAGTTCGATTGTTGATAGTGCTCAGTGATAATACTTTTTCAGATTCATGGCGTTCCATGATCAAAGTTCTGGCACTCCGTTGAGTTTTTCGAGCTTGTATACGCCGTTCCGGATTATTTGAGTTACCCGTTAGGGACCTTCCCAATTGGTTCCTAGTTTACTGGCGTTCAGCTCTTTCGTATTTTCTTGTACTTTTCTGAGTACTAGATCGCCCTCATTAAATCTGCGCAGTTTCACTTTGGAGTTGTAGAATCGTGTAGTTGCCTGCTGATAATTCTGGATTCTAATGAGTGCTTGGTCTCTGCGTTCATCGATTGTATCGTAATGATCTACATGCATTTCATTATTCAGCTCTTTGTTCATTAGACATATTGTCCTTCGAAGGCTCGGAATCGACACCTCTGCAGGCACCATTGCTTTTATTCCATAAGCTAATGAGAAAAGAGTTTTACAAGTAGCTTTTCGGGGAATGGTTCGACAAGCCCAAAGTACTCCTGGACTCTCGTCGTACCATTTTTCTTTTTGGCGTCTACACGTTTTTTCAGGTTAGACAGGATGGATTTATTTGCTGCTTCGGCTTTTCCATTCCCCTGGGGGTAACGAGGGGTCGATTTTGTCAACCGGATTTTCCATGTTTCGCAGAATTTTTCAAAGCCCTTCGAAATGAATTATGATCCATTATCTGTGAAGATTTCGTACGGTAACCCATGGTGACATATTATATATTTCCATACAAAGTTTTTGACTTCGATTTGGGTTATATGTTGATATCTTATGCTGCGATGCATTTGGTGGAATAGTCGGTTAGGACTAGTAGGAATTTTATCCTTTTTGGTCCTCCTGATTCGTGGAGTGGACCAACTATTTCCATCGACCACCTCAAGAATGGGTATGGAGCTGAGATAGATGACAACTCTTCTGTCCGGTGGTTAATTATTGAATAGGTCACATTTGCTTGAATAGGTCACATTTGCTTGAATAGGTCACATTTGCTTGAATAGGTCATGCAGTCGGTGACGATTGTTGGCCAAAAATAGATGACAACTCTTCTGTCCTTTGGCATTTATCACATTTGCTTGAATAGGTCATGCAGTCGGTGACGATTGTTGGCCAAAAATATCCTTG
The DNA here is from genome assembly GCA_018901935.1 of Pugionium cornutum. Classification (NCBI taxonomy): domain Eukaryota; kingdom Viridiplantae; phylum Streptophyta; class Magnoliopsida; order Brassicales; family Brassicaceae; genus Pugionium; species Pugionium cornutum. The sequence continues at coordinate 16,116,450 of CM032162.1, read as the reverse complement.
CCTTTTAATTCGGATGGCTAGTGCCCTTTCTCCCGAGTGGTTTCCACAAGAACCTTCGTGGATTTCTGCCATGAGATTTAGGGTTTCGTCGCCATGGACGCATTTGAGGTATGGTACTGATATGCTTCATTTATATAATTCACCATTAACGATACAATATCTGGCACTTAGAGCCTTGAGCTTGCGAGCTTCCCACTTATGGAGGGGTAAGATGCCATTTTCTATGTATTGTTTTATGGCGATTCTCTAGTCATTTTCTTGACTCATGACTTCTTCGGTTGAAGGAAGAAGATTAATGGCGTTGTCTGGAGTCGTTTCTATTTCGAATACATCGACCGTTTTTGGTACGAGCTCTATGCTTGGTGTTTCTATTCCTCCGACGGGAATGATTCTTTTGACCAGTGGGTCGGATGTAGAAGCGAGTGCGGCTAATGTATCGGCTGAGGTATTTTCCCCTCGGGGAATTCTGGTCAGTTCAAATTAATCGAACTGGCTAGAGAGTTGGAAGACAACCCTAAGGTAAGCTTCCATTCGCTCGTCTCTAGTTTCGTATTCGCCATGGAATTGGCTGGTGACCAAATGCATATCGCTGAATGCTGTTAATCGTCGTACTCCGATTCCTAACACGAGCCTTAGACCAGCTATTAAGGCTTCGTATTCGGCTTCATTATTAGATGCCAGGAAACCGAGTCTGAACGATTGTTTTATTGTTTCGTTGGTTGGGGATGTCAGTTGGATCCCTACTCCCGAACCTTGTTTCGAGGACGCTCCATCGACGTAAAGCATCCAAATGCCTCATTTATTTTTGCTTCTTTTTTCTTGCGGGTCAGCGATTAATTCAATGATGAATTCAATCGGGTGAGATTGGATGTATGGTCTTAGCTTTCTAGCAGATGTTACTATTGCTAAAGCCAATTTTTCCATCGTTAGATAGCGAATTTCTACATCCATCAGTGATTTACTAACGTATTATATCGGCTTTTGTATGCCTCACTCCTCTCTAACTAGTACTCCGCTTACCGTAGCCTGCAATACGGCAATGTATAGGTATAGAGGTTCACCTTCTATTGGTTTTGCAAGTATGGGTGGTTCGGTTAGATATGCTTTAAGCTACTGGAAAGCAGCTTCGCATGATTTGTTCCACTCAAATACTCGGTTGATAATAATTGATAAAAGGGAGGCATTTATCGGTTGATCGGGATATGAATCTATTTAAAGCGGCAATTCTCCCGGTAAATTTTTGGACCTCCTTCTTGTTTTTAGGAGATGGCATTTTGAGGAAAGCGGCAATTCTCCCGGTAAATTTTTGGACCTCCTTCTTGTTTTTAGGAGATGGCATTTTGAGGAAAGCGGCACTCTGTTAGGGTTTGCTTCAATCCCTCGTTGGTAAGTAGCTCCGGCATTCTTTAAACCGAAAGGCATTACTTTATAGCAGTAATGAATGCGGTGTTTTCTTGATCTTCTGGATTCATCAGGATTTGATTATAACCAGAGAAAGCATCCATGAAGGATAGAAGCTGATGACCTGCCGTTGGTTCTACAAAGCGGTCAATGTGTTGTAAAGGAAAGCTGTCTTTCGGACAAGCTTTATTCAGATCGGTGAAGTCGATACAGACTCGCCATTTCCCATTTTTCTTCTTTGCGATGACTCGATCGGCTAGCCATTTTGGGTATTTTGCTTCTTGGATCGACCCAATTTTTAGTAACCTATCGACTTCGTCGTTTACTGCTTTGGCTCTTTCTGGCCCAAGCCTTCTGCGTTTTGGCTTTATGGGTCTAAACATGGGGTCTACGTTTAGTTTGTGGGACATGACATCTATGCTTATCCTTTGCATATCGTCGGACGACCATGCGAATGTACCCTTATTCTCTTTCAAGAAAGAAATGAGCTCTTCCTTGATAGTATCTTTAAGATTTGCTCCGCTTCCTATGCAGCGGTATGGGTAATTTTCGTCAATACACACTTGGATGGTGAGTCCGGGCTTAAGACTGAAGTCTTTTATCGCTAGTGTATCGCTTTCTGCAATTGCTATTGGAAGGTGGTTACGGATTGCTTGTAACCACTCAGGTAGCATTTGCGCGATGCTCGCTGACTTCCACGAATGGTTTTCATACCGTTTTTGGACGGGAATTTGAGACATTGGTGGTAAGTCGAAGGGACTGCTTTCATAGCGTTCAGCCATGGTCTCCCTAGGATTGCGTTAAATGGAGCAGGTCGGTCCACGACAACAAACTCGACCATCATCCTTTCTCCTCATGCATTTACAGGGAGTTTGATGGTTCCGAGGGATAGTGTTGTTTCTCCGGCAAATCCGGTCAGAGAGGTCTTGTCACCAATGATATCTTTATCGTCGATGCCCATTCTTCTGACGGCATCATAGAAAATAAGATCTACAGAGCTACTCGGGTCGATCATGACCCTAGATAGCTCGAATTCGCCTACATCTAGCCCAATGACCAGTGCGTCGTAATGGGGCATGTCAAGAGATCGGGTTTTGTTTCCCAAAAGGTAACTGCTCCTTTAGGTACGGAAGGGAGTGCACTTTCTGCTACGTCATCCTTGGCTCGACGTTGGTATGATTTAATCGAGTTGATAGAGTCTCGGCAAAATTTTGATCCTTCATAGATGAAATCTATTCTTCTTTGAGGAGAATCATCTTCCGAGTCAATCAAGCTAGTTAAATCAATTTTGTTGAATAGTGTCTGCTCATCCAGGGTGGTATGAGGACTTGATTCAGCGGAATCGGGTTTGGGTATTCTGATAGTTTTGTCAGAATGGCTGGCGGTCGAAGCAATTTTACATTGCTTCAAGCACCCAATGATCATGTCGCAAGTCGTAGCTTGTGGCGTTGTTGCTTGGTGTGATTCTTTGCAGAAGCTGGACCATTTGGATTTCTTAGGGATAGGGAGTGGCAATACTACCTTATCCTTGGACCCCCCCTCAAGCGCTTAGTTTTGGAATAACTAAATCTATTCTCTTCTTTTTTTTGAGCAGGAGGTGGAGAATCCTCATTTTTATCTGGGGATCTTTCTCTTTTCTCCGAGGATTTTTCCTTTGCATATTTGCTCTGCCTCGGATTATTCCTTGGTTTGCGGCATGTAATTTTGCTGCTAACAAGCGATCAACTCGACGACATTCTTTGGTCAAATGACCATGTCGCTTATGGTGAATTTTTTCGGGTCAAAATCGCTATTTTTGGCGACCCAGATTTGCTTACTGCATATGCGTGTTGGCCTGGTTTAAAACCTTCTTTTTGTAAGGTTTATCCTCATTATATGATTTGGTCTGGGGTTTACTTGATGAAGCTTTGTCTTCATCATGGAGCTTTCTAAATGCTTCCATTCCTTCTTTGGCGACTGCCCATCGGGATGCACGATGTAAGGCATCGTCGAGGGTCGCAGGTTGGTGCACGGTCAATTCCTTGCGGAATGTGGATTTATACAACAATCTGTTTCTGAGTGCTGCCAACGCGACTTCGCGTTTATGCTTGATATTCGGGCTTTGACATCTTTGAATCTCGTGATGAAAGCCCTTAGGTATTCATCAGGCTTTTGAGACAAAGTCCAAAGGTTCGCTTCGGATGCTTGAGATTCGATAAATATCGAATATTGCTTCAAGCACGTGGACACTAGCTGGGTGAAAGTACCGATAGATCCTTTTTCTAAACCGGCAATCCACTCTAAAGCAGCACCGTTTAGATTTACGGCAAAAAATCGACAATAGCCAGCTTCTTTTTCCTCCTCGATGAGTTTGGCTCTTGCTATAGCTAAACAAAAAGCTCTAATATGAGCTTTCGGGTCTGAGTTCCCTTCATATACTGGGAAGCAAATTTTGCCAGTATCTCTAATACGCGCATTAGCTATTTTATCGGTTAACGGAGTTCGGTGAGATTTTTCGATCACGCGATCGATATATGGAACTGAGCTCGTAGCTCTATGCACACGCGAGCTCTCAAGCCTGAGTTCTTCTTTGGTTTCATCGACATATCTCCTCAGAGCTTCGAGATTAGGATTGAATTGTGGTTCTAGACCGCGATTCGACGAACTCGACACCAGAGGAGAATTCTGATTCGGACACAGGGCTGGCTCGCCGGGAGATCGCGAGCTCGAAGCGAAAGCCCAAGCACCAAACCAACATTTCCCAACGGGCTCGCATCCCAGAGGAAACGGAGGTGGAGACGGTAGTCTGGGTAGCCCAGTTCGATCTGCGGAGCCTCCAGGGGTTGAGATCGTGGGAACGGTCGTACCGATTAATCCGGGAATTTGCATCGGTCGATAGGCACGATCTGGGATACAACGAGCTGATGATTGGGATTCGGGGTATATATGCCCAAAAAATCCAATCGAGTTCTGGTGGGGGGTCCGAGCTCGTTTCTTCCCGGGAAGAGAGGGGCTGTCGACGAGCTCAAAGACCCACTATCTGGATTTGAAGTTCGCTCGAGCAATCGAATGAGTTCTTGTTCCTGCCTATCGAGCCACGACATTAGGGTACGCGCACCTGCATCTTGCGCCGAAGTCAGGCTGATCAGTGTACTGACCATGTTTTTGAGTTCGACGAGCTTGTCGGGTTGAGATGGTTGATTTCCCTTGACTGTGGGTTGAACTGAATCTGAGGTCGACCCACGCGTAGCTTCCCGATGGTTTAAGGTAGTTGCGGGTCGGCTAGCGACATCGACAGGGACTGCTGATGTCGAAGTCACTATAGGGCGACACTGTGGTGCCTAAGGCGTGGTGACTACCATAGAGGTAGTCTGGATCAGGGTACGAAACCCGGATCCAGGCGTGATAGGCTGATCCAACGAGCTCATGACTGCGGGAGTCGAGGTTGATGCGATCCGGGATGAGGTTTCACCGGACTGTGATGCCATGAGTCTGATTGAGGTTTTTTGAGAATTTTTTGATCGAAATCCCCACAGACCGTGCCAAAATGTAGATCACAAAATCTACCCAAGAATTTTTATATAAGAAAGAAGGAGCAATCTAATTGAAAATGAATTTAGATTGTTCTTTATAGAATTGGGGAAAGATTTGCTTTTTATTCTCGATTAGATGTTTTCTGTTACATGACCCTCTCAAATGCGTTCATCGGGTTATTTATATAAACATAAAGAATCATCTTTTAGCTTCTACAAATATTTGTATCGTTCCCCATATCTCTCCCTGATCTTCGCTCACACGTTCTCTTCGACGTCGACTTCTTTATCAGGCTTCAGCTCGAGTTCGACATTGCATTGGGCCTTTGAGCCCATTTATATTTCCCAGGAGGTCGGATTTCCTTTGTAGAAATCCAGCTCCAACAGATAGATTGTAATTTTTGGAGGTTTTGTCGTATCTATTTTGGTCTTAAACTTTTTCACAATATAAAACATCGAGCTAGCTTGACATGGGCTCTTGATTCGTATCATTCTGAACTTTAAATAAAAAATTATGCACGATTTAGTGCGACCATGTCAAGTTGATCTGCCTGTTAAAATCATCATTCTAAACTGATCATTGGTGCTCGATGAGTAAAGGCTTATAAATGTTGTCACAATATTGGAAATTGAGCTAGTTTAACGTACGGGTTGGATTTATGTTATTTTGAGCTCTGAATCAAATGTTAAAGATGATTTAGTACGGACATGTCAAGTTGATCAGCAAGTTAAAATGTTCATTCTAAACTGATCATTGGTGCTCATTCAGCAAAGGTTTACAAATGAAGCATAATGCATGACATCACCCGGTTTAGGATAGATTGGATTATTTGGAGGCATTCTCTTAGCTATTTTGGTCTTAAGTTTTGTCACAATATAGAATATTGAGCTAGCTTGACGTGGGCGTAGGTTTCATATAATTCTGAACTCTAAATCAAAAGTTGTGGACGATTTAGTGAGGACCTATCAAGTAGATCAGCCAGTTAAAATGTTCATTTTAAACTGATCATTGGTTCTCATTGAGTAAATGCTGATAAATGATGCATAATGCATGGCATCACGCATCTTGGGATACATTTGATTTATTGGAGGCTTTGTCGTAACTATTTTGGTCTCAAATTTTGTCATAATATAGAATGTTGAGCTAGCTTGACGTGAGCGCTTGGTTCGTGTCATTCTGAACTGTAAATCAAGAGTTAAAGACGATTTAGTGCGGATATGTCAAGTTAATCAGCTAGTTAAAATGATCATTCTAAACTGATCATTGGTCACTGATACAAGCCTTGATTCAAGGATGTATGCGCGTGGGCTGTTTGTAGAAGATTAGGTGAGAAACTCAACCTTAGGCTTCTGGATAGGGGTTTTCTGGTTGGTAAACGGTGGAAGGGTGAAGTGAACCACACGAGGGGTGATGAACCTCGTGATAAATCACAAACTTAGAGCTAGGAGGGCTGGTCTCAACTAGGTTCTAAGCGCACAAGATTCTTAGAGAGAAAACTTGTAGGGAAAAAGTTCTACTTTATTAATAATCAAAAGGTTATCGAACTACAATGCTGGAAGGAGCCTTATTAATATGCTCGACAGCTTGACCTTCTAGGGTCGACTCAAACAAATAAAAGGAAAGTTTACAAAAGTGCACAAAAGGAAAAGATACAAAAGTGCATAACCGAAAAAGGACCTATTCCTAAAATGTTTTGACTCAAAAATGTAAAGCAACTAGATCCTACCCTGCAAAACAGAAAGAGGCATATATTCGAATGTAAACTTACCTTAACTCACCTCACGGCCAAGAAATGGAAGGTGGCCGTCCTTGTGGCATGCACGCGCCTTGCTCCTAGTCTTCGACTTGGAGTAGGGTTAAATATCTTTGGGCCCTGACCTCTCTTGCCACTAAAGCCCAAGTCTCTGATGTTCCTTGTGTTTTTGAGAAGCCTTTGGACTCTAATTTGCTCTTCTGGCCCATTGTCTTTAGCTGCTCTTCCTCTAGAAGCTTGTCGACCCATAAGCTGAATTTGTGGAAGAGTGCTCTTGATCTGCTTCTTGTCATTGCTCCTGGAGGTACCACTGGTGTAGATACTTCCTCTAAGTGCATGTCCTGGAGCTGGTAGCTCATTTGGTCCGAGTCCTCTTGTGTAGAAGTGGAAGTGTGCATGTACTCGGCTGGATGGCCTGTACCGGCTGGATTGTGCGCGGTACTGGCCGGAATGACTTCAGGACCGGCCAAGTTGATCCCAGAGTCGGCGGTGTCATCAGGGGAACCGGCGGTGTCATTCACGTCCCCAACAAGTGTGCCGGAAGCTTGGGCCTCTCCGCCGGCGATGTTGACCGGTCTGGTCCTATAGGTCTAGGGTCCGGCGGTACTGTCTGGTCCGGCAGGCGCGCCAGATGGTCCTGCTGTCTCGGGCAAGCTTCCTGGTCGGCCAGTCTGGTCTCCTGGCTGGATGTACGACCTGATGTCCTCATCATTCCCTCCCTCTTCAGTAGGTTTTGTCCTCAAAACTGGTTCATCTGCATGGAAAGGGGCCAAGTCAGTAACATTGAACGTATTGGACACATTAAACTCACCTGGAAGCTCGATCCGGTAGGCGTTGTTGTTGATCCTCTCGAGCACTCTGAATGGTCCATCTCCTCTTGGTGCTAGCTTGGAACTCCTTAGGTTTGGGAACCTCTCCTGCCGTAGGTGTAGCCACACCCAATCGCCTGGTTGAAAGATCACCTCCTTTCTTCCTTTGTTGGCATGAGTCACGTACTGTCCGGTCCTCTTCTCCAAGTTTTCTGCTACCTTCTGGTGTAACCTCCTTATGAACTCTGCTTTGGATGCTCCGTTGAGGTTGGTCATCTCAGCTGGTGGCAGTGGTGTTTGCTCCAATGGGGTGAGAGGGTTGAAACCGTATACCACTTCAAATGGTGTCTTCTTGGTTGCTGAGTGCACGGCTCGGTTGTGGCGAACTCAATGAATGGCAGGCACTCCACCCAAGTCTTTAGGTTCTTCCCTAGTGTTGTTCTGAGAAGAGTTGATAGGGTCCTGTTGACAACTTCAGTTTGGCCATCGGTTTGAGGATGGCAAGTGGTTGAGAAGAGTAGCTTCGTGCCTAGCTTTCTCCAAAGGGTCCTCCAGAAATGGCTGAGGAACTTGGTGTCCCTATCTGATACGATGGTCCTTGGCACTCCATGAAGCCGTACTATCTCCCTGAAGAACAGCTCAGCTGTTTGTGTGGCATCATTGACATTGGCACATGGGATGAAATGTGCCATCTTGGAGAATCTGTCCACCACTACAAAGATTGCATCTTTGTGGTTGATCTTGGCAGACCTAGAACAAAATCCATCGAGATGTCCACCCATGGATGTGTTGGTATGGGCAGTGGGAGATACAACCCGTGAGGTTGCACTCGGGACTTTGCCTTCTTGCAAGTAATGCATCTTGCACAATGTGCTTCTACTGTCCTCTTGATGTGTGGCCAGTAGAAGTGCTCCTTGACCACTGCTAGAGTCTTGTCGACACCAAAGTGGCCCATGAGTCCTCCTCCATGAGCTTCTCGGATGATAAGCTCCCTTAGTGATCCCTGTGGTATGCACAGCCTTCTTTCTCGGAACAAGAATCCCTCATGGATGTAGAATTTGCCATGACTCCTGTGCTACACTCCTTGTAGCTCTCAGCAAGGTCAGGATCATCCTTGTATAGATCCTTGATGTGCTCGAATCCTAGGACCTTTGCCTCCATGGTTGATATCAAGGCAAACCTCCTTGATAGTGCATCGGCTACCACATTGTCTTTGCCCTTCTTGTACTTGATGATGTACGGAAGGTCTCTATGAACTCCATCCACCTGGCATGTCTCCTCTTGAGATTGGTTTGCCCTCTGAGGTGTTTGAGAGTCTCGTGATCAGTGTGGATCACAAACTCCTTGGACAGCAAGTAATGCTGCCAAGTCTCCAATGCTCGGACAAGGGCATAGAGCTCCTTGTCATAAGTGGGGTAGTTCAGTGAGGCACCACCTAGCTTCTCACTGAAGTATGCCACTGGTCTCCCTCCTTGAGTTAGCACTGCTCCTATGCCTATTCCAGAGGCATCACACTCCACTTCAAACGTCTTGTTGAAGTCGGGAAGGACTAGCACTGGTGCGTGTGTAAGGCTGTCCTTCAAGGCCTGGAATGCCTTCTCCTGAGCTTCTCCCCAGCTGAATCCCACGTTCTTCTTCACTACTGCCGTCAGTGGTGAGGCAATACTGCTGAAGTTGGGCACGAATCTCCTATAGAAGCTGGCCAGTCCGTGGAAGCTCCTTACTTGGCTGATGTTTCCTGGTGTTGGCCATTCTTGTATGGCTCGAATCTTCTCCTCATCAACCTGTAGGCCCTGTGAACTCACAACAAAACCTAAAAAGACAAGCTTATCAGTACAAAAGGTGCACTTCTTGAGATTGGCATAAAGCTCTTCTTGTCGAAGGGTTTTAAGGACCATCTCAAGATGTGTGAGGTGTTCCCGTAGGCACTTACTATAAACAAGTATGTCATCAAAATAAACTACCACAAACTTACTGATGTACGCCCTAAGAACTTGGTTCATAAGGCGCATGAAGGTGCTTGGGGCATTAGTCAAGCCAAATGGCATGACTGTCCACTCGTAGAGCCCTTGCTTTGTCTTGAAAGCAGTCTTCCACTCATCACCTTCCTTCATTCTTACCTGGTGGTATCCACTTTTGAGGTCTATCTTAGAGAAGACCGTGGCTCCACTCAGCTCATCTAGCATGTCATCCAGTCGTGGTATTGGATGCCTATACTTGACTGTGATGTTGTTGATTGCTCGGCAGTCCACGCACATGCGCCAAGTCCCATCCTTCTTGGGCACTAGTAGCACTGGTACAGCACATGGACTGAGGCTCTCTCGAACATATCCTTTCTCCAGGAGCTCCTTGACTTGCTTCTCAAGTTCCTTGGACTCCTCTGGACTCATCCGGTAGGCTGGCCGGTTGGGCAGGGCTGCTCCGGGCACTAGATCAATCTGATGTTCTATGCCACGTAAAGGAGGCAAGCCTGCTGGTATCTCCTCTGGAAATACATCCTGGAATTTGTTGAGGAGCGTTGCTACTTCATGAGGTAGCTCTACCTGTCCCTGTTCTATACTCAACACTTCCTTGAAAACCATTAGTAACATTAAGTCCTTCGAGGCTAAACCTCTCCGGACATGACTAGGTTGAATAAGAAAGTTAGACTTGACAAGTTTCTTTTCCTTACTCATTTGGAGTTGTAGCTCATGTACTTGGGCAGGTGTAAGAGGAGCTAAGCTGACCTTTCTCTTGTCATGCACGAAGGTGTATAGATTGGTTCGGCCATCATGCCTGGTCTCTTTGTCAAACTGCCATGGTCTTCCTAGTAGAAGATGGCCAGCTTGCATGGGCACCACGTCGCACACGACCTGGTCTTGGTACTTGCCCACACTGAACGGCACAGTGACTTGCTCATGAATCTTGAGCTCCACTTTGTCATCAAGCCATCTCAGTCTATATGGTCGAGGATGCCGTGTCCTCTCTAGACCTAGCTTATCAACCATATACGCACTAGCAACGTTAGTGCAAGAACCACCATCTATGATGAGGTTACATACCTTTCCTTGATGGTGCAACGGCTGTGGAAGATGTTCTCCCTTTGGATGGTCTCTGAAGGATCCACCATTGCACTGAGGATACGTCTAGTGACCAGCACTTCCCCCACATCAGGGTACTCAATGTCACCATATTCTCCTTCTGGTTCATATTCCTCTTCATCTTGGGACTCATATTCTCCTGCCTCCGTAATCAGCATGACTCGGTTGTTTGGGCACTCCCTTGAGATGTGTCCACGTCCCCTGCACTTGAAACAAGTTATGTCACGTGATCTTTGAGGGTTAGAAGACTTACCAGGCTCTCTCTGGTCACGGGTGGGTTCAGGAGGCTTGCTCTTGAACCTTGACTCGATCTCTCGCTTTTGCCTTTGTCCACTGTCTTAGGCATGTTGCTTGGTGCCCAAGGTGTCTTAGGCTTGCTGCGGATGTCTTGGCTCTTACGTTTGATGTGCTGTTCAGCTTGCACAGATAGGTGGAACAAGTCCTTGAAGTCGTTGTAGATTTGCCTTTCCACCTTGCAGCTGATCCTTTCTTGGAGTCCATCCAAGAATTGCGCCATCAATGCTTCTTCATCATCATTGAGCTCCAATCTGTTCCTTAACCTCTCGAACTCTTCATAGTACTCCTCTACTGATCTGGTACCCTGCTTAAGAGTACGAAAACGTCGTTGCAAATCCTATGAAAGTAAGGTGGAACATACCTTTGTCGCATGAGGTCTTTCATGTCGACCCATGAGTCTACGGGTCTCATTCTCTTCCTCCTTCTGTCAGATACCTCACGATCCCACCAGATGAGGGCATTGTCCGTGAGTTGTGCTACTGCCATTGAGACTCTCCTAGGTCCTGGTTGGTTGTAGTGATCAAAGATATGATCCATTCGCTTCTCCCAATCTAGGTAAGCCTCGGGGTCTACTTTTCCTGCAAAAGTTGGAGGAGTTAGTTTAACATCAGGATGAATTACCCGGTTATAGGTGTGTTCATCTCCATCCTCATGACGTCTAGGAGGCATTCTTGGTCTCTGGTGAAGACCATATGGCTCAAAGCCATCATCTTCTGCCTCTGGTTGCCATGGAGGTCCTCTCGGCCTATGGTGATAGTTATGAGGTTGCGTGTCCTCATCTCCATCTGGCTGGGGTTCCTCCTGTTCGTGCCGTGTCCTAAGGTACTCAGGACCCTCAGGACGATCTGGCTCAGCTCTCACGTGCCTTATGGCCTGGAATCTTACTGGTCTCTCCACGCGCTCCAACCTCTCGCCTATGGATGCGAGTTGTGTTTGGAGTGTGGTGAACATGGCCATCATGGCTTCAGCTGCGTCTCTATTCTCTTCTCCCATGTGTGCTACAAAGAAAGAAGGCAATTAGGGTGCTCCTAAATTATTAGGAGAGTTTTCTTTTTATATGTGGTTTGAAAAAATGCAAAAAGGAAAAATTCTAAAGAAAGGAAATTCGAAAAAAAAGGAAACTTCCTAGACAACTTGTGCTAGCTGTCCAATTCGAATTCTTTTAGTATCTTTTCTATTTTCTTTTTCTTTTCTTTTTAATTAGACTTAAAAATAAAGGAAATATGACTTAAACAAAAAGGAAAACGTGTATGCAATGCAAAAAGTGAATCTAAACCCTAGTGATACACGTAGGATGCTAGATGCACTCGGTTTGGAGTTTGAGGTTATTTTTTTGATTTTTCTTGAATGCGACTTAAACTAATGCAAGAACACAAAACAAAACAAGCAAAAGGATAGAAACAACCTGGCTCTGATACCAAAATGATACAAGCCTTGATTCAAGGATGTATGCGCGTGGGCTGTTTGTAGAAGATTAGGTGAGAAACTCAACCTTAGGCTTCTGGATAGGGGTTTTCTGGTTGGTAAACGGTGGAAGGGTGAAGTGAACCACACGAGGGGTGATGAACCTCGTGATAAATCACAAACTTAGAGCTAGGAGGGCTGGTCTCAACTAGGTTCTGAGCGCACAAGTCTCTCTTGAGAGAAAGCTCGTAGGGAAAAAGTTCTACTTTATTAATAATCAAAAAGGTTATCGAACTACAATGCTGGAAGGAGCCTTATTAATATGCTCGACAGCTTGACCTTCTAGGGTCGACTCAAACAAATAAAAGGAAAGTTTACAAAAGTGCACAAAAGGAAAAGATACAAAAGTGCATAACCGAAAAAGGACCTATTCCTAAAATGTTTTTGACTCAAAAAATGTAAAGCAACTAGATCCTACCCTGCAAAACAGAAAGAGGCATATATTCGAATGTAAACTTACCTTAACTCACCTCACGGCCAAGAAATGGAAGGTGGCCGTCCTTGTGGCATGCACGCGCCTTGCTCCTAGTCTTCGACTTGGAGTAGGGTTAAATATCTTTGGGCCCTGACCTCTCTTGCCACTAAAGCCCAAGTCTCTGATGTTCCTTGTGTTTTTGAGAAGCCTTTGGACTCTAATTTGCTCTTCTGGCCCATTGTCTTTAGCTGCTCTTCCTCTAGAAGCTTGTCGACCCATAAGCTGAATTTGTGGAAGAGTGCTCTTGATCTGCTTCTTGTCATTGCTCCTGGAGGTACCACTGGTGTAGATACTTCCTCTAAGTGCATGTCCTGGAGCTGGTAGCTCATTTGGTCCGAGTCCTCTTGTGTAGAAGTGGAAGTGTGCGTGTACTCGGCTGGATGGCCTGTACCGGCTGGATTGTGCGCGGTACTGGCCGGAATGACTTCAGGACCGGCCAAGTTGATCCCAGAGTCGGCGGTGTCATCAGGGGGACCGGCGGTGTCATTCACGTCCCCAACAAGTGTGCCGGAAGCTTGGGCCTCTCCGCCGGCGATGTTGACCGGTCTGGTCCTATAGGTCGAGGGTCCGGCGGTACTGTCTGGTCCGGCAGGCGCGCCAGATGGTCCTGCTGTCTCGGGCAAGCTTCCTGGTCGGCCAGTCTGGTCTCCTGGCTGGATGTACGACCTGATGTCCTCATCAGTCACATTGAGCAAAGGTTTACAAATGAAACATAATGCATGACATCACACGGTTTGGGATAGATTGGATTTGTTGGTTGTTTTGTCGTAGTTCTTTCAGTCTCAAATATTGTCACAATATTGAAAATTGAGCTAGATTAACGTGGATGTCGGATTCATGTAATTTTGAGCTCGAAATCAAATATTAAAGACGATTTAGTGCAGACATGTCAAGTTTATTAGGTAGTTAAAATGATCTTTCTAAAGTGGTCATTGGTGCTCATTGAGCAAACTATTAGAAATGAAGCATAATGCATGGCATAACGCTGTTTGGGATATATTGGACTACTCAGAGGCTTTCTAATAGCTATTTCGGTGTTAATTTTTGTCACAATGTATAATATTGAGCTAGTTTAACATAAGCGTAGGATTCATGTTATTTTGAGCTCTGATTCAAATGTTAAAGTCGATTTAGTGCATACATGTCAAGTTGATCAGCTAGTTAAAATGGTCATTCTAAACTGATCATTGGTGCTCATTTAGCAAAGATTTACAAAGGGAGCATAATGCAGGGCATCACGCAATTTGGGATAGATTGGATCATTTGGATACCTAGTCGTAGCTATTTCGGTCTTAAATTTTGTCACAATATAGAATGTTGAGCTAGCTTGATGTGGGCATTGGAGTTGTGTCATTCTGAACTATAAATCAAAAGTTGTGGACGATTTAGTGAGGACATGTCAAGGGTATCGGCCAGTTAAAATGATCATTCTTAACAGATCATTGGTGCTCCTTGAGTATAAATGAAGCATAATGCATAGCATCACACAATTTGGGATACATTTGATTAATTGGAGGCTTTGTCGTAGCTCTTTCGGTCTCAAATGTTGTAACAATTTAGAAAATTAAAATTGTTAACGTGGTTGTTGGGTTCATGTCATTTTAAGCTCTCAATCAAATGTTAAAGAGGATTTAGTGCGGACATCTCAAGTTGATCAGTTAGTTAAAGTGATCATTCTAAACTGATCAATGGTGCTTATTGAGCAAAGGATTACAAATGAACCATAACGCATGGCATCACACAGTTTGGGATAGATTGGATTTCTTGCAGGCATTGTCGTAGCTATTTCCATCTTAATTTTTGTCACAATATAAAATATTTAGCTAGCTTGATGTAGACTCTTGATTCGTGTCATTCTGAACTCTAAATCAAAAGTTACAGACGATTTAGTACGGACATGTCAAGTTGATCTGCGTGCTAAAATCATCATTTTAAACTGATCATTGTTGCTGCATGAGTAAAGGCTTATAAATGAAGCAAAATTCATGGCATCACGCAGTTTGGGATACATTGGTGTTTACTTGGAGTTTTGTCGTAGCTCTTTCTGTCTCAAATGTTGTCAATATATTGAAAATTGAGCTAGATTAACGTGGCTGTTTGATTCATGTCATTTAGATGAACTCTATATAAAATATCAAAGACGATTTAGTGTGGACATGTCAACTTAATCAAATAGTTAAAATGATCGTTATAAAATGATCATTGGTGCTCATTGAGAAAAGGTTTACAAGTGAACCATAATGAATGGCATAACACTGTTTGGGATCGATTGGATTACATGGAAGCTCTTTCATAGCTATTTGGATCCTAAATTTTGTCACAGTATAGAATATTTAGCTAGCTAACCATGGGCGTTGGATTCGTGTTATTCGGAACTCTAAATAAAATGTTACGGACGATTTAGTTGGACATGTCAACGTAATCGGCTAGTTAAAATAATCAATCTAAACTGATCATTGGTGCTGATTTAGCAAAGGTTTAAAAAAAAAAATAATGCATGGCATCACGCAGTTTAGGATAGATTGGATTATTTGGAGGCCTTTTCGTAGCTATTTTGGTCTTAAATTTTGTCACAATATTGAAAATTGAGCTAGAGAAACGTGGCCGTTGGATTCGTGTTATTATGAACTCTAAATCAAAAGTTGTGGATGATTTAATGAGGACATGTCAAGTGGATCGGCCTGTTGAAATGATCATTCTAAACGGATCATTGGTGCTACTTGAGTAAAGGCTTATAAATGCAGCATAATTCGGAGAATCACGCAGTTTGGGATACATTTGATTACTTGGAGGCTTTGTCGAGCTCTTTTGGTCTCAAATGTTGTAACAATATAGAAAATTGAACTTGATTAACGAGGCCTTTGGATTCATGTCATTTTGAGCTCTCAATCAGATGTTAAAGAAAATTTCGTGCGGACATGTTAAGTTGATCTGATAGTTAAAGTGATCATTATAAACTGATCATTGGTACTCATTGAGTAAAGGTTTATAAATGAAAAATAATGCATGGCATCACGTAGTTTGGGATACATTGGATTTCTTGGAGGCTTTGTTGTAGCTCTTTGTTCTCAAATGTTGTCACAATATTGAAAATTGAGCTAGATAAACGTGGCCATTGGATTCATGTCATTTTTTGCTCTAAATAAAATATTAAAAGAGATTTAGTGCGAACATGTCAAGTTGATCACGTAGTTAAAATGATCATTCTAACTGATAATTGGTGCTCCTTGAGTAAAGGCTTATAAATGACAGATAATGCATGGGTATTAAATTTAATCACAATATAGAAAATTGAGCTAGCTTAGCGTGGGTGTTGGATTTGTCATTCGGCTAAATCAAAAGTGTTGGACGATTTTGTGCGGACATCTCAAGTTCATCGGCCAGTTAAAATGACAATTCTAAATTGATCATTGGTGCTCCTTGTGTAAAGGCTAATAAATGAATCATGATGCATGGCATCACGCAATGTGGGATACATTGGATTACTTGGTGGCATTATTGTAGGTCTTTAAGTCTCAAATGTTGTCACAATACTAAAAATTGAGCTAGATTAACGTGGGCGTTGGTGATTCATGTCATTTTGACCACTAAATCAAATACGAAAGCCGATTGTAGTTAAAATGATCATTCTAAACTGATCATTGGCGCTAACCGAGAAAAGGTTTATAAATGAAGCACAATGCATGATATCACGTAGTTTGGGATAGATTGGATTACTTGGAGGCTTTGTCGTAGCTCTTTCATTCTCAAATGATGTCACAATAATTAAAATTGAGCTAGATTAACGTGGGAGTTGGTTTCATGTAATTTCAAGGTCTAAATCAAATGTTAAAAACGATATAGTACGGACGTGTCAAGTTGATCAGCTAGTTAAAATGATAATTCTAAACTGATCATTGGTGCTCATTGACAAAGGTTTACAAATATAGCATAATGCAAAGCATCACACAATTCGGGATAGATTGGATTATTTGGAGGTTGTGTCCTTCCTATTTTTGTCTTAAATTTAATCACAATATAGGAAGCTGAGCAAGCTTAACGTGGGTGTTTGATTCGTGTCATTCAGAATTCTAAATCAAAAGTTATGGACGATTTAGTGTAGACATGTCAATTTGATCGGCCAGTTAAAATGATCATTCTAAATAGATCTTTGGTGCTCCTTGAGTAAACGCTTATAAATGAAGTAAAATGCATGGCATCACGCAGTTTGGGATAGATTGGATTACTTGGAGGGTTTGTCGTAGCTCTTTAAGTCTCAAATGTTGTCATAGTATTGAAAATTGAGCTAGATTAACATGGACGTTCCATTCATGTCATTTTTGAACTCTAAATCAAATGTTACTCACGATTTAGTTCTGATACGTCAAGTTGATCAGCTAGTTACAATTATCATTATAAACTGATCATTGGTGCTCATTGACCAAATGTTTACGGATGAAGCATAATGCGTGACATCCAGCAGTTCTGGATAGATTGGATTAGTGGGAAGCTTTATCGTATCTCTTTCAGTCTCAAATTTAACCATAATATAGAAATTCAATCTAGCTTAGTGTGGGCGTTGGATTGAAGTAATTCTGAACTCTAAATCGAAAGATTCAGACAATTTATTGTGCATATGCCAAGTTGATCGGCCAGTTAAAATTATCATTCTATACTTATCATTGGTGCTCGTTTAGTAAACGGTTATAAACGAAGCATAATGCATGTCATCACGCAGTTCGGGATACATTAGATTACTTCGAGGCTTTGTCATAGCTCTTTCACTCTCAAATGTTGTCATAGTATTGAAAATTGAGCTAGATTAACGTGGGCGTTCCATTCATGTCATTTAGAGCTCTAAATCAAATGTTACTATTGATTTAATGTGAACATATCAAGTTGATCAACTAGTTAAAATGATCATTTTAAAGTCATCATTGGTGCTCATTGAGCAAAGGTTTACAAATGAAGCATAATGGATTTATTGGAGGCTTTTTCCTTGCTATTTCTGTCTTAAATTTAATCCCAATATAGAACTATGAACTAGGTTAACGTGGGCGTTGGTTTCGTGTCATTCTGAATTCTAAATTAAAAGTTACGGAAGATTTAGTTCGGACATGTCAATTTGATTGGCCACTTAAAATGATCATTCTAAACTGATCATTGGTGCTCCTTGCGTAAACGCTTATAAATGAAGCATAATGCATGGCATCACACAGTATGGGATACATTGGATTACTTGGAGGCTTTGTCGTAACTCTTTCATTCTCAAATGATGTCACAATAATTAAAATTGAGCTAGATTAACGTGGGAGTTGGTTTCATGTAATTTCAAGGTCTAAATCAAATGTATAAAAACGATATAGTGCGGACATGTCAAGCTGATCAGCTAGTTAAAATGATCATTATAAACTGATCATTGAAGATACTTGAGTAAACGATTATAAATGAAGCACAATGCATGTTATCATGCACTCAGGGATACATTGGATTACTTGGAGGCTGTGTCATACCTCTTTCAGTCTCAAATGTTGTCACAATATAGGATATTGAGCTAGATTAACGTGGGAGTTGGATGCGTGTCATTTTGAGCTCTAAATCAATTGTTAAAGTTGATTTAGTGGAGACATGTCAACGTGATCAGCTAGTTAAAATGATCATTCTAAACTGATCATTGGTTCTCATTTAGCAAAGGTTTACAAATCAAGCATAATGCATGACATCACGGTGTTTGGGATAGATTGGATTACTTGGAGGCTATGTTGTAGCTATTTCGGTTTAAATATTTGTGAGAATATAGAAAATTGAGATAGATTAACATGGGGATTGTATTCATGTCATTCTGATCTCTAAATCAAATGTGAAAAACAATCTAGTGTAGACATGTCAAGTTCATCAGCTAGTTAAAATGATAATTCAAAACTGATTAGTGGTGCTTATTGAGCAAAGGTTTACAAATGAAGCATAATGCATGACATCCAGCAGTTTGGGATAGATTGGATTACTGGAGGCTTTGTCGTAGCTCTTTCAGTCTCAAATTTAATCATAATATAGAAATTGATCTAGCTTAATATGGGTGTTGGATTCGTGTCATTCTGAACTCCAAACCAAAAGTTTCGGACAATTTAGTGCGGATATGCCATGGTTATCGGCCAGTTAAAATGATCATTCTATAGTGATCATTGGTGCTCCTTGAGTAAAACATTATAAATGAAGCATAATGCATGTCATCATGTAGTTCGGGATACATTGGATTACTTGGAGGCTTTGTCGTAGTTATTTCAGTCTCAAATGTTGTCACAATATTGAAAATTGAGCTAGATTAATGTGGGCATTCGATTCCCATCATTTTGAGCTCTAAATCAAATATTACAGATGAATTAATGAGGACATGTAAAGTTGATCAGCTAGTTAAATAATCATTCTTAACTGTTTAGTGGTGCTCATTGAGTAAAGGTTTACAAATGAAGCATAATGCATGGACTCACACAATTTGGGATTGTTGGATTACTTGGAGGCTTTATCCTTGCTATTTCTGTCTTAAGTTTAATCAGAATATAGAAAACCGAGATAGCTTAACATGGACATTGGATTCGTGTCATTCGGAACTTTAAATCAAAAGTTATAGACGATTTAATGCAAACATGTCAAGTTGATCTCCCAGTTAAAAATGATCATTCTAAACTTATCATTGGTGCTCCTTGACTAAACACTTATAAATGAAGCATAATGCATGGCATCACGCTGTTTGGGATACATGGGATTACTTTGAGGGTTTATTGTAGCTCTTTAAGTCTCAAATATTGTCACAATATAACAAATTGAGCTAGATTAACGTGGGCGTTGGATTCATGTCATTTTGAGCTCTAAATCAAATGTTACAGATGATTTAGTACGAACATGTCAAGTTGATCAGCTAGTTAAAATGATCATTTTAAACTGATCATTGGTGCTCATTTAGGAAAGGTTTACAAATGAATCATAATGCATTACATCACACAGTCTGAGATAGATTGGATTACTTTGAGGTTTTTTCATCACTATTTCGGAATAAAATTTTGTCACAATATAGAAAATTGATCTAGATTAACGTGGGCGTTGGATTCATGTCGTTCTGAACTCTAAATCAATTGTTAAAGACGATTTCGGGTAGATATATCAAGTTGTTCAGCTAGTTAAAATGATCATTTTAAACTGATCATTGGTGCTCATTGAGCAAAGGTTTATAAATGAAGCATAATGCATAACATCCAGTAGTTTGGGATATATTGCATCACTTGGACGCTTTGTCTTAACTCTTTCAGTCTCAAATTAAAGCACAATATAGAAAACTAAGCTAGGTTAATGTGGGTGTTGGATTCATGTCATTCTGAACTCTAAATCAAAAATTACGGGAGTTTTAGTGCGGACATGTCAATTTGATCGGCCAGTTAAAATCATCATTCGATACTGATCATTGGTTCTCGTTTAGTAAATGGTTATAAAAGAAGCATAATGCATGTCATCACGCAGTTCGGGATACATTGGATTACTTCGAGGCTTTGTCGTAGCTCTTTCAGTCTCAAATGTTATCACAGTATTGAAAATTGAGCTAGATTAACGTGGACGTTCCATTCATGTCATTTTGAGCTCTAAATCAAATGTTACCGTTGATTTAGTGTGGACATGTCAAGTTGATCAGCTAGTAAAATGATCATTTTAAAGTGATCAGTGGTGCTCATTGAGCAAAAGTTTACAAATGAAGCATAATGCATGGCATCACGCAGATTGGGATATATTGGGCTTCTTGGAGGCTTTTTTCCTTGCTATTTCTGTCTTAAATTTAATCCCAATATAGAAAACTGAATTAGCTTAACATGGGCGTTGGATTTGTGTCATTCTGAACTCTAAATTAAAAGTTATGGAAGATTTAGTGTTGACATGTCAATTTGATTGGCGAGTTAAAATGATAATTCTAAACTGATCATTGGTGCTCCTTGAGTAAACGCTTATAAATGAAGCATAATGCATGGCATCATGCAGTATGGGATACATTGGATTACTTGGAGGCTTTGTCGTAACTCTTTCAGTCTCAAATGTTTTCACAATATTGAAATTTGAGCTAGATTAATATGGGTGTTCGATTCATGTCATTTTGGACTCCAAATCAAAAGTTATGGACGATTTAATGCGGACATCTCAAGCCGATCAGCTAGTTAAAATGTTCATTCTAAATTGATCATTGGAGCTACTTGAGTAAACGATTATAAATGAAGCATAATGCATGGCATCACGCGATCTGGGAAACATTGGATTACTTGGAGGCTTTGTCATAGCTTTTTCAGTCTCAAATGTTGTCATAATATAGGATATTGAGCTAGATTAACGTTGGTGTTGGATGCGTATCATTTTGAGCTCTCAATCAATTGTTACAGATGATTTAGTGGAAACATGTCAAATTGACCAGGTAGTTAAAATGATCATTCTAAACTGATCATTGGTGCTCATTTAGCAAAGGTTTACAAATCAAGCATAATGCATGACATCACGGTGTTTGGGATAGATTGGATTACTTGGAAGCTATGTTGTAGCTATTTCGGTTTAAATATTTTTCATAATATAAAAAATTGAGCTAGATTAACATGGGCATTGTATTCATGTCATTCTAATCTCTAAATCAAATGTTAAAAATGATTTAGCGCAGAAATGTCAAGGTTTTCATCTAGTTAAAATGATCATTTTAAACTGATCATTGGTGCTCATTGAGCAAAGGTTTACAAATGAAGCATAATGCATGACATCCCGCAGTTTGGGATAGATTGGGTTACTGGAGGCTTTTTCGTACCTCTTTCAATCTAAAATTTAATCATTATATAGAAAATTGATCTAGCTTAATATGGGTGTTGGATTCGTGTCATTCTGAACTCTAAATCAAAAGTTTCGGACGATTTAGTGCGGACATTTCAAGTTGATCAGCCAGTTAAAATGATCATTCTATACTGATCATTGATGCTCATTGAGTAAACGGTTATAAATGAAGCATAATGCATGTCATCACGTAGTTCGGGATGCATTGGATTACTTGGAGGCTTTGTCGTAGTTCTTTCAGTCCAAATGTTGTCAAAATATTGAAAATTGAGCTAGGTTAACGTTGGTATTCGATTCATGTCATTTTTAGCTCTAAATCAAATGGTACGGATGAATTAGTGAGGACATGTCTAGTTGATCAGCTAGTTAAGTGATCATTCTAAACTGATTAGTGGTGCTCATTGAGCAAAGATTTACAAATGAAGCATAATGCATGGAATCACACAATTTGGGATTGTTGTATTACTTGGAGACTTTATCCTTGCTATTTCTGTCTTAACTTTAATCTGAATATATAAAACTGAGCTAGCTTAACGTGGACGTTGGATTCGTGTCATTCTGAACAGAAAATCAAAAGTTATGGACGGTTTAGTGTGGTCATGTCAAGTTAATTTGCCAGTTAATATGATCATTTTCAACTAATCATTGGTGCTCCTTGACTAAACGCTTATAAATGAAGCATAATGCATGGCATCACTAAGTTTGGGATACATTGGAGTACTTGGAGGGTTTATCGTAGCTCTTTAAGTCTCAAATGTTGTCACAATATAAAAATTGAGCTAGATTAATGTGGGCGCTGGATTCATGTCATTTTGAGCTCTAAATCAAATGTTACAGATGATTTAGTACGGACAAGTCAAGTTGATCAGCTAGTTAAAATGATCATTCTAAATTGATCATTTGTGCTCATTTAGCAAAGGTTTACAAATGAAGCATAATGAATTACATCACACAGTTTGGGATAGATTGGATTACTTGGAGGCTTTGTCGTCACTATTTGGGTATAAAATTTTGTCACAATACAGAAAATTGAGCTAGATTAACGTGGGCATTGGATTCATGTCATTCGGAACTCTAAATCAAAAGTTACAGGCGTTTTAGTGCGAACATGTCACGTTGATCAGCCAGTTAAAATGATCAATCTAAACTGATCATTGGTGCTCCTAAAGTAAAGGCTAATAAATGAAGCATATTGCATGGCATCACGTAGTTTAAGATACATTGGATTGCTTGGAGGCTTAGTCGTAGCTCTTTCATTTTAAAATGTTGTCACAATATTGAAATTTGAGCTAGATTAACATGGGAGGTAATTCGTGTCATTTTGAGCTCTAAATCAAATGTTACATATAATTTAGTGGAAACATGTCAAGTTGATCAGCTAGTTTAAATGGTCATTCTAAACTGATCAATGGTGCTCATTTAGCAAAGATTTTCAAATGAAGCATAATGCATTACATCACGTAGTTTGGGATAGATTGGATTACTTGGAGGCTTTGGCGCAGCTATTTTGGTCTAAACTTTTGTCACAATATAGAAAATTGAGCTACATTAACGTGGGCGTTTGATTCATGTCGTTCTGAATTCTAAATCGAATGTTAAAGATGATTTAGTTAGACATGCCAAGTTAATCAGCTAGTTTAAATGATAATTCTAAACTACTCATTGGTGCTCATTGAGCAAAGGTTTTGTAATTGAAGCATAATGTATAACATCTTTTGGATAGATAGGATTACTTGTACGGTTTATCTTAGCTCTTTCAGTCCCAAATTTAATCAAAATATAGAAAATTAAGCTAGCTTTATGTGAGCGTTGGATTCGTGTCATTCTAAACTCTAAATCAAAAGTTACGGACGGTTTAGTGCGGAAATATCAAGGTTATCGGGCAGTTAAAATGATCATTATAAACTATTCATTGGTGCTCATGGAGTAAAGGCTTATAAATGAAGCATTTTGGGATACATTGGATTACTTGGAGGCTTTATCGTAGCTCTTTCAGTCTCAAAATGTTGTCACAATATAGAGAATTGAGCTAGAATAACGTGGCCGTTGGATTCATGTCATTTTGAGATCTAAATCAAATGTTAAAGACGATTTAGGACGAACATGTGAAGTTGATCAGCTAGTTATAATGATAATTCTAAACTGATCATTGGTGCTCAATGAGCGAAGGTTTAAAAATGAAGCATAACACATGTATTCACGCAGTTTGGGATAGATTGGATTACTTTGATTATTTTTTGTTACTATTTTGGTCTTAAATTCAATCACAATATAGAAAATTGAGCTACCTTAACATGCTTGTTGGGTTGGGGTCATTCAGAACTCTAAATCAAAAGTTATGGATGATTTGGTGCGGACATGTCAAGTTGCTCAGCCAGTTAAAATGATCATTCTAAACCGATCATTGGTGCTCCTAGAGTAAAGTCTTATAAATGAAGCATAATGCATTGCAGCACGCTGTTTGGGATACATTGGATTACTTGGAGGCTTTGTCGTATCTCTTTTAGTCTCAAATGTTGTCACAATATAGAAAATATAGCTAGCTTAATGTGGTCATTGGATTCGTGTCATTCTGAACTCTAAATCAAACGTTATAGACTGTTTTGTGAATAGATGTCAACTTGATTATTTTTCATACCTATTTCGGTCTTAAATTCAATCAAAATATAGAAAATTGAGCTACCTTAACTTGGGTGTTGGATTCGTGTCATTCCGAACTCTAAATCAAAAGTTACGGACGATTTGGTGCGGAAATGTCAAGTTGCTCGGCGAGCTAAAATGATCATTCTAAACTGATCATTGGTGCTCCTTTATTTAGTAAACGCTTATAAATGAAGTTTAATGCACGCCTTCACGCAGTTTGGGATACATTGGATTAGTTGGAGGCTTTGTCGTAGCTCTTTCAATCTCAAATGTAATCAAAATATTGAAAATTGAGCTACATTAACGTGGACTTTGGATTCATGTCATTTTTAGCACTAAGTCAAATGTTACAAATGATTTAGTGCGGACATATCAAGTTGATAAGATAGTTAAAATTATCATTCTAAACTGATCATTGGTGCTTATTTAGCAAAGGTTTACAAATGAAGCATAATGCATTGCATCACACAGTTTAGGATAGCTTGGATTATTTGGACGCTTTTTCCTAGCTATTTCGATCTTAAATTAAATAATAATATATAAAACTGAGCTAGCTTAACATGGGCTTTGGATTTATGTCATTCCGAATTCTAAATCAAAAGTGACAAACGATTTTGTGAGGACATGTCAAGTTGATCCGCCAGTTAAAATGATCATTCTAAACTGATCATTGGTGCTCCTTAAGTAAATTCTTATAAAAGAAGCATAATGCATTGCATCACGCAGTTTGGCATTGGTGCTTATTTAGCAAAGGTTTACAAATGAAGCATAATGCATTGCATCACACAGTTTAGGATAGCTTGGATTATTTGGACGTTTTGTCCTAGCTATTTCGATCTTAAATTAAATAATAATATATAAAACTGAGCTAGCTTAACATGGGCTTTGGATTTATGTCATTCTGAATTCTAAATCAAAAGTGACAAACGATTTTGTGAGGACATGTCAAGTTGATCCGCCAGTTAAAATGATCATTCTAAACTGATCATTGGTGCTCCTTAAGTAAATTCTTATAAAAGAAGCATAATGCATTGCATCACGCAGTTTGGCATTCATTGGATTACTTGGAGGCTTTTTCGTAGATCTTTTAGTCTCAAATGTTGTCACAATATTTAAAATTGAGCTAGATTAACGTGGGCGTTTGATTCATGTCATTTTGAGCTATAAATTAAATGTTACGAATGATTTAGTGCAGACACATCAAATTGAAAAGCTAGTTAAAATGATAGTTCTAAACTGATCATTGGTGCCATTGAGAAAAGGTTTACAAATGAAGCATAATGCATGACATCACTCAGTTTGGGATAGATTGTATTACTTGGAGGCTGTGTAATTTCTATTTCTGTCTTAAATTTAATCACAAATAGAAAACTGAGCTAGCTTAACGTGGGCGTTGCATTCGTGTCATTCTGAACTCTAAATCAAAAGTTACGGACGATTAATTGCGGACATATCAAGTTGATCGGCCAGTTAAAAATGATCATTCTAAACTTATCATTGATGCTACTTGAGAAACGCTTACAAATGAAGCTTAATGCATGGCCTCACGCAGTTTGGGATCAATTGGAATACTTGGAGGCTGTGTAGTTGCTATTTCTGTCTTAAATTTAATCATAATATATGAACCTGAGCTAGCTTAACATGGGCGTTGGATTCGTGTCATTCTGAACTCTAAATCAAAAGTTACGGACGATTTAGTGCGGACATGTCAAATTGATCTGACAGTTAAATAACCATTCTACACTGATCAATGGTGCTCCTTGAGTAAAGTTTTATAAATGAAGCATAATGCATGGTATCACGCAGTTTGGGATAGATTGGATTACTTGGAGGCTTTGTCGTGGCTCTCTCAGTCTTAAATGTTTTCATAATATTGAAAATTGAGCTAGATTAACGTGGGCATTCTATTAATGTCATTTTGAGCCTTAAATCAAATGTGGCGGATGATTTAGTGCGTACATCTCAAGTTGAAAAGCTATTTAAAATGATCATTCTAATGATCATTGGTGCCATTGAGCAAAGGTTTACAAATGTAGCATAATGCATGACATTGCTAAGTTTGGGATAGATTGGATTACTTGGAGGCTGTTTAATTGTTATTTTTGTCTTAAATTTAATGACAAATAAAAAACTGAGCTAGCTTAACGTGGGCACTGGATTCGTATCATTCTAAGCGCTAATTCAAACATTATGGACAATTTAGTGCGGACATGTCAAGTTGATTGGCCAGTTAAAATGATCATTCTAAACATATAATTGGTGCTCCTTGAGTAAAAGCTTCGAAATGAAGCATAATTCATGGCATCATGCTTTTTGGAATACATTTGATTACTTGGAGGCTTTGTCGTAGCTCTTTTAGTCTCAAATGTTGTAACAATATTGAAAATTGAGCTAGATTAATGTGGGTGCTCGATTCATGTTATTCTGAGCTCTATATCAAATGTTACGGATGATTTAATGCGGACATGTGAAGTTCATCAGCTAGTTATAATGATCATTTTAAAATGATCACTGGCGCTCATAGAGCAAATGATTACAAATGAAGCATAATGCATGACATCACTCAATTTGGGATAGATTGGATTACTTGTAGGTTGTGTCCTTGCTATTTCTGTCTTAAATTTAATCACAAATAGAAAACTAAGCTAGCTTAACGTGTGCGTTGGACTAGTGTCATTCTGAAATCTAAATCAAAAGTTATAGATGATTTAGTGCGGACATGTCAAGTTTACCAGGTCGTTCAATTGATCACTCTAAATTGATCATTGGTGCTCATTGAGCAAAGATTTACAAATGAAGCATAATGCATGACATCCAGCAGTTTTGGATAGATTGGATTACTTGCATGCCTTGTGATAGGTATTTGAGTCTTAAATGTTGTCAGGATGTAGAAAATAGGGCTAGCTTCACGTGGGCGCTGGATTCGTATCATTTTTAATTCTAAATTTAAAGTTACAGACGATTTAGTGCGGACATGTCAAGTTGATCGGCCAGTCAAAATGATCATTGGTGCTTCTTGGGTAAACCCTTATAAATGAAGCAGAACGCATGCCATCACGCAATTTGGGATACAATGGATTACTTGGAGGTTTTGTTGTAACTCTTTCAGTCTCAAATGTTATCACATTACTGAAAATTGAGCTAGATTAACGTTATCTTTGTATTCATGTCATTTTAGCTCTAAATAAAATGTTACCAAAAATTTAGTGTGAACATATCAAGTTGATCGGCTAGTTGAAATGATCATTGTAAACTGATCATTAGTGCTCATTTAACAAAGGTTTACAAATGAAGCATAATGCATGGCCTCATGCAGTTTGGGATCAATTGGATTACTTGAAGCTCGTGTCCTTGCTCTTTCGGTCTTAAATTTAATCACAATTTAGGAAGCTGAGCTAGCTTAACGTGGGCGTTGGATTCATGTCATTCTAAACTCTAAATCAAAAGTTACGAATGATTTAGAGCGGACATGTCAAGTTGATCCGCCAGTTAAAATAATCATCATAAAATGATCATTGGTGCTCCTTGAGTAAACTCTTACAAATGAATCATAATGCATGATATCACGTAGTTTGGGATACATTGGATTACTTGGAGGCTTTGCCGTGGCTCTCTCAGTCTTAAATAGTTTCATAATATTGAAAATTGAAATAGATTAACGTGTGCGTTCGATTCATATCATTTTGAGCAGTAAATCATATGTTATGGATGATGTAGTGCAGACATGTTAAGTGTACCAGCTTGTTAAAATCATCATTCTAAACTGATCATTGGTGCTCATTCAGCAAAGGTTTAGAAATGAAGAATAATGCATGTCTTCACGCACTTTGGGATAAATTGGATTACTTGGTGGTTGTGTCCTTGAGTGTCTTAAATTTAATCACAAATAGAAAACTGAGCTAGCTTAATGTGAGTGTTGGATTCGTGTCATTCCGAAATCTAAATAAAAAGTTACAGACGAACTAGTGCGGACATGTTAAGTGGTGCTCTTGAGTAAACTCTTATAAATGAAACATAATGAATGCCATCATGCAGTTTGTGATACATTGGATTAGTTTGAGGCTTTGTGGTAGCTCTTTCAGTCGCAAATGTTGTCGTAATATTGAAAAATGAGCTAGATTAACGTGGGCGTTGGATTCATGTCATTTTGAGCTCTAAATCAAATGTTATAGACGGTTTAGTGAGGACATGTCAAGTTGATCAGCTAGTTAAAGTGATCACTCTAAACTGATCATTGGTGCTCAATTAGCAAATGTTTACAAATAAAGCATAATGCATGGAATCACGCACTTTAGGATACATTATATTACATGGAAGCTTTTTGTAGCTATTCTAGTCTCAAATGTTGTCACAATATTGAAATTTGTCCTAAAAAAATGTGGTTATTGGTTCCATGTCATTTTGAGATCTATATCAAATGTTAAAGAAGATTTAGCGCTGACATGTGAAGTTGATCAGTTAGTTAAAATGATCATTCTAAACTGATCATCGGTGCTCTTGAGCAAATGTTTACAAATGAAGCATAATGCATGCCATCCAGCAGTTTCCGATAGATTGGATTACTTGGTGGCTTTGTCTTAGCTATTTCAGTTTTAAATTTAATCAGAATATTAAAAAATTGACCTTGCTTAACGTGGGTGTTGGATTCATGTTATTAAGAACTCTAAATCAAAAGTTACAAATGATTTAGTGCAGACATGTGAAGTTGATCAGACAGTTAAAATGATAATGCTAAACTGATCATTGGTGCTCCTTAGGTAAAGGCTTATAATGAAGCATTATGCATGACATCACGCAATTTGGGATACATTGGATTACTTGGAGGCTTTGTCGTAGCTCTTTCAGGCTCAAATGTTGTCACAATATTGAGCTAGATTAACATGGGTGTTGGATTCATGTCATTTTGAGCTCTAAATGAACTGTTACGGATGACTTAGTGCAGAGATGTCAAGTTGATCAGCTAGTTAAAATGATCATTCTAAACTGATCATTGGTGCTCATTGAGCAAGGTTTTACAAATGAAGCATCATGCATGACATCACGCAGTTTGGGATAGATTGGATTACTTGTAGGCTTTGTCATAGCTATTTTAGTCTTAAATTTTGTCACGATTTATTGCGGACATGTCATGTTGACTGGACAATTGAAATGATCATTCTAAACTGATCATTGGTGCTCGTTGAATAAGGGCTTATAAATGAAGAATAATACATGGTATCACGCAGTTTGGGATACATTGGAATACTTCGAGTGCTTTGTCATAGCTCTTTTAGTCTCAAATGTTGTCACAATATTGAAAATTGAGCTAGAATAACATGGCCGTTGGATTCATGTCATTTTGAGCTCTATATCAAATGTTAATGACAAATTACTGCAGACATGTCAAGTTGATCAGCTAGTTAAAATGACCATTCTAAGTTCATAATTGGTTCTCATGGAGCAAAGGTTTCCATATGAAGCATAATGCACGGCATCACGTAGTTTCGGAACGATTGGATTACTTATAGGCTTTTTCCTAGCAATTTCGTTCTTAAATTTTTTTTCAGTATAGAAAATTAAGCTAGCTTAATGTAGGGATTTTATTCGTGTCACTCTGAGCTCCAAATCAAAAGTTACAGACCATTTAGTGCGAAAATGTTAAGTTGATCGGCCAATTAAAATGATCATTATAAACTGATCATTCGTGCTCCTTGAGTAACCACTTCTAAATGAAGCATAATACATGCCATCATGCAGTTTGGGATACAT
The DNA here is from genome assembly GCA_018901935.1 of Pugionium cornutum. Lineage (NCBI taxonomy): Eukaryota > Viridiplantae > Streptophyta > Magnoliopsida > Brassicales > Brassicaceae > Pugionium > Pugionium cornutum. The sequence goes on along the minus strand of CM032162.1, from coordinate 16,086,441 downwards.
TGGATTACTTGGAGGCTTTGTAGTAGCTCTTTCACTCTCAAATGTTTTCACAATATTGAAAATTGAGTTAGATTAACGTGGCGTTCGAATCATATCATTTTGAACTCTAAATAAAATGTAACGAACGATTTTGTGCGAACATGTCAAGTTGATCAGCTAGTTAAAATGATCATTATAAACTGATCATTGGTGCTCATTTAGCAAAGGTTTACAAATGAAGCATAATGCATGGCATCACGCAGTTTGAGTTAGATTGGAGTACTTGGAGGCTTTGTCATGCTATTTCTTTGTTAAATTTAATCACAATATAAAAAACAAACCTATCTTAATATGCGCATTGGATTCATGTCATTCTGAACTCTAAATCAAAAGTTACGGTGGATTTAGTGCGGACATTTCAAGTTCATCGGCCAGTTAAAAAGATCATTCCAGACTGATAATTGGTGCTCCTTCAATAAACATTTATAAATGAAGCATAATGCATGACATCACACAGTTTAGGATACATTAGATTACTTGGAGGCTTTTCTGTAGCTCTTCTAGTCTCATATGTTGTCATAATATTGAAAATTGACCTAGATTAGTGGTTAATGAATTCATGTTAATTTGATCAGATAGATAAAATGATCATTATAAACTGATCATTTGTGCTCATTGAGCAAAGTTTTACAAATGAAGCATAATGAATGGCATCACGCAGTTTTGGATATATTGGATTACTTGTAGGCTTTTTCATAGCTATTTCAGTCTAATATTTTGTCACGATTTATTGCACACATGTCATGTTGACCGGACAGTTGAAATGATCATTCCTAACTGATCATTGGTACTCCTTGAATAAGGGGTAATAAATGAAGAATAATACATGGCAACACGCAGTTTGGGATACCTTGTAATACTTCAAGTGCTTTGACGTATCTCTTTTAGTCTCAAATGTTTTCACAATATTGAAAATTGAGCAAGATTAACATGGCCGTTGGATTCATGTCATTTTGAGCTCTATATAAAATGTTAATGAAAAATTACTGTGGACATGTCAAGTTGATTAGCTAGTTAAAATGATTATTCTAAGCTGATAATTGGTTTTCATGGAGAAAAGGTTTCCAAATGAAGCATAATGCATGACATCACGTAGTTTCGGATAGATTGGATTACATGGAGGCTTTTTCTTAGCTATTTCGTTCTTAATTTTTTCTCACTATAAAAAATTGAGCTAGCTTAACCTGGAGAATTGACTCATGTCAGTCTGAGCTCCAAATCAAAAGTTACATACAATTTAGTGCGGAAATGTCAAGTTGATTGGCCAGTTCAAATGATCATTCTAAACTAATCATTGGTGCTCCTTGAGTAACCACTTCTAAATGAAGCATAATGCATACCATCACGCAGTTTGGGATACATTGGATTACTTGGAGGCTTTGTCGTAGCTCTTTCACGCTCAAATGTTGTCACAATATTGAAAATTAAGCTCGATTAACGTGGCGTTCGAATCATATCATTTGGAACTCTAAATCAAATGTTACGAACGATTTTGTGCGGACATGTCAAGTTGATCAGCTAGTTAAAATGATCATTATAAACTAATCATTGGTGCTCATTGAGCAAAGGTTTACAAATGAAGCATAATGCATGGCATCATGCAGTTTGAGTTAGATTGGAGTACTTGGAGGTTTTGTCCTGCTATTTCTTTGCTAAATTTAATGACAATATAGAAAATGAATCTATCTTAATATGGCCATTGGATTCGTGTCATTCTGAACTGTAAATAAAAAGTTACATTAGATTACTTGGAGGCTTTTTTGTAGGTCTTCTAGTCTCATATGTTGTCATAATATTGAAAATTGACCTAGATTAACGTGGTCAATGGATTCATGTTAATTTGATCACCTAGTTAAAAAGATCATTATAAACTGATCATTGGTGCTCATTGATCAAAGGTTTACGAATGAGGCATAATGTATGGCCTCACGCAGTTTGGGATAAATTGGATTACTTGGAGGCAGTGTCTTTGCTATTTCTGTCTTAAATTTAATCACAACATAGGAAACTGAGCTAGCTTAACATGGGCATTGGATGGATGTCATTCTGAACTATAAACCAAAAGTTACGGACAATTTAGTGTGAACATGTCAAGTTGATTTGGCAGTTAAAATGATCATTCTAAACTTATCACTGGTGCTCCTTGAGTAAAGTCTTTTAAATATAGCATAATGCATGGAATCACGCAGTTTGGGATATATTGGATTACTTCGAGGCTTTGTCGTTGCTCATTCCCTCTTAAATGTTGTCATAATATTGAAAATTGAGCTAGATTAACATGGGCGTTCGATTCATGTCATTTTGAGTACTAAATCAAATGTTACGGACGAATTAGTGCGGACATGTTAAGTTGATCAGCTATTAAAATGATCATTCTAAACTGATCATTGGCTCTCATTTAGCAAAGGTTTACAAATGAAGTATAATACATGGCATCACGCAGTTTTGGATAGATTAGATTACTTGGAGGCTATGTCCTTGCTATTTCTGTCTTAAATTTAATCACAATATAGAAAACTGAGCTAGATTAATCTGAGCATTGGATTTGTGTCATTCTAAGCTCTAAATTAAAAGTTACGAACGATTTATTGCGTACCTGTCAAGTTGATCAGCCAGCTAAAATGATCATTCTAAACTAATCATTGGTGCTCCTTGAGTAAATGCTTATAAATGAAGCATAATGCATTGCATCACGCAGTTTGGGATACATTTGATTACTTGGAGGCTTTGTCGTAGCTCTTTGAGTGTGAAATGTTGTCACAATATTGAAAATTGAGCTAGATTAACATGGGTGTTGGATTCATGTTATTTTAAGCTCTAAATCAAATGTTACAGATGATTTAGTGTGTACATGTCAAGTTCAACAGTGATATAAAATGATCATTCTAAACTGATTATTGGTGCTCGTTTAGCAAATGTTTACAAATGAAGCATAATGCATGGCATCACGCAGTTTGGAATAGATTAGATTACTTGGAGGCTTTGTCCTAGCTATTTTGGAAATAAATTGGATTTCTTACCGTTTGGGATAGATTGGATTTCTTACCGTTTGGGATAGATTAGATTTCTTGTTGGCTTTTTCGTAGCTATTTTGGAACTAAATTTTCACAATCTTGAAACTTGATCTAGCTTAACGTGGGCATTGGATTTGTGTCATTTTGAACTCTAAATAAAAAGTTACAAAAGATTTAGTGCGGACATGTCAAGTTGATCGGCCAGTTAAAATGATCATTCTAAACTGATCATTGGTGCTCCTTGAGTAAATGTTTATAAATGAAGCATAATGCTTTGCATCGAGCAGTTTGGCATACATTAGATTACCTGGAGGCTTTGTCGTAGCTCTTTTAGTGTCAAACATTGTCACAATATTGAAAATTGAGCTAAATTAACGTGGCATTCGAATCATGTCATTTTGAGATCTAAATCAAATGTTACAAACGAATTTTTGCGGACATGTAAAGTTGATCAGCTAGTTAAAATGATCATTATAAACCGATCACTGGTGCTAATTGAGCAAAGGCTTACAAATGAAGTACAATACAGGTGCTAATTGGTGCTAATTGACATCACGCAGTTTGGTATAGATTGGATTACTTGGTGTTTTTTCGTAGCTATTTCGGTGTGAAATATTGTCACAATTTGAAAATTGAGCTGGACTAGCGTGGTCGTTGGATTCATGTCATTTTGAGCTCAAAATCAAATGTGAGAATCCTTGTGTGAGAATCCTTTTGTTCTTTTGAAAGGAGCTGACGTGTCCAAACTTCTTGTGTGAGAATCCTTGAATCTTATGTGCTCTAGACTTATCACAGACCTTCCATAATCGGTGTGGCGTCTCTCGATTCAACTCTCTACTCAATCCTCACTTAGATCCTCTAGAAAGTGCTCTACACCCAATTGAAGGGTCACCATCAATCTGCTCATCAACCCATCACTCTTCAGCCTCTAGAAAGTGTTGTACAGCTAGAGCCTCTCCTGCAGCTCCCCTTACTTGAAAAAGTGCTCTTGTTCCTGCATCATCTGGTATCAGAGCCAAATCGCTCCTATTCAGGTTTAGCTACCCCATTTTCGTTTTTACTGTGTCATTTCCTTGTTAGCTTTCTGTCAAACTGCATTTCTTCATAAAACCCATAAAAATCGAACCATAATCGGTTGTTTTTGTGTGTTAAAAGCTAGTAACATCATTAGTTGTTGATAGCTTGTGTTGTTGCAACTAGATCTATCAATTTCAGTTGTTTTTATTGTGTCTATTCGAGTTCCTTGCTACTGCAACTAGATCTATCAATTTTAGGTGTTTTTGATTGTGTCTATTTGACTTCCTTTGCTGCTACAACTAGATTTGTCGATTTTTAGTTGTTTTGATTGTGTCTATTCGACTTTCTTGCTGTTGCAACTAGATCTATCAATTTTATTTGTTTTTGATTGTGTCTATTTGACTTCCATTGCTGCTGCAGCGAGATCTATCAATTTTATTTGTTTTTGATTGTGTCTATTTGACTTTCTTTGCTGCCCCAACTAGATTTGTTGATTTTCAGTTGTTTTGATTGTGTCTATTCGACTTCCTTTGCTGCTGCAACTAGGTATGTGTATTTTAAATTGTTTCTTATTGTGTGTATTCGACTTCTTTTGCACTTGATTTTTTTGTTTAATGTGAGATAGATTGTGTGACTATGGGAGAAACAGTAGATGTGAATGATGCTCATATGGTTGCTGCTATTCAGATTCAACTTCAGAGCCTAGGAGATCGCATGACAAGAATAGAACGACCGCCACCAATTCGCTGAAATTCTATCAGAAATGTGAATCCTAACGTTTGAATCATGAATAGGATGAAATAGCTGACTTAGAAGATGATCTTCCAACAGAACCTGATCATAATCATAGACCAAGAAGACAATATCAACGTGACAGAGATAGAGTAGAAGAATCTTGGCATGGAAACAAAGACTTAAAGCTCACGGCACTAACCTTTGCTGGAAAGGTTAATCCAGATGTCTACCTTAATTGGTCAGATTACTACTTGGGAAGACAAGAGGTTCCAACTTAGGAGGAGATATGTCCCTGCATACAACTACAGAGAGTTGCAGAAGAAATTTAGAAGCTAACTTTGGGTTCTAAATCTGTTGAAGGATACTTTGATGTGTTTGAAATGCTTAGAAACAGGGTGGAGTTCCAAGATTCATAAGAAACTTTGATAGCGCAATTCCTAGATGGTCTGAAAGATTGAATTGCTAGAAAAGTGGAGAGACAAACCTATCACGAACTGGATGAGTTGCAGCATCTTGCGGCTCAGGCCGAGCAACACATAAAAAGGAAGACTCTCTCAGCAAATCGTAGCTAGTCTACCTGGAATCTACAACTTCAAAAGTGTCTGGACAAAGGAAAGGCCATCGACATAGAATCTAGATTCAAGAAATTCATAGCGGAAATGTCTAAGTACAACAAACCAGAAAAAGGTAAAACTCCAACTCTAAGATTTCATGACATAACCCGTTTAAATGTCAAGAAAAAGACCACTATGCAAGAGAATGCCCAAACAAAGAGAGTTATGATGCTTAAATCAAATAGCGAATATGAATCTTAAGATGCATAGGAGTATGAAACAGAAAACACTGAGGAAGAAGTTGTAGATTATCCTGATACCGGAGAGATTCTAGTTACAAGAGAAAATATTTTCCATTCTCGGTGCACAATATACTCTATGGTATGTAGCTTGATCATAGATGGTGGTTCTTGTACTAACGTAACCAGCAAGTATTTGGTTGATAAGGTAGGGTTACAAAAGACAAAGCATCCTCAACCATACAAACTCAAATGGCTGAACGATGAAACTGAGCTAAAAATCGCAAAACAGGTCACCATACCATTCAGCATAGGCAAGTATGCATATCAAGTTGTGTACCTTCATGCACAATAACAAGAAACATAGTTTAGCACCTTTAACTCCGCATGAAGTGCATGAGATGCAATGAACTATGTCTAAAGGAGAAAAACTAAATAAAGCTAACTTTTATGCAACACCTGCCACTATTAGGAAATCTCTTGATTATGAAGAACAGGTGCTACTAATGATATTTAAAGAAGTGTTGTTCTCAGGACAAGAAAAGGAGGAACTCCCTGCTGCTGTTCTAGAGCTTTTTGACAAAGTCACTAATGTTTTCCAATAAGAGATACCACCAGGATTGCCACCTATAAGAGGAATCGAGCATCAAATTGATCTTGTTCCTGGAGCAGCTTTGCCAAACCGAGATGGCTATAGAGTGAATCTAGAAGAAACAAAGGAGCTGGAAAGGCAAGTACAAGACTTAATGTCTAAGGGATATATCCGAGAAAGTTTAATCCCATGTGTTGTTCCTGTTCTTCTTGTGCTTAAAAATGATGGAATTTGGAGAATGTCTGTAGATTCTAGAGAAATGAACAATATCACTGTCAAATACCGACATCCAATTCCAAGACTTGATGACATGCTAGATGAACTCAATGTAGCAACTATCTTCTCAAAAATTGATCTAAGAAGTGGATATCATCAGGTGAGAATGAAAGAAGGTGATGAATGGAATACAACGTTTAAAACCAAACAAGGATTGTATGAATGGCTAGTCATGCCATTTGGACTCACAAACGCTCCAAGTACATTCATGAATGCATTGGCAGTTCGGTCTGATCCGTCTTATTCCTATATCTTATTATGGGATATTTTCCTTAACGGAATCATTAGAAGGCTTTGGGCTGGGAAACCCAACTGCAAGACCAGAGGCGTTCTCCTTTTAGTCGACTAACTGGCTTTCCTCACGTCCTAAGAGAATTTATTTGTAAGTTTATAGTGGTTTATTTTGATGACACTCTAATCTATAGCTCTAATCTTGAAAATCACTTACTACATATTGAGTAGGTACTTGAAGCGCTTAAGACTGAAAACCTTTATGCTAACTTTAAGAAATGTACTTTCTGCAATGATCAAGTTGTATTCCTAGGATTTGTTGTAAGTTCTCAAGGCATAAAGGCCGATGAAGAAAAGATCAAATCAATTCAAGATTGGCCAACCCCAACAAAAATCGGACATTTGTGGAGTTTCCATAGATTGGCTAGTTTCTATAGAAGATTTTTCAAGGACTCTAGTACTGCTGCTACACCCCTCATTTCAGTAATTAACAAGAATGTGGAATTCACATGGGGACCAGCACAAGAGAAGGTATTCAACAAGCTGAAAGATAGCCTCACACATACGCCTGTTTTGGTACTTCCTAAATTTTATAAAGCCATTGAAATTGAATGTGATGCTTCTGGAACATGTATAAGAGCTGCCCTAATGCAAGGAGGAAAACCAGTGGCAAACTTCAGTGAGAACCCTAGTGGAACTTCACTTAACTAACCCACATATGATAAAGAGCTCTATGCTTTGGTAAAGTCTCTTGAAACTTGGCAACATTACCTATTGTCATAGGAGTTTGTTATTCATACAGATCATAAGACGCTCAAGCACTTAAGAGGACAAACTAAGCATAACAGGAGGCATGCAAAGTGGCCTGAGTTTGTGGAGACTTGTCCATATGTGATCAAATATAACAAAGGTAAAGATAATATTGTGGCTGATGCTTTATCAAGGAGACATGCTCTCATCAGCACAATGGAAGCTAAGATTATGGGATTTGAACACATCAAGGCAATGATGAGACTGATCCAGATTTTCAAAAAAAATTTAAGAACACCAACAAGGCTGCATCTGGTATGTTTTATAACAAGATGGATTTTTGTTTAAGGAAAAACAACTTTGTTTTCCTCTGGGATCAATAAGAGAAATATTGATTTTGGAGAAGCTCATGGAGGAGCACTACAAGAAATCTGTCAAAATGCCACTGCAATTTGCGACTACATTTGCCACGGATATGCACCATAGTCGCACATTGGTCGCAACTTTGGGACTAAAAACTGTAGTCACAAATCAGTCACAATACGCAACCACTTTGCGACTAATATTTGACTAATATGCGACTATGTTGGTCTGTCGCTAATCACTCGCAATGTAGCGAGTGATTAGCGACTGCATGTGGAAGAATCACATGTTGGTCGCATATTGGTTGCAAAATATGCGACCAATTTGTGACCACGGTGGGAGTGGGTCTTCAGTCACAAAGTGGTGGCAAAGCCACAATATAAAAAACATGTGCAAGGTAGGTAGACCGACATATAAGTGACGACGCTGTTGTGGTGGCAAAGTAGTGACAAAGTAGTGGCAAAGTAGTGGCAAAGTCTTATATATATGCCCCCATGTCCCATTCTCTCATTTGTACAATCAAAAGGAAAAAATTTCAAACATGTGGGGAAATTACAGTAATTCGAAAGATTGGATGTACAAAAAGATTGATAATCAAACAAGAAATATATTGGCGTAATTTGCATAAGGGATGGAGCAGTTCATGAATTTTGTAATTAGTCAACCAATAACTCAAAGTAACGGAGGTAAGTTTGTCTGTCCTTGTATTAACTGCAAAAATGATAGATTTATTCCGGGACGTAAAATATAGAATCTTCTATATAGTCGAGGATTTATGCCAAATTATTATATTTGGTATAAACATGGAGAAAGCTGAATGTTCAGTTTGGCACGAGTAGTCGGGGTGATGATGTCCAAATAAATCAAGGAGGTACATGCGGTACTAGTGAAGAAATAGTAGGGACATCTGGTAATAGATATGTTGAAATGGTGACAGATGCATTTTGTGAGACTACACTGATGAGTACTATAACCAGCACAAGGATGAATTTAATAATATAGAAGAACCAAATTCAGAAGCACAAGAATTTCACAACATGTTAGAAGTTGCGAAAAATCTATTGTATGATGGTTGTCATGAAGAGCACTCACATTTATCTTTAGCTGCTCGGTCATAAACATTAAGTCTGATTTTAATCTATGTAAAAAATGCATGCACTCTTGGGCGGAGCTGTTTACTGAATATTTGCCCGAGGAGAATCAGGCAACGGGTTCATATTATGAAACCAAAAAACTGATGCGAAATTTAGGGCTCCCGTTTTATACAATTGACGTGTGTGTTTGCAATTGTATAATCTTTTGGAAAGAAGATGAGAAATGGGAAAATGTAAATTTTTCGACTCCCCCCGATATAAGCCAAGAGAGGGTAGGACGAGAATACCTTTAAGTCGTATGTGGTATTTACCTATAGGTGATAGACTTAAGGGAATGAATCAAAGCGAGAAAACCACCGAGGCAATGAGGTGGCACGTAGAGCATGGATCAGAGACCAAGAAATGAGTAATCCATATGATGTTGCGGAGTGGAAAAAATTTCAATATCTACATCCAAGATTTGCTGTTGAATCTCGAAATGTTTATCTTGGCCTATATACTGATTGGTTCGATCCATTTGGGATGTCTCGAAATCATTCATTATGGGTGGTGATTATCACTCCATTTAACTTGCCACCTGATATGTGTATGAAGAAAGAGTACTTGTTTCTAAAAAATCTGAATTCGAGACCAAATCATCTGCGCGGTAGTCTGGATATATTCCTCTGACCTTTGGTTGATGAGCTGAAAGAATTGTGGTCTATAGGAGTTGAGGCATACAATGTGTAGTTGAATCAAAATTTCAATCTAAAATCCATGTTGTTGTGGACGATAAGCGGTTTTCCACCGTATGGAATGTTGTCACGATGGACAATGCATGGTAGACTGTCTTGTCCAATTTGTATGGATGATACGAAGGTATTTCAATTACGAAATTGTAGAAAGACGTGTTGGTTTGATTGTCACAAAAGGTTTCTTCCTCAGGGTCACCCGTTATGGAAAAATAAAACAAATTTATTAAAGGGCAAGCATGCTTTGAATGACTATATTCCATAATCATTGAAAGGCGAACAAGTTTTATACGAACAAATAAAAACTGTCAATCCTCTAAGAACATTTAAGTGCGGTGGAAACCGTCATGAAACTAAAGAAAAAGGTTATGAAAGCTGGTATAATTGGCACAAAGAAAGCATATTTTGGGAGTTGCCGTACTTGACGGATCTTCACCTATGACATAATCTTGATGTCATACATATAGAGAAGAATTTCTTCGATAACATCATTAATACTGTTATGAATGTCAAGGATAAATCAAAAGATACAAATAAGTCATGGTTGGATATTGCGAATTTTTCTCTCGAAAAGAGTTGCATGTGGATGGTCGGGGTAATGCTCCATTCCTTATATTTAGATTGAGACAAAAAGCCAAACAATGCTTATTAGAATGTATTAAAAATGATGTCAAATTCCCGGATGGCTACGCGGTAGATTTAGCAAATTATGAGGATATGGATGGACTGAAATTCTCGGACATGAAAAGTCATGACTGCCATGTTTTTATAGAGAGGCTTCTCCCTTTTATATTTGCAGAACTTTTGCAACGAAAAGTTCATCTAGCATTATCAGGTATATACTATTAAACATATTTTAATTTTGGGTTTATAGGATTTTTCTGGGATATATGCTCCATATCATTGCAACAAAGCCATGTCCGAATTCTAAAGGAAAACCTAGTCATAATTTTGTGCAATTTGGAGAAGATCTTTGCACATGTATTTTTCTACGTCATGGAGCACCTACCTATACATCTACCATAAAATGCTAAATTTGGGTGGACCTGTGCAATATAGATGGATGTATCAATTTGAAAGATTTTAAAAAAAAATTAAAAGCAAGGCGAAGAACAAACGATATGTTGTAGAGTTGATTGTTGAATAATATGTTAATGATGAGATATCTAACTTCTCAGAGCATTACTTTGCTGCTCATATACGCACCAAAAACAGGTAATGACCATAAAGTATTGTGTTTATTAATTAATTATTTTATTTGTAAGGTTAAGTAATTATATTTTCATGTTGAATCATGTATAACGTATATACAGGTTTACTAGATTCGATGAAGGTGACATCCCCCTGTATCCGGATTCCGGAGTGCCGGATATATATACTCACATGGGTCGTGCAAGTGGTAAAAGTAAAGAAATATGGCTCTCCGAAAACGAATACAAATATGCACATACATATGTTTTGCGGAAATTGTGAATATTTTTGTAGGTAAATACTACAAAAACAATTTCATTTATTACATTACAATTTCATTGTAATTAAGCAATATAGTACTTTTTCATATTTAATTTTGTAGCATGTTTAAAGTTCACATTTGTTGTACGTATCCATATCTTTCGAAAGATGACATTTCATCGAAAGGAGAGGAAGAGTTCCACATATAGGTTCGAGATTATGTATGTATAATTAATTCGTATGTATATATTTTTTTTATATTAACTTTTTTAATTTTGAAATACTAATTACTGAGTAAATGTATATGGTCATAGGTCAATGGAAGCACTTTAACAGATTTATGCGCCTTTCCGATATGGCTCAAAAATTAGTGCAAGGCCCGATGAATAAAAGGTTAACTTGGCCGATCTATTTTACAAGAGGTTATATGTTCCACACAAAGAATCATGAGCAAAGGAGAAAGACATGTAACTACGGCATTTTGTCAAGGGTGACAATTACGCAGATGCATCTGATGAAGCTGATTTCTACGAGATTTTAATAGATATCATTCAACTTGAGTATGTTGGACTCCTAAATTTGAAGATCACGATTTTTAAATGTGAGTGGTACGATCCTACGTTTTCGAAAGGAACTCGGAAGTCAGAAAATAGCGTCGCTGGTGTCTTCATCAGGGAAAAACTACAAATATGAACAATTTATTCTAGGTACATACGTAAATAATTAACGATAAATATATGTTAATTTATATATATTATGTACGTAAAACTCTATAAATTAATGTTTTTATATAATTAACTAATTTACATTTCATTAATTATGATGTACCACGCTCTCAAGCAAATCAAGTTTGCTATATTCCTTATCCGCACACCAAATCATCATCAAACCAAACATGGCTCAATGTTCTCAAAGTGAATCCCAGATCTAACATTTTGGGGAAATGCCAAACCAAAGATGAGATTGGCCTTTTGCAACAAGAAAATGATAAAGAGATAACCGTGGTTGAAGAGATAGAAATGGATCGTTTGGTAGAGTTCATCATACCGCATAAATTGATTTCGATATTGGAGATGACGAACTAGAAGATGAATTTCAGTGTAATATTTCATCTTCAGATGACGATGAGGACGAAGAGATCTAATATATTTGTCTTTTTATGTATTTTTTACATTTAATTCTCATATATTTTTGTAAAATATTGTTGTTTACTTAGTAATTGAAGTTTATACAACTCATAATGATGTTATCAATCTTATATAATTCATATTATTCACAAAATCATATAATTTAGGGTTTAGGGTATTATAATTGTGACTACTTTGCCACCACATTGCAACTACATTGGGAATATGGTGGCAAATTGGTCACAAAAATAAGTTGTAGTCACAAATTTGTCACTAATCAGTGGCCAATTTGCGACTACGGGTTCAAAATTTCTTTTGTTGTCCCAAATTGGTCGCAAATTTACATTTTCCCTATGTATTTTTCACATTTACAACTTAGCTTTTCAATTTTAGGTAAGTATGAAGTGTGACCATTATCGGTGGTAAATTTGTCACCAATTTGCCACCACATTGCCACCAAAGAACAAAGCTGTAATAGTAGTCGCAAATGGGTCGCAAAGACTGTGATAAATTTGCGACCACCTATTAAAAATCAGGTTAAAGTCATTATTTTAAAATGTAGTCGCAAATCAGTCGCAAAATATGCGACTGATCAGTCGACCACTGTGAAAATGGTGGGAGTTGAAAATTTCTAAAAAATTTCACAAATCAGTCGTAAATTTGTGACTGATTTGCGACTACCAATTATTATGGTTGTCACAAATCAGTCGTAAATTTGTGACTGATTTGCGACTACCAATTATTATGGTTGTCACAAATCAGTCGTAAATTTGGTGGGAGTTTCAGAGTTGTCAGAATATTCAACTCCCACCAAATTAATTGGTGGTCGCAAATCAGTCGCAAATTTGCGACTGATTTGCGACCACGTATTTAATTTTGCATTTTGCCACTGATTTGCCACCTCATGTGTGGTCGCAAATATTTTCTATAAATATGTGACTCTTTTCCCTCATTTCAACTAAATTCCCAACCAAAAAAACAAAACCCAATGGCAAGTAGCGGTAGGTCGTTGAGAGGTCGTGGAAGACGACAAAGGCCGTCGTCTTCCGGCTGTGGTAACTCATCGACCTCTTCGAACCCCTCACCCGCTGTTTATAGAGCGGCATCCCGTCTACCAACCCAATATACCTTCACTCCTTGCACGGTTCCTAAAACGGAACTGTCAAATCGGTTTCAAAAATCCGAGGAGCATGAAGAGAAAGAGGTTCTGCCTTCCGAAACAGAAATTGGGGAACAAACTATCACATTAGATAGTTTGTTATGAATCCCGGGGCGGGACCAGTACTTGACAGTGTTATCGCCAATGCCGTCACCAAACACGATCTAGTAAGAATTTTAAAATTAAGTATTTAATTTATTTAATTAAAATTATTTATTTATATTTAAAAGTAATATAATTAATCAAACTAATAAAATTATTAATTATTTAAAAATTTTTTAAAATTTATTTGAAATTCAAAAATTTTAATTTATTTAGAATATTAGTTTTGACCGGGACAAAGGGGTTTTAACGCGTCAAATTTCAAAAAAAATTAAAATAAAAATTGAACAGCCCCTAATACATTTGGTCGGTCGTACCAACTGAACGACAAAAGAAATGCTTCATCGATTTTACGGTAAGTATATATATATATATATATATATATATATTTATTTAATAAAATTTAATAATTAATAAAGTTAATATATTTTAAATTTGCAAGCAATCGCACATTTGGGATCCTGTGATCACGTGGGTTGTACGGAAATAGTTTGAATCCTTCTGTGTAAGACGGATGAAAGGGATGGTGAGCAGAGTTCATACTACCAGCAAACGTCCTAGATGTATTTCCCCTATTATGTACAAAAAAACGATAGACTATTTGCAAACAGAAACATCTAATGAGAGGAGCAGCAAATCATCCAATAACCGTAATCCTCTCAGGATAACCTTGGTCCGTATAAGCATTTGACGAGCCAAAACTCCTACATCCAGATCCAACAAGAAATGGTAAGTACTTTAATATATTTAAATTTAAATTTATTTGTTATTTATTAATAATTTATTTCAAAATTTAGAAAAATAATTTGGGACGACCGGTATCAATTGGTAAAATCTTTATAAAGACTCACACTCGGGGGGATGGTCTGTATGACAATTTGAAAGCTAAACAAATTGGTGAAGCATACGAAAGAAACATCCAAGAAAAGATGGCGATCGTGGAGGTCGATCAAACTGAAACATCCGACGGTACATTCCGTTGAATTGACCTGACCAAAGACGAGGAGAATGAGAACTTCATTCAGGTACAAATTTATTTCTAAAAATATTTTTTTATTTACACTAAATTTATTTAATTTGTTCTGATTTTTTTAATATTATTTTGTAGTCGTCCATTGCGGATGACCGAGACCGTCTTTACAAACTCGGTAGTATGAACTGAATTCACTGGTTAGGCAGCCGTAGTAGCTTCTCATCCACTACCTCCGACTTAGTTGCGCTTCAGGATCAACTCCGAGCCCCGCAGCGACAAATCAAAGAACAAAATGCACGGAATATGCGGGTTGAAGAACAGAATGCGAAGATGATCGATGCCAATCTGAGAATGGGGGAACGGTTCGCTGAAGAACATAGATAGCAGTAGGAGCTGCGAAAGGAAAACCAAAGTCGCATTAAAAGCTTTTGCGTCGTTTTGCGGGATAATAATGTGCCAGCTGGACCATCGAACACTTCACCAACATTTTTCGCCATCTCATTTCCAATTTCCTCCTCAAGAAAATTAGATTATTTTTCATTTTTTGTAATTTGAAATTTTTATTAATATTTTTTTAAATTTCTTTATAGTTTTCAAAAGAATTAATTTATAGAATTATTTATTATTTTATTACAATAGTATTGATAATAAATATATAATGAATTAAAATATTTTATAAAAATGGTCACAAACTTTTGTAACTGATTTGCGACTACACTGGTGTACGCACTCGCAAATCAGTCATAAAATTTTGTGACTGATTTGCGAGTACAGTGTATTCGTAGTCGTAAAATAGTAACAAAAAATTTGTGACTGATTTGCGACCACGTATTTTTGTGACCATTTTGCGATCACTGTTTTTGCAATCAAGGATGTAGTGGCAAAATGGTCGCAAAATTTGTTACTACAAAGAAGTCACAAAGTAGTCGTGAATACAAGGACCAATATTTAGTCGCTAATTAGTCGCAAAATGTACCACTATTACTTTGGTTGCAAATCAGTCACAAATTTCTGACTACATAAATTTGCGACAAAGATTTTGAGACCACTGTCTGTGGTTGCAAAGTAGTCGCAAATCTGGGATTTTTAGCCACATTGCGACTACATGCATTGTCGCAAAAGCCATGTTTTCTTGTAGTGGAGGACTCATTGGACATTTTGCCCGAGATAAGACATTCAATGTACTTATGGAACATTTCTACTGGTCACATCTAAAATGAGATGTTGAAAGATTATGTGCTGAGTGCATTACATGCTTGAATGAAAAATCTAGGTCACCCCCTATAGTTTTTATATGCCTTTGCCCATTCCTAACCTACCTTGGGTAGATATCTCTATGGACTTTTGTCTTAGATCTGCCAAAGATCAACCACAAGGATTCTATCTTTGTAGTTGTAGACAGGTTCTCAAAGATGGCTCAATTTATAACATGCAACAAGACTAATGATGCTACGGAAATAGCTGGTCTTTTTTTAAGAAGTAGTGCACCTACATGGAGCACCCAGTACAATCGTTTCAGATCATGACACCAAACTTCTAAGCAATTTCTGGAAGACCATATGGAAAAATTTGGGAACTAAGATGCTCTTCTTAGCTATTTGCCACCCACAGACCGATGGTCAAACAGAAGTAGTAAACCAAACTCTTTCAACATTGTTGAGAGCCACGGTCTGTAAGAATCTAAGAAATTGGTTACCTTACATTAAGTTTACTTATATTCATTCTAAACATTCAACAACTAAACTATCTCCTTTTGAGGTAGTTTATGGATTTTATACCTTTACCTCATTAGATCTTATACCTTTACCTAAAGATGTTATGTCTAGTGAAGGAGAAAACATGGCAGATTATGTTCAGAAGATTCATCAAAAGGTTAAGGATAACTTGGAAAAGAGAACCAAGCAGTACAAAAGAAATGCAAATAAACACCAAAAAGACATATCATTTGAATCTGGAGATTGGGTCTAGTTGCACATGAGACATGAAAGAGTCCCCAACCAAAGGAAATCCAAGCTTTCCCCAAGAGAAGATGGTCCTTTCATGTATTAGAGAAGACCAACAACAATACCTACAAGCTTGACCATATCTCCTACTTTTAATATTACTGATCTTGCTCCTTTTCATAGAGATGTACCTGTTCTGAGGACATAACCTTTTCAAGAGGAAGGAGATGATGAGGACATCATTACCAGCTCAGTAGAAGTTGAGGAAGAGCCCATTAATATACCTATTATGAGACAAGCTCCAAGAACAACATCAGGCACAAGAAATCTTAGAAAGATGTTCGACAAGTCCATTGAGAGTCTCTCCAGTAATTTCCCTTGATCCAACAAGCCTCGTGTTCATGCATCACCATTGGATTCATGTTATTTTCAGCTCTAAATTAAATAATAAAAACGATTTAGTGCGGAAATGTCAAGTTGATCAGCAAATTAAAATGATCATTCTAAACTGACCATTGGTGCTAATTTAGAAAATGTTTACAAATGAAGCATAATACATGGCATCACAAAGTTTGGGATAGATTGGATTACTTGGAGGCTTTGTTGTAGCTATTTCAGTTTTAAATTTTATCACAATATAAATTATTGAGTTTGCTTAACGTGGGCGTTAGATTCGTGTCATTCTGAAATCTAAATCAAAAGTTACGGACGATTTAGTGCGTACAATTCAAGTTGATCGGCCAGTTAAAGTGATCTTTCTAAATCGATCTTTCTAAACTGATCATTAGTGGTCCTTCAGTAAAGGCTTATAAATGAAGCATAATGATTTGCATCACACAGTATAGGATATATTGGATTACTTGAAGGCATTGTGGTAGCTCTTTCAGTCTCAAATGTTGGCACAATATAGAAAAATTGAGCTAGCTTAACGTGGGCGTTTCGTGTCATTCTGAACTCTAGATCAAAAATTATGGAGATTTAGTGCATATATATCAAGTTAATCAGCCAATTAAAATGATCATTCTTAACTGATCATTGGTGCCCATTGGATAAAGGCTTATAAAAGAAGCATAATGCATGACATCATACAGTTTGGGATATATTGGATTACTTGAAGGCTTTGCCATAGCTTTTCGGTCTTAAACTTTGTCACAATATACAAAATTGAGCTAGATTAACGTGGGCATTGGATTCATATCATTCTGAACTCTAAATCAAAAGTTACGGACCATTTAGTGATGACATGTCAATTTTATCGGGTAGTTAAATTGATCATTCAAAACTGATCATTGGTGCTTATTGAGCAAAGGTGTACAAATGAAGGCATAATGCATGGCATCACGCAGTTTAGGATAGATTGGATTAATCAGAAGCTTTATCGTAGCTATTTAAGTTTAAAATTTTGTCACAATATACAAAATTAAGCTAGCTTAACGAGAGCGTTGGATTCGTGTCATTCTCAATATTAAATTAAAAATTACAGACAATTTAGTGCGTACATCTCAAGTTGATTGGCCATTTAAATTGATCATTCTAAACTGATCATTGGTACTCATTAAGAAATGGTTTACAAATGAAGCATAATGTGTGGCATCACGCAGTTTGGGATAGATTGGATTACTTGGAGACTTTTTCATAGCTATTTCGGTTTTAAATTTGGTCACAATATAGTAAATTAAGCTAGATTAAACTGGGCATTGGATTCGTGTCATTCTGAACTTTAAATCAAAAGTTACAGATGATTTATTGTGGACATATCAAGTTGATCAGCAAGTTAAATTGATCATTCTAACCTGATCATTGGTGCTCATTGAACAATGGTTTACAAATTAAAATTAAGCATAATACATGGCTTCACCCTGTTTTGCATAGATTGAGTTACTTGTAGGCTTTGCCGTAACTATTTCGGTCTTAAATTTTTTAAAATATAGAAAATTGAGGTAGCATAACGCTGGCATTGGATTCATGTCATTTTGAGCTCTAAATCAAAAGTTAAACACTATTTAGTGCAGACATGTAAAGTTGATCATTTTAAACTGATCATCGGTGCTCATTGAGCAAAAGTTTACAAATGAAGCATAATGCATGGCATCAACCCGTTTGGCATAGATTGAATTACTTGGAGGCTTCGTCGTTGCTATTTCGTTCTTAAATTTTGTCATAATATACAATATTGAGCTAGCTTAACATCGGGTTTTGATTCGTGTAATTATGAACTCTAAATCAAAAGTTTCAGAAGATTTAGTGCGGACATGTCAAATTGATCGGCCAGTTAAAATGATCATTCTAAACTGATCATGCTAAACTGATCATTAGTGCTCCTTGAGTAAGGGCTACTAAATTAAGCATAATGCATGGCAACACACAATTTAGAATAGATTGGATTACTTGAACGCTTTGTGGTAGTTCTTGCTATCTCAAATGTTGTCACAATATAGAAAATTGTGCTAGATTAATGTGGGTGTTGGATTCTTGTCACTACGAACTCTAAATCAAAAGTTACAAACGATTTAGTGCGTACATGTCAAGTTGATAGGCCAGTTAGTTTCATCATTCTAAACTGATCTTGGGTTCTCATTGAGCAAAGGTTTACAAATGAAGCATAATGCATGGCATCACGCAGTTTGGGATAGATTGGGTTACTTGGAGGCTTTGTCGTACCTATTTCGGCCTTAAATTTAAATACAATATTTAAGCTAGCTTAATGTGGGCATTGGATTCATGTCATTTCCAACTCTAATTCAAATGTTATGAACGATTTAGTGCAGACATGTCAAATTTATCGGCTAGCTAAATTAATCATTCTAAATTGATCATTGGTGCTCATTGAGCAAAGCTTTACAAATGAAGCATAATGCATGACATCACGCAGTATAAAATAGATTACATTACATGGAGGCTTTATCGTAGCTCTTTCAGTCTCAAATGTTGTCATACTATAGAAAATTAAGATAGCTTAACGTGAGCGTTGGATTCATGTTATTCTGAAATTTTAATCAAACGTTATTGGCAATTTAGTGCGGACCTGTCAAGTGGATCAGCTAGTTAAAATGATCATTCCAAAGTGATCATTGGTGCTTATTGAGCAAAGGTTTACAAATTAAGTATAATACGTTACTTCACCCAGTTTTGGATAGATTAGGTAACTTGGAGGCTTTTCCTTATCCATTTTGGTCTTAAATTTTGTCACAATATATAAATTTAAGCTACCTTCACGTGGGCTTTGGATTCGTGTCATTCCGAAGTTTAAATCAAAAGTTACAGACGATTTAGTGCGGACATGTCAAGTTGATCAGGTAGTTAAAATGATCATTCTAAACTGTTCCTCGGTGCTTATTGGTCAATGGTTTACAGATTAAGCATAATACATGGCTTCACCCAGTTTTGATAGATTGGGTTACTTGGAGGCTTTGTCATAGCTATTTTGGTCTTAAATTTTATCACTATATAGAAAATTGAGCTAGTTTAACATGGGCGTTGGATTCGTGTCATTCCAAACTCTAAATCAAATGTTAAAGACAATTTAGTGCAGACATTTCAAGTTGATCAGCTAGTTAAAATGATAATTGGTTCTCATTGAGCAATGGTTTAAAAATTAAAGCATAATACCTAGTTTCACCCAGGTTTGGATAGATTGGATTACTTGGAGGCTTTGTCGAAGCTCTTTTAGTCTCAAATGTTGTAACAAATTAAAAATTGAGCGAGATTAATGTGGGCGTTGGATTCATGTTATTTTGAGCTTTAAATCAAAACTTAAAGACAAATTAGAGCAGACATGACAAGTTCATCAGTTAGTTGAAATAATCATTTTAAACTGATCATTGGTGCTCATTGAACAAAATTTTACAAATGAAGCATAATGCATGGCATCACATAGTTTGGGATAGATTGGATTACTTAGGGGCTTTGTGGTAGCTTTATCAGTCTCAAATGTTGTCCCAATATTGAAAATTGAACTATATTAACATGGGCATTAAATTCATGTCATTTTAAGGTCTAAATCAAACGTTAAAAACGATTTAGTGCGGACATGTCAAGTTGATCATTTAGTTAATATGATCATTCTAAACTGATAATTGGTGCTACTTGAGTAAAGGCTTATAAATGAAGCATAATACATGGCATCACATAGTTTGGGATACATTGGATTAGTTGGAGGATTTGTCGAAACTCTTTAAGTCTCAAATATTGTCACAATATTGAAAATTGAGAAAGATTAATATGGGAATTGGATTCATGTCCTTTTGAGCTATAAATCAAAAGTTAAAGACGATTTAGTGCAAATATGTCAAGTTGATTATTTTAAACTGATCATCGGTGCTCATTGAGCAAAAGTTTACAAATGAAGCATAATGCATGACATCACGCATTTTGGCATAGATTGGATTACTTGGAGGCTTTGTCTTGCTATTTTGGTCTTAAAGTTTTTCATTATATAGAATATTGAGCTAGATTAACATGGGCGTTGGATTCGTGTAATTGTGAACTTTAAATCAAAAGTGTCGGAAGATTTAGTGCGGATATGTCAAGTTGATCAACCAGTTAAAGTGATCATTCTAAACTTATCATTCTAAAGTGATGATTAGTGCTCCTTGAGTAAAAGCTACTAAATTAAGCATAATGCATGGCATCACGCAGTTAAGGATAGATTGAATTTCTTCAAGGTTAAGGATAGATTGAATTTCTTCAAGGTTTTGTGGTAGTTCTTGCAGTCTCAAATGTTGTCATAATATAGCAAATTGAGCCAGATTAATGTGGGCGTTGGATTCTTGTCATTCCGAACTCTAAATAAAAAGTTACGAACGATTTAGTGCGTACATGTCAAATTGATATGCGAGTTAAAATGATCATTCTAAACTGATCATTTGTGCTCATTGAGAAAAGGTTTACAAATGAAGCATAATACATGGCATCACGCAGTTTGGGATAGATAGGATTACTTGGAAGCTTTTTCATTGCTAATTCGGCCTTAAATTTAAGGGAGAAATAGTAGAATGATGCTGAATTCATTTTTAATTATTTTTTTGACCCTAATGTTTCGTTAATTACTAAAATAATTTGGGTGAGCGTACACCCTTCCTCGTCGTTGTTACAAAAAATGTAATTACGCAAAATGCCATTACTATTCCTAGGGTTTTGGTGACACATCAGTGGGAAAATCACTGTTATTACGAAAATGCCACAGAAATTCAGGGGTATCGAAATAAATCCGATACGAAAAATCTGCCGCTGTTTTTTACGTAATAGTCGCAGAGTTTATAAGTGTGTGACAGACTTAATAAGTCTATCACAGACTTAATAAGTCTGTCGCAGACTTATTAAAGTCTGCCAACAGACATATAAAGTCAACGACAAATTTACTTTGTGTTACGTAATCGTATGCGGTTTTTATAAGTTTGCGATAGATTTAATGTCATATGACAGCAGAATTATGAAATCTGTGGTCACGCAGAGTAAGTCCGCCACAGATTTATTTTCTAATTTGTGCTCGCAGATTTATTTTTCCAATGGCAGGTTTACATTAAATCTGCTATCGAAGAAGATTCACAAAATAATTACTATGCTAACATTTCGACTCGGCAGATTTTTTTAACGACAAAATAGATTTTCATTAAATCTATCCATTACGGCAGTCGGATTTCCTCTACTAAGCAGCAGATTTAAGTATGACCAAACTAACTCTTTGGATTTTGTATACATAGCAGACTTTTGGGTCATTACAGACATGTAATGGCAGACTTATTAATTTTCAAAATGTCAATTTTAACCCTCTTTGAGAATCATTTATGAGGTGATTTTAGGGTTAGCCGCCGCGTATTCTTCAACCTCGAGCACATCAAATTTTTCAGCTGAACTTCTAATCATTTAATTTTTTCTCGTTTTCTTCACATTCTCGTAAAAAACTTTTTCTATACCAATTTTCTCGATGGAAGACATAATTCTTGTTTGTGGTGAATGGATTTTCATGAAAAATCGATGGTCATTCAATGTCGACAACAAGAAAGGGTGTAAAATCTTATCCGCAAATGCTGACACGTTTCGAAGATTTGTTGATGATGGTTTACAAAGAATACGAGCTCGATAGAAATCAGTATGATGTTGAATTAAGCTACATGTTTCCGAAGAAGATGTTGTTTAAACTACCGGTAAACACACCTCCGGTGAAAGTGGGAAGTTGTTGACAGCTTCATCGGTTTTTGGGTATGATTAAAACCGAGGCAATTCGGTTATGTGTGGAGGTTAGAGAGAAAGAGAAAGCAAAAATTGATCGTCTGTCAATTCATCGTGATGATGATGAATATTTTAACTACGAATATCGACACGAGGAGGTTGGCGAAGATAAAAACGATGAAGAACCAACTGCTGAAGTGTTTTCACCATGCAAAGACGATGAAGATGAGGAGTATCGATTTGATTACTGTGATGATTCTGATGGAGCAAGCTCTGAGGATGAAGACTTTAGTGTTTACGGAAGGCTTTCTCAAAGTGAAGAGGATGAGATTCAAAAATTACCGCCCAAGAAAAGAGTATCAAATGGTGGTAATAACGAAGAACAAATTGGTAATGCTAATTTGATAGAGTTCGCTTCATTGAATTTTTTTGTAGGACAAATTTATGAGACAAAAGATGCATTAGTTACTAGATTGAAGATTTTATCGGTTCTACATCAATTTGATTTTGATGTATATAAATCAACTCTAGTGATTTTAACCGTAAAATGCTGGGTGAGCGACTGCAGTTGGAGAGTACGAGCTACACCGGTTGGGAACATGCCACAATTTACAATTAGGCAACTCGTTTCAAACGATGCATGTTCTGTTACAATGCGATCAGGACGTATGCGACAAGCAACTCCTGAAATTCTTGGTTCTTTGTACAAAGATTTTGTAGGTGGTGTTGGTTCTAAAGTTTTGCCATGTCATATTGCTGATGCATTACATATGAGATTTGGTATCAAGGTTCGTAAATATGTTAACTGTTAATTTATAGTTGGTGACAGTTTTCTTTATTTTTGACAGATTTATTTTAATATATACGGTCGCAATTATTGTAAATGGTGACAAATTTATTTTTATACAGTCATAGTTTATGGTAGTTATGGCGGATTTATTTATTATATATAGAGTGACAGTTTTGGAAGTTATGGCAGATTTATTTTATTACAGTGGGTGAAAGTTGTTTGGTAGTTGTGGTAGAGTTATTTTATACAGTCGCAGTTTTTGGTAGTTATGGCAGATTTTATTTTAATACGGTGGCAGTTCTTTTGGGGTAGTTGCCATATTGGAAAGGTTATGAAGAATTACCTACTTACTTGTATATGATTAGAAGAGCTAATCCTGGAACGCTTACTCGTCTAGAAGTTGATGAACTCAAAAGGTTCAAGTACGTTTTCATTGCGTTTAGTGCTAGCTTGAATAAATTTCCTTTCATGCGTAAAGTTGTTGTGGTGGATGGTACGTTCCTAAAAGGGACATATAAAGGGACACTTCTCATCGCAGCTTCCTAGGATGGAAATTTTCAAATATTTCCCATAGCTTTTGCAATGGTTGATACAGAGAATGATGATTCGTGGGAATATGTTCTTTAGGCAGCTGAGTTGTGTTATACCCGATGATGAAGGTCTTGCAATTATATCTGATCGGCATCGATCAATTGGTAATGCAATAGGAAAGATATATCCGATGGCTTGTTGGGGAATTTGCACGTACCATCTTTACAAGAACATAATACAATGGTATAGAGGCCCTGCTACATTTCGTTTAGTGAAAAGGGCGGCGAATGCATTTCGAATTTCTGATTTTGAGACGATATTTGACGAAATACACGCCTTAAATCCAGCATTGCATAACTATTTGGTAAATGTTGACGTGAAGATGTGGTATCGTGTTCATTTCTCTGGGGATCGATACAACATCACCACATCAAACATATGTGAATCCCGTAATAAAGTTCTTTCGAAAGCTAGGACTTTACCTATTGTAGAACTACTAGAAACTGTGCGGTTAACGATGACAAGATGGTTTGCAGAACGCAGGAATGATGCATGTAGAATGAAAAAAACTCTCACTCGTGGTGTTGAAAAGATGTTGGAGGTAATATTGAACAAGTTCATAGATTATTAGGGAATTTCTATTTCTTTACTAATGTTTTATTTTCCTTAGGGACAGCTTCCATATGCTAAGCAACTTAATGTACAAGTGATCGACATTGATCAGACTCAGGTTAAAGGTGTCTCATCTTTGCATGTAGTAAACCTTACGGAGAAAAAAGCACATGTCACAGATTTGACTTGGAGAAACTACCATGTGTACATGCAATTGCAGCAGCGGAGGCACGAAAAATATGTCGTATATCACTTTGTCATCCATATTACTTTACGACCTATTTGAATAATGCGTATGTGACATCAGTTCTACCCAAAGACGTGACATCACCTGCTCCTGTTCATATCACAAAGAAGGTGTGTTTGCCACCTTTGGTTCGCCAGTAGCCAGGTCGTCCCAAAAATTCAAGGATAAAATCCGCCTTAGAGAAAGCAGTAGAGAAAAAACGGCTCCGGAAAGAACATGCATGTTCCAAATGCAATGCAACTGGACATAATTATAAAATGTGTAAGGCTCCTGAGCCATTTTTGTGATTTCCAACATTTGATTGCACTTCTAATGTTAAACTTGTAATGTTAAACTTGTAATGTTAAACTTGTAATGTTAAACTTGTAATGTTAAACTTGTAATGTTAAACTTGTAATGTTAAACTTGTAATGTTAACTTATCATACACTAATAAGTCTGCCATCAGTAACTTATCATACACTAATAAGTCTGCCATCGTACACTAATAAGTCTGCCACTATTACCAAACAAATCTGCAACATTAATTACTAAGTCTGGCATCGGGAGCTAATAAGTGTGCCATATCTACTTAAACAAGTAAAAAATGTAGCACCAATCAAGATTTAACCTACCACTATTGCTTTCAGCTTCGCAATGTAATCTGCATTGTTCTGAATCTTAACACGCATAATCTCCAAATTGGTATCACAAGGACATCTTCTTGTGTGCTCTTCATTCTGCAACCTTAAAATAGTTAATTGCTCTACAATAGCTTCATCCCACCATTTGTGAATGTGGTATCCAGGATCCTCATGCATTCGACACGTAAAGAATCGTCTCTCTGGATCGGTTGCTGTATAAGATGTCAAAAAATCAACTTCTCCACCACATGAACACCTAGCTGGGATTCCAAATTCAGTATCAGCTCTGCAACATCCATTGCTAATGGTTCCTTTGGAGGAAGAGGTTTGGTTGTAGCTATATCTTCTCATACCTCTAAAAATACACAACGCGAATACATCGAATCAAAACCCCGAGTAAATCGAATCCAAAACGCAAATACATTAAACTTACCAAAATAAAACTTACCAAAATTGAATCAATAAATCAAATCCAAAACTCGAATAACTAATCAAATCCCAAAATCAAATCGAATAAAATAAAAAAACTCGGGATAATACATGGCTTCACCAAGTTTGGATAGATTGGATTACTCAGAGCCTTTGTCATAGCTATTTCGGTCTTAAATTTTATGACAATATAGAAAATTGAGGTAGCTTAACGTTGCCGTTGGATTCGGGTCATTCGGAATTCTAAATCAAATGTTAAATACGATTTAGTGAAAATATGTCAAGTTGATCAGCTAGTTAAAATGATCACTCTAAACTGATGATTGGTGCTCATTGAGCAATAGTTTACAAATTAAGCATAATACATGACTTCACCTAGTTTTGGATAGATTGGATTACTTGGAGGCTTTGTTGTAGCTCTTTCAATCTCAAATGTTGTCACAATATTGAATAATGAGCAAGATTAACCTGGGCGTATGATTCATGTGATTTTGAGCTTTAAATCAAAAGTTAAAGAAGATTTATTTCAGACATGCCAACTCGATCCGTTAGTTGAAATGATCATTTTAAACTCATCATTGGTGCTCATTGAGCAAAAGTTTAAAAATGATCCATAATGCATGACATCACGCAGTTTTGGATAGATTGAATTACTTGGGGGCTTGTCGTAGCCTTTTCTGTCTGAAATGTTGTCCCAATATTGAAAATTGAACTATATTAACGTGGGCGTTAAATTAATATCATTTTGAGCTCTAAATCAACTTTTAAAGACAATTTAGTGCAGAAATGTCAAGTTAATCATTTAGTTAAAATGATCATTCTAAACGGATCATTGGTGCTACTTGAGTAAAGGCTTATAAATGAAGCATATAACATGGCATCACGCATTTTGGAATACATTTGATTATTTAGAGGCTTTGTAGTAGCTCTTTCAGTCTCAAATGTTTTCACAATATTAAAAATTGAGCGAGATTAATATGGGTGTTGGATTCATGTCATTTTGAGCTCTAAATCGAAAGTTAAAGACGATATAGTGCTGACATGTCAAGTTGATTATTTTAAACTTATCATCCGTGCTCATTGAGCAAAAGTTTACAAATGAAGCATAATGCATGACATCATGCATGTTGGCATAGATTGAATTACTTGGAGGCTTTGTCAAACGATTTCGCTCTTAAATTTTGTCATTATATATAATATTGAGCTAGCTTAACGTGGGCGTTGATTCCTGTAATTGTGAACTCTAAATCAAAAGTTTCGGACGATTTAGTGCGGACATGTCAAGTTGATCAGCGAGTTAAAGTGATCATTCTAAACTTATCATTCTAAACTGATCATTAGTGCTCATTGAGTTAAGCATAATGCATGGCATCATACAGTTTAGGATAGATTGGATTACTTGAAAGCTTTGTGGTAGTTCTTGCAGTCTCAAATGTTGTCATAATATACAAAATTGAGCTATATTATGTGGGCGTTGGATTCCTGTCATTTTGAACTCTAAATCAAAAGTTACGAACGATTTAGTGCGTACATGTCAAGTTGATAGGCTAGTTAAAATGATCATTCTAAATTGATCATTTGTGCTCATTGAACAAAGGTTTACAAATGAAGCATAATGCATGGCATCACGCATTCCATATCTACCATAAACTCAGTCTGGGAACAACATCAACAAATCAAACACACACAACATAAGTTATCAGTTGCTGAATCCCAAATCTGTTGTGTGAATCGATCAGCAATTGAATATATTTAAAGACCATCTGAAATTAAGATAAGAAAGAAAAAGACTTACAAGAAGATGAGGCATGACTTGATCCTCTTGTTAATAGATATTTTTGTTAGATAAAAGCAACGAGTTAGGAAAGGGAGAAAGCTAAAATTGGAAATTGGGTATATCAAAAGTCTAATTTTTTTTATTTAAACTTGACACTAATTACGATCAAAAGCTAGAACGGTCGTCATGGTAGAGCTAGCAAAGCTTCGTGCAAGCCACAACTGGCGTGGAGATGATTGGGAAAGAAAAGAGAACTTGAGTGACTGAGATTTAGGGTTGGTAGAGGAAGAAGAAGACGAGCGCGACGGGAATCACAGAAGCGACGGCTACGATGGCTGTAGTCGTTGCCACTGACCTTTGAATTGATGCGATTCTTTTCCTTCTTCAGCTTTTATTTTTGTTCCACTAATAATCACAAAGTCGTAATCTTCACTTATTAATTTATTCAATTTAGAAAAACCACAAAAAATCAGCTTCTAGACTTCTCCACAATTGATGTTAAATCACTTTTGTTACCTCAATATTAATTGTTGTTTTTATTAAAATATAGAAAATTCAGCTAGCATAGCATGGGCGTTGAACTCGTGTCCTTCTGAGCTCTAAATTAAAATTTACAGACGATTTAGTGCGGACATGACAAGTTTATCAGCTAGTTAAAATGATCATTTTAAAATGATCATTGGTGCTACTTGAGTAATGGGTTATAAATGAAGCATAATACATGGCATCACACAGTTTAGGATACATTGGATTACTTGGAGGGCTTATACATTTTCTCACCATATATAAAATTGAGCTACCTTTACGTGGGCATTGGATTCATGTCATTCCGAACTCTAAATAATAAGTTACGGATGATTTAGTGCGGACGTGTCAAGTTTATCGGCTTGTTAAATTGACCGATCTAAACTGATCATTGGTTCTCATTGAACAAAGGTTTACAAATGAAGCAGAATGCATGGCATCAAGTAGTTTAAGATAGATTGCATTATTTGGAGGCTTTGTCGTAGCTATTTTGGTCTAAAATTTAATCACAATACAGAAAATTGAGCTAGCTTAATGTGGGTGTTGGATTCATGTCATTTTGAACTCTAAATCAAAAATAACGGACGATTTAGTACAGACATGTCAAGTTTATCACCCAGTTAAAATGATCATTCTAATTTGATAATTGGTGGTCCTTGAGTAAAGGCTTATAAATGAAGCATAATGCATGGCATCACGTAGTATGGGATACATTAGATACTTGGAGGGTTTGTCTTAGCTATTTTGGTTTTAAATTTTGTCACAATATGGAAAATTGAGCTAGTTTAACGTGAGCATTGGATTCGTGTCATTCCAAACTCTAAATCAAAAGTTACGAATGATTTAGTGCATACATGTGAAGTTGATCGGCCAGTTAAAACGATCATTCTAATCTGATCATTGGTGCTCTTTGAGTAAAACTTATTAATGAAGCATAATTCATGGTATCACGTAGTTTGTGATAGATTGGATTACATGAATACTTTTTCGTAGCGCTTTTAGTCTGAAATGTTGTCACAATATTGAAAATTGAGCCAGATTAACGTGGGCGTTGGATTCATGTTGTTTGGAGCTCTAAATCCAATGTTAAAGACAATTTATTGTAGACATGTTATGTAGATGAGCTAGTTAAAATGATCAGTCTAAACTGATCATTGGTGCTCATTAGGAAAAGGTTTACAAATGAAGCATAGTGCATGGAATCACACAGTTTGGGAAAGATTGGATTAATTAGAGGCATTACCGTAGCTATTTCGGTCATAAATTTCGTCACAATATAGACAATTGAGCTATCTTAACGTGGGTGTTGGATCCGTGTCATTTTGGACTCTAAATTAAAAGTTATAGACGATTTAGTTCGAATATGTCAAGTTAATCGGCTAGTTAGATTGATCATTCTATTAAGATCATTGGTGTTCATTGAACAAAGGTTTACAAATGAAGCATTATGTAATGCATCACGCAGTTCGGGATAGATTGGATTAATTGGAGGCTTTCTCGTGCCTATTTCGATCTTAAATTTATTCAAAATATAGAAAATTGAGCTAGCTTAACGTGGGCCTTGGATTTGTGTCATTCTAAGCTCTAAATAAAAATTACGGACGATTTGGTGCGTCCATGTCAAGTTGATCGGCTAGTTAAAATTATCATTCTAAACTGATCATTGGTGCTCCTTGATTAAAGGCATATAAATGAAGCATAATGCATGGCATGACGTAGTTTGGGATACATTGTATTACTTGGATGTTTTTTCATAGCGCTTTTAATCTCAAATGTTGTCACAATATTTAAAATTGAGCTAGATTAAAATGGGTGTTGGATTCATGTCGTTTGGACCTCTAAATCAAATGTTAAAAACGATTTAGTGCGGATATGTCAAGTTGATCAGCTAGTTAAATGTTCATTCTAAACTGATCATTGGTGGTCATTGAGCAAACATTTAGAAATGAAGCATAATGCATGACATCACAAAGTTTGGGATAGAATGGATTACTTTGAGGCTTTGTTATAGCCATTTCGGTCTTAAATTTTGTCACAACATAAAATATTGATATAGATTAACGTGGGCGTTGGGTTCCTGTCATTCTGAACTATAAATCAAACGCACGATTTAGTGGAGACATGTCAAGTTCAGTCAACTAAAATGATAATTCTTTACTGATCACTAGTGCTCCGTAAGTGTCGCATAATGCATGGCATCATGCAGTTTGGGATACATTGGATTAATTGGAGGCTTTCTCATAGTTTTTTTGTCATAAATTTTGTCACCATATAGAAATGGAGCTAGCTTAAAGTGGGCGTTGAATTCATGTCATTCTGAACTCTAAATAATAAGTTACTAACGATTTAGTATAAACATGTCAAGTTTATCGGCTAGTTAAATTGATCAATCTAAACTAATCATTGGTGCTCATTGAGCAAAAGTTTACAAATGAACCAAAATGCATGGCATCAAGTAGTTTGGGGTAGATTGGATTATTTGGAGGCTTTTTCGTATCTATTTCGGTCTAAACTTTTATCACAATATAGAAAATTGAGCTAGCTTAATGTGGGTGTTGGATTCATGTCATTTTGAACTCTAAATCAAAAGTAATAGACAATTTAGTGCGGACATGTCAAGTCGATTGGCCAATTAAAATGATCATTCTAAACTGATCATTGGTGCTCCTTGAGTAAAGGCTTATAAATGAAGCATAATATATGGTATCACGCAATTTGGGATAAATTGGATTACTTGGAAGCTTTTTCGTAACGCTTTTAGTCTCAAATATTGTCAAAATATTGAAAAATTAGCTAGATTTAGATGGGCGTTGGATTCATGCGATTTAGAGCTCTAAATCAAATGTTAAAGACAATTTATTGCAGACATGTCAAGTTGACCAGCTAGTTAAAATGATCATTCCATACTGATCATTGGTACCCATTGAGCAAAAGTTTACAAATGAAGCATAATGCATGACATCACGCAGTTTGGGATGGATTGGACTACTTGGATTCTCTATCCAGATATTTAGGTGTTAAGTTTTGTCACAATAAAGAATATTTAGCTAGCTTAACGTCGGTGGGGATTCGTGTCATTCTGAACTCTAAATCAAAAGTTACAAACAATTTAGTGCAAACATGTCAATTTGATCGGCCAGTTAAAATCATCATTCTAATATGATAATTGGTAGTTCTAGAGTAAAGGCTTATAAATGATGCATAATGCATCGCATCACGCAGAATAGTATACATTGGATTACTTGGAGGGTTTGTCCTAGCTATTTTTGTCTTAAATTTTGTCACAATATCGAAAATTGAGCTAGCTTAACGTGAGCATTGGATTCGTGTCATTCCAAACTCTAAATCAAAACTTATGGACGATTTATTGCGTACATGTCATGTTGATCAGCTGGTTAAAATGATCATTCTAATCTTATCATTGGTGCTCCTTGATTAAAGCTTATAAATGAAGCATAATGCATGGCATCCCGTAGTTCAGGAGAGATTGGATAACTTGAAGGCTTTGTGTTAGCTCTTTCAGTCTCAAATGTTGTCACAATATAGAAGATTGACCTAGCTTAACGTGGACATTGGTTTGTGTCGCTTTGAACTATAAATCAAAAGATACGGACAATTTAGTGCGGACATGTCAAGTTTATCGGCCAGTTGAAATGATCATTCTAAACTTATCATTGGTGGTCCTTGAGAAAAGGCTTATAAAGGAAAAATAATGCATTGTATCACGCAGTTTGGGATACATTAGATTACTTGGATGCTTTTTCATAGCGCTTTTAGTCTCAGATATTGTCAAAATATTGAAAATTGAGCAAGATTAACGTGGGTGTTGGATTCAAGTCGTTTGGAGCTCTATATCCAATGTTAAAGACAATTTATTGCAGATATGTGAAGTAGATGAGCTAGTTAAAATGATCATTTTAAACAGATCATTGGTGCTCATTGGGAAAAGGTTTACAAATGAAGTATAATGCATGGCATCACATATTTTGGGAAATATTGGATTAAATAGAGGCTTTATCGTAGCTATTTTGGTCATAAAGTTTGTCACAATATAGAAAATTGAGCTAGCTTAACGTGGACGTTGGATTTGTGTCATTTTGAACTGTAAATTAAAAGTTACGGACGATTTAGTTCGGATATGTCAAGTTAATCGGCTAGTTAGATTGATCATTCTATATAGATCATTGATGCTAATTGAGAAAAGGTTTACAAATGAAGCATAATGCATGGCATCACGCAGTTCGGGATAGATTGGATTCCTTGGAGACTTTGTCATAGCCATTTTGGTCTTAAATTTAATCACAATATAGAAAATTGAGCTAGCTTAATTAACGTGTGCGTTGGATTTCTGTCATTTTGAACTCTAAATCAAATATCACAGGCGATTGAGGTCTTACTAGATTCCTGTCAAGTTAATCGGCTAGTTAGATTGATCATTCTAAACTGATCATTGGTGCTAATTGAGAAAAGCTTTACAAATGAAACATAATACATGGCATCACACATTTTGGGGTAGATTGGATTACTATGAGGCTTTTTCGTAGCTATTTCGGTCTTAAATTTGTCAGAAGATACAAAGTTGAGCTAGCTTGACGTGTGTGTTGGATTCCTGTCATTTGGAACTCTAAATCAAAAGTTACAAACGATTTAGTGAGGACACGTCAAGTTGATCGGCCAGTTAAAATGATCATTCTCAACTGATGTCATGTCATTTTGAGCTCTAAATCAATAGTTAAAGACAATTTAATGCGGAAATGTCAAGTTGATCAGCTAGTGAATATGATCATTCTAAACTGATCATTGGTGCTCCTTGAGTAAAGGTTTATAGATGAAGCATAGTTTATGGCATCACATAGTTTGCGATATTCTGGATTACTTGGAGGCTTTTTCGTAGCTATTTCGGTATAATATTTTGTCACAATATAGAAAATTGATCTAGCTTAAATGAGTGTTGGATTCGGGTCATTTTGAATTCTAAAGAAAAAGTTACTGACAATTTAGTGCGGATATGTCAAATTAATCGGACAGATAAAATGATAATTCTAAACTAATCATTGGTGCTCATTGAGTAAAGGCTTATAAATGAAACATAATGCATGGCATCACAGAGTTTTGGATACATTGGATTACTTGGAGGCTTTGTCGTAGCTCTTTGATTCTCAAATGTTTTTGTAATATAGAAATTGAGCTAGCTTAACTTGGGTGTTGGATTCGTGTCTTTATGAACTCTAAATCAAAAGTTATGGGTGATTTAGTGCAGACATGTCAAGGAGATCGGCCAGTTAAAATCATCATTTTAAAC
Organism: Pugionium cornutum; assembly: GCA_018901935.1. NCBI lineage: Eukaryota > Viridiplantae > Streptophyta > Magnoliopsida > Brassicales > Brassicaceae > Pugionium > Pugionium cornutum. The sequence goes on along the minus strand of CM032162.1, from coordinate 16,053,044 downwards.
TAATCATTGGTGCTCCTTGTGTAAAGGTTTATAAATGAATCATAATTCCTGGCATCACGTAGTTTTGGAAACATTGGATTAATTGGAGGCTTTGTAGTAGCTCTTTCAGTCTCAACTGTTGTCACAAAATATTGAGCTATCTTAACGTGGGTGTTGGACTCATGTAGTTTTGAGCTCTGAATCAAAATTTAAAGGACGATTTAGTGCAGTCATGTCAAGTTGAACAGCTAGTTAAAATGATAGTTCTAAACTAATCATTGGTGCTCATTGAGTACAGGCTTATAAATGAAGCATAATGTTTGGGATCACGCTATTCGGGATATATTGGATTACTTGGAGGCTTTTTGTAACTATTTTGGTCTTAAATTTTGTCATAAATAAAGAAAATTGATCTGTCTTAACGTGGACATTAGATTCATGTCATTTTAACATGTAAATCAAAAGTTACAGACGATTTAGTGTGCACATGTTAAGTTGATCGGCAATTTAAAATAATCATTTTAAGCTGATCATTGGTGCTCCATGAGTAAAGGGTTATAAATGAAGCATAATGCATGACATCATACAGTTTGGGATACATTGGATTACTTGAAGGCTTTTTGTAGCTTTTTTAGTTTCAAATGTTTTCATAAAATGGAAAATTGAGCTAGCTTAACATGGGCGTTGGATTCATGTTATTTTCATCTCTTAATGAAAAGTTAAAGACGATTTATTGCGCACATGTCAAGTTGATTATCTAGTTAAAATTAATTTTCTAAACTGATAATTGGTGCTCATTGAGTAAAGGTGTATAAATGAATCATAATGCATGGCATCACGCAATTTAGGATAGATTGGATTACTTTGAGGCTCTGTTGTAACTGTTTCGGTCATAAATTTTATCCCAATATAAAAAATTAGGTGTTGGATTCGTATATCTCAGAATTCTAAATCAAAAGTTACGGACAATTTAGTGCATACATGACAAGTTGACCGTGACAAGTCTTGGTGCCATCAAGAAACAACAAAAAACAACGCAAATGAAGAATTAAGAACAAATTTTTTTTTTTTGGTTTTTTCCGATAAGATGTAATTAAGAAAATTCCAAAGAAAACATCAAAGATAAAGGATAAAGGTTGGATGAACACAACCTGGGATATGAACTTTTAGGCGGAGAATCTCTCTTGGCTTAAACGGGCAAGAGAACTAAAAGGAGGGGGTTTTGATTGAATCACACGATCAAAAGGGAACCAAGGGAGTTTAAATCTCTCAAAATAACCTGGTTGTGGCTTCAATAGAAAGGAAGTGAATCACACACTTTATTTCTAAAGAACAAGAACAAGATTCAAAGACAACGCTTTGCAGAAAATACTTTGTATTCAAATTTAATTTCAATGGTGGTCTATCTTTACAATGAGGTCGTTCTGAGCTTATATAGTGCTCATAGAAATGGTGCTAAACCAAAAAAGAGAAAAGGAAATCATACATTTAAAATATATGGATGTTGGCCATTAATGTCTAGTTGGACCAACAAGGAAAGTGTATATGCTTGTATCTTGAGAGCTTTGGGGCGAATTTAAGGTGTCTAGGTACATCTTGGATGCTTTGGAAAGTCATCAATACGTGCCCAAGTTGCAAGGAATAGAGATATTGCAATCTGAACACATTAAGTGTACTTTGGTCCATATATGGAAAGTCTTGGAGGAAAGAGATTCGCCTGATCCTATGGTGGCTGGTCCATGGTAGGTTTATTTTGGGCTTCCTTAGAGCCTTAATAATATCTCCTGGATGCCATGTTTTGGTTTGCAAGTGATTAAACCTGTTGGCCATCTCACTTGCCATAAAGGGCTCCAATCGGTTCATTTGAAGGCATGGATGGACCCGCCTGGTCTAAGGCATATTTGCACATCTAGAAGTGCTTACGGGAGCTCCTAGAAGTACAAAAAAGTCTCCTGGTCGCCAAAGAAACGTTTGCAGATTTTCATATAAGGAAAGTTCCAAATATGGCAAGTTTCAAAAACTCCAACTTGATATATGGTGCATGAATTGATCTGGCCTGTTTTGAGGTGAGCTCCATGTCGCCGCGTGTCCTCTGTGAGTCAGGATTATAGGCCAGGTTTTGTCTTGGCAGGCCGCTTCTTTGTTAGGCTTGGATTCATGAAGATACACCCATATATCCTTTTGCGCGTATTTGACCACCTTTGTGTTCCTTGGGGCGGCCGGGCAGGGCAGTTGGCCGGGGGTTGGGACGATGACCTCATCATTAGTGCTCCATGAAAAAAGTTATAAAAGAAGCATATTGCATGGCATTACGCAGTTTAGAATACATTGGATTACTTGGAGGATTTGTCCTAGGTCTTTTAGTTTCAAATGTTGTCACAATATGGAAAATTGAACTAGTTTAATGTGGGCGTTAGATTCGTGTCAATCTGAACTATAAATTGAAAGTTATGGACGATTTAGTGCGGAAATGACAAGTTGATCGGCTAGTTAAAATGATCATTCTACACTGATCATTGGTGCTCATTGAGCAAAGGATTACAAATGAAGCATAATGTATGACATCACGCAGTTTAGGATAGATTGGATAACTTGGAGGCTTTGTCGTAGCTATTTAGGTTTTAGATTTTGTCACAATAAAGAAAATTTAGCTAGCTTTACGTCGGCGTTGGATTCGTGTCATTCTGAACTCTAAATCATAAGTAACAGATGATTTAGTGCGCACATGTCAAGGAAATCAGACTGTTAAAATCATCATTTTAAACTGATCATTGGTGCTCTTTGTGTAAAGGCTTATAAATGAAGCATAATGCATGACATCACGAAGTTTGGGATACATTGGATTACTTGGAGGCTTTGTAGCAGTTCTTTTAGTCTCAAATGTTGTCACAATCTGGAATATTGATTTAGGTTAACGTAGGTGTTAGAATCATATAGTTTTGAGCTCTGAATCAAAATTGAATGGACGATTTAGTGTAAACATGTCAAGTTGATCAGGTAGTTAAAATGATAATTATAAATTGACCATTGGTGCTTATTGAGTAAACGCTTATAAATGAAGCATAATGTCTTGCATTACGCAATTCGGGATATATTGGATTACTTGGAGGCTTTTTCGTAGCTATTTTGGTCTTAAATTTTGTCAAAAATAAAGAAAATAGAGTTCTCTTAACGTGGGCGTTAGATTCGTGTCTTTTGGAGCTGTAAATCAAAAGTTATGAACGATTTAGTGCGTACATGTTAAGTTGATCGGCCATTTAAAATAATCGTTTTAAACTGATCATTGGTCCTCCTTGAGTAAAGGGTTATAAATGCAGCATAATGCATGACATCACGCAGTTTGGGATACATTGGATTACTTAGAGGCTTTTTTGTATAATTTTTGGTCTCAAATTTTGTCACAAAATGGAAAATTGAGCTAGTTTAACGTGGGCGTTGGATTCATGTTATTTTCAGCTCTAAATGAAAAGTTAAAGACGATTTATTGCGTACATGTCAAGTTGATTATCTAGTTAAAATGAATATTGTAAACTGATAATTGGTGCTCATTAAGTAAAGGTGTATAAATGAAGCATAATTCATGGCATCACGCAATTTAGGATAGACTGGATTACTTTGAGGCTCTGTCACACCTATTTTGGTCTTAAACTTTGTCACAATATAAAAAATTTAGCTAGCTTTACTTATGTGCTGGATTCGTATAACTCAGAATTCTAAATCAAAATTAGTTACGGACAATTTAGTGCGTACATGACAAGTCGATTGTTTACTTAAAATTATCATTCTAAATTGTTCATTGGTGCTCATGTATCAAAGGATTATAGATGAAGCATAATGCTTGGAATCTTGCATTTTAGGATTGATTGAACTACTACGAGGCTTTATCGTATCTATTTCGGTCTTAAATTTTATCACAATATAGAAAACTGAGCTAGCTTTACTTGGGCGTTGGATTCGTGTCATTCTGAAATCTAAATCAGAAGTTACAGACGATTTAATGAGGACATGTCAAGTTTATGGGCCAGTTAAATTCATCATTCTAAACTGATCATTCTAAATTGATCATTAGTGCTCCTTGAGTGAAGGCTTACAAATGAAGCATAATGCATAGCATCACGAAGTTTAGGATAGACAGGATTACTTGAAGGATTTGCGGTAGCTCTTCTAGTCTCAAATTTTGTCACAATATAGATAACTGAGCTAGCTTAAAGTGGCCGTTGGATTCGTGTCATTTTGAACTCTAAATCAAAAGCTACAGAGGATTTAGTACGAACATGTCAAGTTACTCAGCTAGTTAAAATAATCACTCTAATATTATCATTGGTGCTCATTGAGTAAAGGCGTATATATGAATCATAATGCACTGTCTCACGCAGTTTATGATAGATTGGATTACTTAGAGGTTTTGTTGTAGCTATTTCGGTCATAAATTTTGTCACAATATAGAAAATTGAGCAAGGTTTACTTGGGAGTTGGATTCGTGTAACTCTGAACTCTATATCAAAAGTTACAGACGATTTAGTGCGCACATGACAAGTCGATCGGCTGGTTAAAATGATTACTCTAAATTGTTCATTGGTGTTCATTGAGAAAAGGGTTACATATGAAGCATAATGCTTGGCATCATGAAGTTTTGGATTGATTGGATTATTTGGAGGCTTTATCGTAGCTATTTCAGTTTAAACTTTGTCATAATATAGAAAATTGAGCTAGCTTTACTTGGGTGTTGGATTCGTGTCATTCTGAACTCTAAATCATAAGTTACGAAAGATTTAGTGCGGATATGTCAAGTTGATCGGCGAGTTAAAGTGATCATTCTAAACTGATCATTATTGCCCCATCAAAAATGCTATAAAAGAAACATATTGCATGGAATTACACAGTTTAGGATTTATTGAATTACTTGGAAGATTTGTCCTAGGTATTTTAGTTTCAAATGTTGTCACAATATGGAAAATTGAGCTAGCTTAACGTGGCGCTGGATTCATGTCAATCTGAACTCAAAATCAAAAGTTATGGACGATTTAGTGTGGACATGACAAGTGGATCGGCTAGTTAAAATGATCATTCTACACTGATCATTTGTGCTCATTGAGCAAAGGATTACAAATGAAGCATAATGCATGGCATCACACTGATAAGAATAGATTGGATTACTTGGAGGCTTTGTCGTAGCTATTTAGGTTTTAAATTTTGTCACAATAAAGAAACTTTAGCTACCATAACATCGCCGTTGGATTCCTGTCATTTTGAACTCTAAATCAGTAGTTACGGACGATTTAATGCGGACATTTCTAGTTTATCAGCTAGTTAAATTGATCATTCTAAACTGATCACTGGTGCTTATTGAACAAAGGTTTACAAATGAAGCATAATGCATGGCAAGTTGATCGGCCGTTTAAAATGATCATTCTAAACTGATAATTGGTGTTCCTTGAGTGAAGGCTGATAAATGAAGAATAATGCATGACATCACGTAGTTTGGAATACATTGGATTACTTGGAGGCTTTGTCGTACCTCTTTTAGTCTCAAATGTTGTCACAATATGGAAAATTGAGCTAGCTTAACATGGGCGTTGGATTAATGTCATTTTGAGTTCTAAATCAAAAGTTATAGAAGATTTAGTGCAAACATGTCAAGTTGATCAGCTATTTAAAATGATCATTCTAAATTGATTATTGTTGTTCATTGAGTAAAGGCATATAAATGAAGCTTTATTCATGGCATCACGTAGTTTGGGATAGATTGGATTACTTTGAGGCTTTATCGTAGGTGTTTGTGCCTTAAATTTAGTCACAATATAGAAAATTGAGGTAGCTTTACTTGGACGTTGGATTCGTGTCAGTCTGAACTCTAAATCAAAAAGTTACGGACGATTTACTGTGGACATGACAAGTTGATCGCGAGTTAAAATGATCATTCTAAACTGATTAATGGTGCTCATTGAGAAAAAGATTACAAATGAAGCATAACACATGGCATAACACATGGCATAACACAGTTTGTGATAGGGTGGATTACTTGGAGGCTTTTTCGTATCTATTTTGATCTTTAATTTTGTCACAACATAGAAAATTAGGCTAGCTCAACGTGGGTGTTGGATTCATGTCATTCTGAACTCTAAATCAAAAGTTACGGATGATTTAGTGCGGACAAGTCAAGTTGATCGGCCTGTTAAAGTTATCATTCTAAACTAATAACTTCTAAACTGATCATTGGTGCTCATTGAGCTAAGGATTACAAATAAAGCATAATGCATGGCATCACGCAGTTTGGATTAATTGAAGGCTTTTTCGTAGCTATTTTGGTTTCAAATTTTGTCACAATATAGAAAATTGAGCTAGCTTTAAGTCGGTGTTGGATTCGTGTCATTTTGAACTCTTAATCAAAAGATACGGACTATTTAAAACGGACATGTATATTTTATCGGCTAGTTAAATTGATCAATCTAAACTAACCAATGGTGCTCATTGCGAAAAGGTTTACAAATTAAGCATAATGCATGGCATCCACAGTTTGGGATAGATTGGTTTACTTGAAGGATTTTCATAATTTTTTGGTCAAAATTTTTGTCACTATATAGAATTGAGTTAGCTTAACGTCGGCGTTGGATTCGTGTCATTCAGAACTCTAAATCAAAAGGCTTCGAATTAAATACTATTTAGTGTGGAGATGTCAAGTTGATGAGCTAGTTAAAATGATCATTATAAACTAATCATTGGTTTTCCTTGAGTAAAGGCTTCGAATTGAAGCATAATGCATGGCATCATGCAGTTTGGGATAGATTGGATTACTTGGATGTTTTATCGTAGCTATTTTGGTCTTAAATTTTGTAACAATATAGAAAATTGAGCTAGCTTAACGAGGGCATTGTATTCGTGTCATTCTGAACACTAAATCAAAAGTTACACACGATGTAGTGCGGAGATCTCAAGTTTATCGGCTAGTTAAATTGATCATTCTAAACTGATCATTGATGCAAAGGTTTACAAATGAAGCATAATGCATGGTATCACGCAGTTCGAGAAAGAATGGATTACTTGAATGCTTTGCATAGCTATTTTGGTCTTAAATTTAGTCATGATTTAGAAATTTGTGCTACCTTTACTTGGGTGTTTGATTTGTGGCACTCTGAACTGCAAATAAAAAGTTACGGACAATTTTAGTGCGGACATGACAAATTGATCAGCTTGTTAAAATGATCATTTTAATCTGATCATTGGTGCTCACTGAGCAAAGGTTTACAAATGAAGCATAATGCATGTCATCACGCAGTTTCAGATAGCTATTTCGGTCCTAAATTGTTTACAATATAGAAAATTGAGCTAGCTTAACGTGGGCGTTGGATTCGTGTGATTCTGAACTCTAAATCCAAAGTTATGCATGATTTTCGGGTGGACATGTCAAACTTATTTGCTAGTTAAATTGATCATTCTAAAATGATCTTTGGTGCTCATTGTGTAAAGGTTTACAAATGAAGCATAATGCATGCAACACGCAGTTTGTGATAGATTGGATTACCAGAAGGCTTTATGATAACTATTTCGTTCTTAAATTTTTTCCAAATATTGAAAATTGAACTAGCTTAACGTCGGTGTTGGATTCGTGTCATTTGAAAATAAAAATAAAAGTTACACACGATTTAGTGGGGACATGTCAAGTTGATCGGTGAGTTAAAGTGATTATTCTAAACTAATAGTTCTATACTAATCATTAGTGCTCCTCGAGAAAAGGTTTATAAATAAAACATAATGCATGGCATCACGCAGATTAGGATAGATTGGATTACTTGAAGGCTTTGTCATAACTATTTTGGTCCTAAATTTGTTCACAATATAGAAAATGGAGATAGCTTAACGTGAGCGTTAGATTAATGTGATTCTGAAGTCTAAATCAAAAGTTACGCACCATTTCCTGCGGACATGTCAAGTTTATCGGCGAGTTAAAATCAAAGGTTTACATATGAAGAATAATGCATAGCATCACGTAGTTTCTGATAGATTGGATTACTATGAGGCTTTGTCACAGCTATTTTGATCTTAAATTTTGTCACAATATAGAAAATTGAGCTATCTTAACGTCGTTGTTGAATTCGTGTGATTCGGAACTCTAAATCAAAAGTTACGCACGATTTAGTGCGGACATGTCAAGTTTGTCAACTTGTTAAATTGATCATTTTAAAATAATCATTGGTGCTCATTGAGCAAAGGTTTATTAATGAAGCATAATGCTTGTGATGCGAACCTCCCAAGGAATGCACTTCTGGATGCGGTTGAGATAGGCTTTGTAACAGAATGAATCGAAATTCAATCTGTTCAAAAGGTTGTGGATTGAAGGGTCACACAGTAGCTGCGGAAAGACTACTGATTTACCTAAGATAGTAGCTTAGATATTACACACTAAGGCTACTAAATGTTGACTGAAGGATATTACACACCAACAATCAGATTAAGAAGAGAATCACTCTCAAACTTAAGAAAAGAAGCTGTTTTTATTTGAAAAGTTGAATTATGAAGTTTACAACTGAAAGCCCCTATTTATACTATATGGGGACGTAAATATGAGGAGCCTACAACATTAAATTGGTTACAATTACAAGGGAAGACTTGACCAAAGACCTTGACCAAGGACCTTGACTTCATTAACTCTTATTTTGACTATGAATGTAGACACTTTTCCCCCCCTTTGATGACGCCAATTTTGAGCATTTTTAATTGAACTCCTTTTGATTTTAAACAACAAATTGGGCTGGTTGTAATGTGATTCATTTGCCTCATTAAAAACCTTACCAAGAAAACCCAATGGGAGAAAACATGGATAAGGGAAAAAGAGTACAAAATGGATCACATACCAATTTGTATGCTGTCTTGAGCTTGTACTAAAATCAGAGTGCTTTTAGGCACTTCTCCATTCAAGCTCAAGTGAATTTGTTGTGCATTCTCCTTGTTGAGCATGCGGCTGATTGCCTCTTTGAGTTTCTTGGCTTTGGCTCGGGTTAATGGTCCAGCTGGTAGTGCAAGAGATTCTTCAGGTTCCACTGGTTCATTCCTAGCCATGAGCTTCTCCTTTTGTGTGCTTTTCATGCTCGTATCATCCCCCTCCTCTTGGAAAGGATTTGACCTCAAATCTGGTTCATCTTCAATGAAAGGCACAAGATCAGAAACATTGGAGCTTGAACTCACATATACTTACCTTGAAGATCAATTTGGTAGGCGTTGTTGCTGATATTCTGAACTATCTTGAAAGGTCCATCAATTCTGGGCATAAGTTTGGATTTCCTTTCAGCTGGAAATCTTTCTTTCCTCAAGTGAACCTACACGAGGTCTCCCACCTCAAATACCATTTCACGTCTTCCTTTGTTGGCCTTTCTTGCATATTGTTGGGTTCTGGCCTCAATATTCTTCCTTGCATTCTCATGGATCTGTTTAACGATATCAGCTTTTCTTTTTCCATCAATACTAGCTCTTTCACTTAAAGGCAAAGGGGTTAGATCCAAAGGAGATAAAGGATTGAAACCATACACAATTTGAAAAGGAGAATACTTAGAAGCAGAATGTACAGAATGGTTATATGCAAATTCAGCATGTGGTAAACATTCTTCCCATGTTCTAAAATTTCGTTTGATTAATGCACGCAATAAAGTAGACAAGGTTCTATTAACTACTTCAGTTTGACCATCCGTTTGTGGGTGACATGTTGTAGAGAATACCAACTTAGTTCCTAATTTAGACCAAAGAGTTTTCCAAAAGTAACTCAAGAACTTAGTGTCTCTATCAGAAACTATGGTCCTAGGCATTCCATGTAAGCGAACTACCTCTTTAAAGAACAGATTGGCTATATGCAATGCACCATCAGTCTTGTGACATGCTATAAAATGAGCCATCTTAGAGAATCTATCAACCACAACAAAGATAGAATCCTTTCCTGTCTTAGTTCTAGGCAAACCAACCAAAAAGTTCATTGATATGTCAATCCATGGATGAGTAGGAATGGGTAAGGGAGTGTACAAACCGTGGGGTTGAACCTTAGACTTAGTCTGTTTGCATGTAACACACCTTGCACAGATTCTTTCTACGTCTCTCTACATGTGTGGCCAATGGAAATGATCTTGCATGACCTTAGGTGTTTTGGCAACTCCAAAATGCCCCATCAGTCCTCCTCCATGAGCTTCCCTAACTAACAAGTCTCGAATAGAACAGTTAGGCACACATAATCTATTATCATAAAATAGGAATCCTTCATGCCGATAGTATTTTCCTGAAACAAACTTTTTGCTAGCAATGTATACATCTTTAAATTCAGGATCAGTTTCATATAGCTCTTTAAGCTGTTCAAAACCTAACAACTTAGCATCAAGAGTAGAGATTAAGGCATACCTCCTTGACAATGCATCTGCCACAACATTCTCTTTACCTTGTTTGTATTTAATGACATACGGAAATGTTTCTATGAACTCAACCCATCGTGCATGCCTTTTGTTCAGCTTCTGTTGGCCCTATAAGTGCTTGAGTGACTCATGATCAATGTGAATCACGAACTCCTTAGGCCACAAGTAGTGTTGCCAAGTTTGCAAAGCACGGACCAAGGCGTACAATTCCTTGTCATAGGTTGGATAGTTGAGGGTGGCTCCTCCAAGCTTCTCACTGAAATAGGCTAAAGGTTTCTTATCCTGCATCAAAACAGCTCCAATACCTATACCAGAAGCATCACATTCTATCTCAAAGGTTTTAAGAAAATCAGGTAAAGATAGAAGAGGTGCATGTGTAAGCTTTTCTTTCAAAGCTTGGAATGAGCTTTCTTGAGCTTGTCCCCATTTGAATCCTACATCTTTCTTGATTACTTCCGTAAGTGGGGCAGCAATAGTGCTAAAATCCTTGAAAAAGCGTCTATAGAAGCCAGCTAGCCCATGGAAACTTCTCACCTCTCCTACTGTTTCTGGACTTGGCCATTCCTTAATAACTTTGACCTTTTCCTCATCAACCTTAATACCATCTGCACTTATAACAAAGCCTAGGAACACAATGTTATCTGTACAAAAAGTGCATTTCTTAAGATTGGCATATAGTTTTTCTTTTCTAAGAACGCTTAGAACCGATGTCAAATGACTAGCATGCTCTTCTAGATTCTTGATGTAGATTAAGATGTCATCAAAGTATACTACAACAAAGACTCCTATGAAAGGTCTAAGAACGTGATTCATCAACCTCATGAAAGTACTAGGTGCATTTGTTAACCCAAATGGCATGACTAACCATTCATATAATCCATGCTTAGTTTTAAATGCAGTTTTCCATTCATCCCCTTCCTTCATGCGTATTTGATGGTACCCACTCTTAAGATCTATCTTAGAAAGGATTCTGGAACCATGAAATTCATCAAGCATGTCATCTAACCTAGGGATTGGATGGCGATACTTTACCATAATGTTGTTGATTGCTCTACAATCAACACACATGCGCCAGCTGCCATCTTTCTTTGGCACAAGTAGAACTGGCACAGCACAAGGACTGATGCTCTCCCTGATGTAGCCCTTCTCAATTAGCTCATTAAGTTGCCTTTGCAGCTCCTTAGTCTCAACGGGGTTGGTTCTATAAGCTGGTCTATTTGGTAGTGAGGCTCCAGGTACAAAATCAATCTGATGTTCAATGCCCTTGATGTCTTGAGTGGTTGTTGAAGGTTTGGAATCAACTTTAGCAATCTGTTTTCCTTCCCTTTGGTAGCTAGGCTTATTGTTAGCTGCTCCATAGCTTGGCCTAGTATAACTTTTTCTTTTTAGTTGCTGTTCCACCAGTATAGCTTTGTGCAACATTTCCTCTAGCTCCACATAATGTTCCAGCTCCATTCTATCTTGAATGTCACGGTTAAGTCCTCCTAAAAATCTTGCCATAGTAGCTTCTCTGTCTTCTGAAATGTTTGCCCTGATCATGAGGGTTTCCAACCCCTGGTAATAGTCCTCAACACTTCGGCTTCCTTGATTGAGTCTCCTTAGCTTTTAGTGAAGTTCACGGTGGTAATGGCTGGGCACAAACCTTTTCCTCATTATGGCTTTCATCTCAGCCCATGTTTCTACTGGATACTCACCATTATGTCTTCTGGAAGTCACCAATTGATCCCACCAGCTGAGTGCATACTCATAAAACTCAGTAGCAGCTATGCGGACCTTGTTGAGCTCGGAATAGTGTTGACAATCAAACACCAGCTCGATCTTCTTCTCCCATTCCAGGTAAGTTTCTGGATCATTTTTGCCATAGAATGATGGTATCTTAAGTTTAAGACCTCTTAAGGTGTCATTAAGCGTCACCCTTTCTTCTTTTACACGCCTATGCCTCCTTTGGGTTCTCCTACTCCTTTCACTGCCACGGCTATAGTTGGATTCTGTTTCTTCATTTTGGCCACGTCTTAAGGGATTCCTAGTTCTCCTTGGGCCTCCTTCTGTGTTACTATTATTCTGAACATCATCAAGCCGCAAATGAATGGCTTCCAGCTCTATTTGTAATGCTTTCTTCATTTCTGCTACTAGAGCCTCCATTAACAGGTTTGGTTCTTCTGAAGTTTGATTTCCTCCTGACATAGCTACAAATACACTTAACGAATGCGTTAAAAATACCTGTTCTGAAAAAATATTTTCAATGGAAGATGAAGAGTTGCGAGTGTGTTATTTTCTATTCTGAAAATGCAATGGGTTGGGGTCGATTTTGATGTTATAAACTGATGTAATATTGGATAAAAAACAACAATGCAATTATATGAATAGGTTTTGTTCGATTAATCAACTGATGCAAATCGATACACAAGCAGATGCAATCTAAACAGATGGAAATAAAGAGATATAGAGATCAGTGATAGGGATAACCGATCAGAAGTGTGCTCTGATACCAAATGATGCGAACAACCCAAGGAATGCACTTCTGGATGTAGTTGAGATAGGCTTTGCAACAGAATGAATCGAAATTCAATCTGTTCAAAGGTTGTGGATTGAAGGGTCACACAGTCGCTATGGAAAGACTACTGATTTACCTAAGATAGTAGCTTAGATATTACACACTAAGGCTACTAAATGTTGACTGAAGGATATTACACACCAACAATCAGATTAGGAAGAGAATCACTCTCAAACTTATGAAAAGAAGCTGTTTTTATTTGAAAAGTTGAATTATGAAGTTTACAACTGAAAGCCCCTATTTATACTATATGGGGACATAAATATGAGGAGCCTACAATATTAAATTGGTTACAATTACAAGGGAAGACTTGACCAAAGACCTTGACCAAAGACCTTGACTTCATTAACTCTTATTTTGACTATGAATGTAGACACTTTTCCCCCCCTTTGATGACGCCAATTTTGAGCATTTTTAATTGAACTCCTTTTGATTTTAAACAACAAATTGGGCTGGTTGTAATGTGATTCATTTGCCTCATTAAAAACCTTACCAAGAAAACCCAATGGGAGAAAACATGGATAAGGGAAAAAGAGTACAAAATGGATCACATACCAATTTGTATGCTGTCTTGAGCTTGTACTAAAATCAGAGTGCTTTTAGGCACTTCTCCATTCAAGCTCAAGTGAATTTGTTGTGCATTCTCCTTGTTGAGCATGCGGCTGATTGCCTCTTTGAGTTTCTTGGCTTTGGCTCGGGTTAATGGTCCAGCTGGTAGTGCAAGAGATTCTTCAGGTTCCATTGGTTAATTCCTAGCCATGAGCTTCTCCTTTTGTGTGCTTTCCATTCTCGTATCAGCTTGACACCACGCAGTTTGAGATAGATTGGATTACTTGGAGGCTTTTTCCTAGCTAGTTTGGTCCTAATTTTTTCACAATATAGAAAATTGAGCTAGCGTAAGGTGGGTATTAGATTCGTGTGATTCTAAACTCTAAATAAAAAGTTACGGACGATTTACAGCGGACGTGTCAAGTTGATGGGTCAGTTATAGTGATCATTCTAAGCTAATCATTAGTGCTCCTTCAGAAAAAAACTTATAAATGAAGCATAATGCATGGCATCACGTAATTTAGTTTAGATTGGATTACTTGAAGGGTTTATGGTAGCTCTTTCCGTTTTAAATGTTGTCACGATATAGAAAATTATGCTACATTAACGTAGACATTGGATTCGTGTAATTCTGAACTCTACATCAAAGGTTATGGACGATTTAGTGTGTACATGTTAATTTGAACGGCCAGTTAAAATGATCATTATAAACTGATCATTGGTGCTCCTTGGGTAAAAGCTTCTAAATGAAGCATACTACATTGAATAATGTAGTTTGGGATAGATTGGATTACTTGGAGGCTTTGTCGTAGCTCTTTTAGTCCCAACTTATTTCACAATATGGAAAATTGAGCTAGCTTAACGTGGACGTTGGATTCGTTTCGTTCGGAACTTTAAATCAAAAGTTATGCACGATTTAGTGCGGACATGTCAAGTTTATCGACTAGTTAGATTGATCATTCTAAAATAATCATTGGTCCATTGAGCCAAGGTTTACATATGTAGCATAATGCATGGCACCACGCAGTTTGAGATAGATTGGATTACGTGGAGGCTTTGTCGTAGCTAGTTAAGTCATTCAATTTTATACAATATAGAAAATTGAGCTAGCTTAACATGGGTGTTGGATTCATGACATTTTGAACTGTAAATCAAAAGTTACGGACAATTTAGTGTGGATATGTAAAGATGATCGGCCTGCTAAAGTGATCATTCTGAACTGATAATTATAAACTGATCATTAGTGCTCCTTGAGTAGAGCTTATAGATGAAGCAAAATGCATGGCATCACGCAGTTCAGGATATATTGGATTACTTGAAGGTTTTGTGGTAGCTCTTTCCATTTTAAATGATGTCACAATATAGAAAATTGAGCTAGCTTAACATGGGCATTGAATTCGTATAATTGCGAACTCCACATCAAAAGTCACGGACGATGTAGTGCGTACATGTCTAGTTGATCGGCCAGTTAAAATGAACATTTTAAACTGATCATTCGTGCTGCTTGAGAAAAGGCTTATGAATGTAGCATAATATATGGCATCACGCAGTTTGGGATAGATTGGATTATTTGGAGGCTTTGTCTTAGCTCTTTTAGTCTCAAATATTGTCAAAATATTGAAAATTGAGCTAGCTTAACGTGGGCACTGGATACATGTAATTTTGAGCTATAAATCAAAAATTAAATACTATTTAGTTTGGAGATGTGAAGTTGATGAGTTAGTTAAAATGATCATTCTAAAATAATCATTGGTCGTCCTTGAGTAAAAGCTTCGAATTGAAGCATAATGCATGGCATCTTGTAGTTTGGGATAGATTGGATTACTTGGAGGTTTTATCGTAGCTATTTTGGTCTTAAATTTTGTAACAATATAGAAACTTGAGCTAGCTTAATGAGGGCATTGTATTCGTGTCATTCAGAACACTAAATCAAAAGGTACAGACGATGTAGTGCGGAGATCTCAAGTTTATTGGCTAGTTAAATTGATCATTCTAAACTGATCATTGATGGAAAGGTTTGCAAATGATGCATAATGCATGACATCACGCAGTTCGAGAAAGAATGGATTACTTGAATGCTTTGTATAGTTATTTTGGTCTTAAATTTATTCACGATTTAGAAATTTATGCTAGCTTTACTTGGGTGTTTGATTCGTGGCACTCTGAACTGTAAATAAAAAGTTACGGACAATTTTAGTGCGAACATGACAAATTCATCGGCTTGTTAAAATGATCATTTTAATTTGATCATTGGTGCTCACTGAGCAAAGGTTTATAAATGAAGCATAATGCATGGCATCACGTAGTTACGGATAGATGGTATTACGTGGAGGCTTTGTCATACCTATTGCGGTCCTAAACTTGTTCACAATATAGAAAATTGAGCTAGTTTAACGTGGGCGTTGGATTCGTGTGATTCTGAAATCTAAATCAAAAATTACGCATGATTTCATGCGGACAGTTCAAGTGTATCGGCTTATTAAATTGATCGTTGTAAATATTGGAAATTAAGCTATCTTAACGTCGGAGTTGGATTCGTCTCATTCCGAATTCTAAATCAAAAGTTACGCAATATTTAGTGCGAAGATTTAAATTTTAACAAGTAGTTAAATTGATCATTCTAAAATAGTCATTAGTGCTCACTGAGCAAAGGTTTACAAATGAAGCATAATGCATGATACCACGCAGTTTGACATAGATTTGATTACTTAGAGGTTTTGTCGTAGCTATTTTGGTCCTTAATTTTTTCACAATATAGAAAATTGAGCTAGCTTAACATGGGTGTTGTGTTCGTGTGATTCTAAACTCTAAATCAAAAGTTACTGGCAATTTATTGCGGACATGTCAAGTTGATCGGTCAGTTAAAGTGATCATTCTAAACTGCTAATTCCAAAGTAATCATTAGTGCTCCTAGAGAAAAGGCTTATAACTGAGGCATAATGCATGGCATCACACTGTTTAGGGTAGATTAGATTTCTTGAAGGCTTTATGGTAGCTCTTTCCATTTTATATATTGGCAAGATATAGAAAATTGAGCTACCTTAACGTGGGCATTGGATCCTTGTAATTCTGAACTCTAATCAAAAGTTATGAACGATATATTGCGTTTATGTCAAGTTGATCGGCCAGTTAAACTGTTCATTCTAAACTAATCATTCGTGATCATTAAGTAAAGGTTTATAAATGAAGCATAATGCATGGCATCACGCAGTTTGGGATAGATTGGATTACTTGAAGGCTTAGTCGTAGCTATTTTGGTCCTAAATTTTGTCCCAATATAGAAAATTGTGCTAGCTTAACGAGGGCATTGGATTCGTGTCATTATGAACTCTAAATCAAAAGTTACGGACAATTTAGTGTGGAGATCTCAAGTTTATCGGCTAGTTAAATTGAACATTATGAACTGACCATTGATGATCATTGAGCATAGTTTTACAAATGAAGCATAATGCATGGCATCACGCTGTTTGGGAAAGAATGGATTACTTGAAGGCTTTGCGTATCTATTTTTTTCTTAAATTTGTCAAGATATAGAAATTTGTGCTTGCTTTACTTGAGTGTTTGATTCGTGGCACTCTGAACTATAAATCAAGAGTTATGGACAATTTACAGCGGACATGACAAGTTTATCAGCTTGTTAGAATGGTTATTCTTATCTGATCATTGGTCCTCACTGAGCAAATGTTTACAAATGAAGCATAATGCATGACATCATGAAATTTCGGATAGATGGGATTACCTGAAGGCTTTGTCACAGCTATTGCAGTCCTAAATTTGTACACAATATAGAAAATTGAGATAGCTTAATGTGGGCGTTGGATTCGTGTGATTCTAACTATAAATAAAAAGTTACGCACGATTTCATGCGGACATGTAAAATTTATTGGCTTGTTAAATTGATCATTCTAAATATTGAAAATTAAGTTAGCTTAACGTCGGCGTTGGATTCATGTCATTCGGAACTCTAAATCAAAAGTTACACATGATTTAGTGCGGAGATTTTAATTTTATCAAGTAGTTATATTGATCATTCTAAAATAGTCATTGGTGCTCATTGAGCAAAGGTTTACAAATGAAGCATAATGCATGACACCTCACAGTTTGAGATAGATTGGATTAATTGGAGGCTTTGACGTAGCTATTTTGGTCCTAAATGTTTTCACAATATAGAAAATTGAGCTAGCTTAACGTGGGCGTTGGTCTCGTGTGATTCTGAACTCTATATCAAAAGTTACTAACGATATAGTGCGGACATGTTAAGTAGATAAGTGAATAAAAGTGATCATTTTAAACTGCTAATTCCAAAGTAATCATTAGTGCTTCTAGAGAAAAGGCTTGTAAATGAAGCATAATGCATGGTATCACTCAATTTAGGGTAGATTGGATTTCTTGAAGGCTCTATGGTAGCTCTTTCCTTTTTCAATGTTGGCACCATATAGAAAATTGAGCCACCTTAATGTGGGCTTTGGATTCGTGTAATTCTGAACTCTGCATCAAAAGTTATAGACGATTTAGTGCGTATATGTCAAGTTGATCGGCCAGTTAAACTGTTCATTCTAAACTAATCATTGGTGATCGTTGAGCAAAGGCCTATAAATGAAGCATAATGCATGGCATCACGCAGTTTGGGATATATTCGATTACTTGGAGGCTTAGTCGTAGCCATTTTGGTCTTAAATTTTGTCCCCACATAGAAAATTGAGCTAGCTTAACGAGGGCATTGGATTCGTGTCATTCCGAACTCTAAATCAAATGTTATGGACGATGTCATGCGGATTTCTCAAGTTTATCGGCTAGTTAAATTGAACATTCTAAACTGATAATTGATTCTCATTGAGCAAAGGTTTTCAAATGAAGCATAATGCATGGCATCACGCAGTTTGGGAAAGTATGGATTACGTGAAGGCTTTGCGTAGCAATTTTGTTCTTAAATTTTGTCACGATATATAGAAATTTGTGCTAACTTTACTTGGGTGTTTGATTCGTGGCACTCTGAACTGTAAATCAAAAGTTACGGACAATTTACTACGGACATGACAAGTTCATTGGCTTGTTAAAATGATCATTCTAATCTGATCATTGGTGCTCACTGAGCTAAGGTTTACCAATGAAGCATAATGCATGACATCATGCAGTTTTGGATACCTGGGATTACTTGAAGGGTTTGTCATAGCTATTGCGGTCTTGAATTTGTTCACAATATAAAAAATTGAGCTAGCTTAATGTGGGCATTGGATTCGTGTGATTCTGAACTCTGAATCAAAAGTTTGTCCTGATTTCATGCGTACATGTCAAGTTTATCGGTTTGTTAAATTGATCATTCCAAATATTGAAAATTGAGATAGATTAACGTCGGCGTTGGATTCATGTCATTCGGAACTCTAAATCAAAAGTTACACATGATTTAGTGCTGAGATTTCAAGTTTATAAAGTAATTAAATTGATCATTCTAAAATAGTCATTCATGCCCATTGAGCAAAGGTTTACAAATGAAGCATAATGCATGACACCACGCAGTTTGAGATAGATTGGATTACTTGGAGGCTTTGTCGTAGCTATTTTGGTCCACAATTTTTTCACAATATAGAAAATTGAGCTAGCTTGATGTGGACGTTGGATTCGTGTGATTCAGAACTCTAAATCAAAAGTTACTAACGATTTAATGCACACATGTCAAGTTGATCGGTCAGTTAATGTGATCATTCTAAACTAATCATTGGTGCTCCTAGAGTAAAGGCTTGTAAATGAAGCATAATGCATGGCATCACACAGTTTGTGATAGATTGGATTACTTGGAGGCTTTTTCGTAGCTATTTCGGTCTTAAATTTTGTCCCAATATAGAAAATTGAGCTAGCTTAACGTGGGCGTTGGATTCATGTCATTCAGAACTTTCAATCAAAAGTTATGCACAATTTAGTACGGACATGTGAAGTATATCGGCTAGTTAAATTGATCATTCTAAAATGATCATTGGTCCTCTATGAGCAAAGGTTTACAAATAAAGCATAATGCATGGCACCACTCAGTTTGAGATAGATTTGATTACTTGGGGGGCTTTGTCGTAGCTATTTTGGTCCCAAATTTTTTCACAATATAGAAAATTGAGCAAGCTTAATGTGGACGCTGGATTCGTGTCATTCCAAACTCTAAATCAAAAGTTACGAACAATTTAATGCGGACATGTCAAGTTGATCAGCCAGTTAAAGTGATTATTCTAAACCGGTGATTCTAAACTAATCATTAGTGCTCCTTGAGTTGAGGCTTATAAATGAAGCATATGCATGGCATCTCACAGTTTAGGATAGATTGAATTACTTGAAGGCTTTGTGATAGCTCTTTCCGTTTTAAATGTTGTCACAATATAGAAAATGGAGCTACCTTAACGTGGGCATTGGGTTTTGTAATTCTGAACTCTACATCAAAAGTTACAGATGATTTAGTACGTACATGTCAAGTTGATCGGCCAGATAAAATGGTCATTCTCAGCTGATCATTGGTGCTACTTGAGTAAAGCGTTATAAATGAAGCATAATGCATGGCATCATGCAGTTTGGGATAGATTGGATTACTTGGAGGCTTTGCCATAGCTATTTCGGTCCTAAAATTTTTCACAATATAGAAAACTTAGCTAGCTTAACATAGGTGTTGGAGTCTTGTTATTCGGAACTATAAATAAAAAATTATGCACGATTTAGTGCGGACATGTAAAGTTTATCGGTTAGTTAAATTGATCATTCTAAACTGATTATTGCTGCTCATTCAGCAAAGGTTTACAAATGAAGCATAATGCATGGCATCAAACAGTTTTGGATAGATTGGATTATTTGTAGGCTTTATCGTAGTTATTTCAGTCTTAAAATTTGTCACAATATTCAAAATTGACCTAGCTTAATATGGGCACCGGATTCGTGTTATTTTGAATTGTAAATCAAAACTTACGTACGACTTTATGCGAACATCTCAAGTTTATTGGCTATATAAACTGATCATTCTAAACCGATCATTGATGCTCGATGAGCAAAGGTTTACAAATGAACCATAATGCATGGCATCACAAAGTTTGGTATAGATTGGATTACTTAGAGCTTTGGCCTGGTTATTTTTGTCTTATATTTGGCTTAATATAGAAAATTGAGCTAGCTTAACGTGGGCATTAGATTCTTGTATTATGAACTCTAAATCATAAGTTACAGACGATTTAGTGTGTACATGTCAAGTGTATCAGCTAGTTAAATTGATCATTCTAAATTGGTCATTAGTGCTCACTGAACAAAGGTTTACAAATGAAGCATAATACATGGTATCACGCAGTTTGGGATAGCTTAAATTACTTGGAAGCTTTTTCGTAGCTATTTTAGTCTTGGATTTTTTCCGAATATAGAAAATTGAGCTAGGTTAACGTGGCCTTGGATTCCCTTTATTCAGAACTCTATATCAAAAGATAGGCACGATTTAGTGTGAACATGTCAAGTTTATCGGCCAGTTAAATTGATCCTTTTAAAATGATCATTGGTGCTCATTGGGTAAAGGTTTACAAATGAAGCATAATGCATGGCACCATACGGTTTGATATAGATTGGAATACTTGTAGGCTTTGTCATAGCCATTTCGGTCCTAAATTTTTTCACATTATAGAAAATTGAGGGCGTTGGATTAGTGTCATTCTGAACTCTTAATTAAAAGTTACGCAGAATTAAGTGCGTACATGTCAAGTTTATCGGCTAGTTAAATTAATCATTCTAAAATGATCATTAGTGCTCGTTGACCAAAGTTTTACAAAAAAAAACATAATGCATGGCATCACGGAGTTTGGTATAGATTGGATTAATTAGACGCTTTATCGTAGCTATTTTGGTCTTAAATTTATTCACAATATAGAAACACTGGATTCGTGTCATTCTGAACTATAAAAAAAAAGTTTCGGACGATTTTCGGCGGATATCTCAAGTTTATCGGCTAGTTAAATTGATCATTCTAAACCGATCATTAATGCTCGTTGAGCAAAGGTTTACAAATGAAGCATAATGCATGGCACCACGCATTTTGGGATTGATTGGAGTACTTGGAGGCTTTCTCGTAGTTATTTCCATCTTTAATTTTGTCATAATATAAAAAAATTGATCTACCTTAACGTGGGAATTGGATCCGTGTATTCTAAACTCTAAATCAAAAGTTACAGATGATTTAGTGCATACATGTCAAGTGCATCGGCTAGTTAACTTGATCATTCTAAATTTATCATTGGTGCTTACTAAACAAAGGTTTACAAATGAAACATAATGCAAGGCATCACGCAGTTTAGGACAGATTGTATTACTTGGAAGATTTTTTGTAGCCATTTTGGTCTTAGATTTTCTCCCTATATAAAACTTGAGCTAGCTTAACATGAGCGTCGGATTTGCTTTATTCGGAACCATAAATCAAAAGTTACGCACAATTTAGTGTGGACATTTCAAGTTTATTGGCTAGTTAAATTGATATTTCTAAATGATCATTGGTGCTCATTAGGAAAGGTTTACAAATGAAGCCCCATGCATGGCACACCATAGTTTGAGACAGAGTGGATTACTTGTAGGCTTTTTTGTCGCTATTTCGGTCCTAAATTTTCTCAAAATATAGAAAATTGAGCTAGGTTAATGTGGCATTGGATTCGTGTCATTCTGAATTCTAAATCAAAAGTTACACACGATTTGGTGCGTACATGTCAACTGCATCGGCTAGTTAAATTGATCATTCTAAACTAATCATAGGTGCTCACTGAGCAAAGTTTTACAAATGAAGCATAATGCATGGAATCACGCAATGTTGGATAGATTGGTCTACTTGGAGGCTTTTTGTAGCTATTTTGGTTTTAAATTTTTATCCAACATAAAAAATTAAGCTAGCTTAACGTGGCGTTTGATTCGCATCATTCGGAACTCAAATCAAAAGTTATACACGTTTTAGTGCGGATGTGTCAAGTTTATCGCCTATTAAATCGATCTTTTTAAAATGGTCATTGGTGCTCATTGGGCAAAGGTTTACAAATGAAGAATAATGCATGGCCACACGCAATTTAAGATAGATTGGATAACTTGTAGGTTTTATCGCAGCTATTTCAGTCTTTAATTTTGTCACAATATAGAAAATTGAGCTACCTTAACGTGGACACTGGATTCATGTCATTATGAACTCCAAATCAAAAGTTACACACTATTTGGAGGGGACATCTCAAGTTTATCGGCTAGATAAACTGATCATTCTAAACCGATCATTGATGTTCGATGAGCAAAGGTTTACAAATGAAGCATAATGCATGACATCACGTAGTTGGGGATAGATTGGATTACTTGGAGGCTTAATCATAGCTATTTTAGTCGAAATTTTGTTAAAATCTAGAAAATTGAGCTACCTTAATATTGGATTTGGATTTGTGTCATTCTGAACTATAAATCAAAAGCTACAAACGATTTAGTTCGGAAATCTCAAGTTTATCGGCTAGTTAAGTCTATTATTCTAAACCAATCATTGATGCTTATTGAGCAAAGGTTTACAAATGAAGCATAATGCATGGCATCACACAGTTTGGGATAGATTGGATTACTTTTAGTCTTTGTCGTAGTTATTTCCGTCTTATATTTGGCCTTAATATAGAAAATTTAGCTAGCTTAACGTGGGCGTTGGTTTTGGTATTCTGACTCTAAATCAAAAGTTACAGATAATTTATTGCGTACATGTCAAGTGTATCGGCTAGTTCACTTGATTATTCTATTCTAAACTGATAATTAGTGCTCACTTAACAAAGGTTAACAAACGAAGCATAATACATGGCATCATGCAGTATGAGGTAGACTTGATTTCTTGGAGGCATTATCGTAGCTATTTTGGTCTTAGATTTTTCCCAATATAGAAATTAAGCTAGCTTAACGTGGGCGTTCGATTTTCTTCATTCATAATTCTATATATAAAGTTACGCACGATTTAGTGTGGAAATTTCATATATATCGGCAAGTTAAATTGATCCTTCTAAATTGATCATTGGTGATTATTGGGCAAAAGTTTACAAATGAAGCATAATGCATGGCACCACGCACTTTGAGATCGATTGGATTACTTGTTGGCTTTGTCGTAGCTATTTGGGTCCTTAATTTTTACACAATATAGAAACTGAGCTAGCATAATGTGTGTGTTGGATTGGTGCCATTCTCAACTCTAAATCAAAAGTTACAGAAAATTTAGTGCAAACATGTCAGGTTGATTGGCCAGTTAAAGTGATCATTCTAAATTGATAATTTTAAACTAATCATTAGTGCTCCTTGAGTAAAGGCTTATAAATGAAGCATAATGGATGGCATCATGTAGTTTAGGTTAGATTGGATTACTTGAAAGCTCTATGTTGGCTTTGTCCATTTAAATGTTGTCAAGATGTAGAAAATTGAGATTCCTTAACGTGGGCATTGGATTCGTGTAATTTTGAACTCTACATCAAAAGTTACTTACGATTTAGTGCGTACATGTTAAGTTGATCGGCCAGTTAAAATGATCATTCTGAACTGGTCATTGGTACTCCTTGAGTGAAGGCTTATAAATCAAGCACAATACGTAGCATCACGCAGTTTGGGATAGATTGGATTACTTGGAGGCTTTTCATAGCTCTGTTAGTCACAAATGTTGTCACAATATGGAAAATTTAGGTAGCTCAACGTGGGCGTGGTATTTGTGTCATTCGGAACTTTAAATCAAAAGTTACAAATGATTTAGTGTGGACATGTCAAGTTTATCGGCTAGTTGAATTGATCATTCAAAAATAATCATTGGTGCTCCTTGAGCAAAGGTTTACAAATGAAGCATGATGCATGACACCAGACAGTTTGAGATAGATTGGAGTACTTGGAGGCTTTGTCGTAGCTATTTTGGGCCTAACAATTTTCATAATATAGAAAATTGAGCTAGCTTAATGTCGGTGTTGGATTCGTGTCATTCAGAACTCTAGATCAAAAGTAAAGAAAAATTTAGTTAGGATTGATTGAATTACTTGAAAGCTTTGTGGTAGCTCTTTCCATTTTAAATGTTTTCGAATTATTGAAAAATTAGCTACCTTAACATGGACATTGGATTCGCATAATTCTGAACTCTACATCAATAGTTACGGATGATTTAGTGGGTACATGTAAAGTTGATCGCCCTGTTTAGATAACCATTCTTAACAGATCATTGGTGCTTCTTGAGTAAAAGCTTATAAATGAAGCATAATGCATGTTATCAAGCAATTTTTGATCGATTGGATTACTTGGAGGCTTCGTCGTAGCTATTTCGCTCTTAAATTTTGTAACAGTATAGAAAATTCTGCTAGCTTAACGTCGGCATTGGATTCTGGTAATTCTGAACTCTAAATCAAAAGCTACAGACGATTTAGTGCGGATATCTCAAGTTTACTGGATAGTAAAATCGATCATTCTAAATTGATCATTGATGCTCATTGAGCAAAGGTTTACAAATGAAGGATAATGCATGACACCACGCAGTTTAAGATAGATTGGATTACTTGGAGGATTTTTTGTAGCTATTTCGGTCCTAAATATTCTCACAGTATAGAAAAGTGAGCTAGCTTAATGTGGGCTCTGGATTCGTGTCATTATGAATTCTAAATCAAAAGTTACACGCGATTTAGTGCATACATGTCAAGTGTATCAGCTAGTTAAATTGATTATTCTAAACTAATCATTGGTACTCACTGAGCGAAGGTTTACAAATCAACCATAATGCATGGAACCACACAGTTTAGGATACATTGGTCTACTTGGAGGATTTTTGTAGTTATTTCGGTCTTAGATTTTGTCCCAATATAGAAAATCGAGCTAGCTTAACATGGGCGTTTGATTCGCGTTATTCGGAACTCTAAATAAAAAGTTACACACGTTTTAGTGTGGACATGTCAAGTTTATCAGCTTGTTAAATTGATCATTTTAAAATGATCATTGGTACTCATTGGGCAAAGGTTTACAAATGAAGCATAGTGCATGACACAATGTAATGTGAGATAGATTGGATTACCTGTAGGCTTTGTCATATAAAATTGAGCTAGCTTTACTTGGGTGTTTGATTCGTGGCACTCTGAACTGTAAATAAAAAGTTACGGACAATTTTAGTGCGAACATGACAAATTCATCGGCTTGTTAAAATGATCATTTTAATTTGATCATTGGTGCTCACTGAGCAAAGGTTTATAAATGAAGCATAATGCATGGCATCACGTAGTTACGGATAGATGGTATTACGTGGAGGCTTTGTCATACCTATTGCGGTCCTAAACTTGTTCACAATATAGAAAATTGAGCTAGTTTAACGTGGGCGTTGGATTCGTGTGATTCTGAAATCTAAATCAAAAATTACGCATGATTTCATGCGGACAGTTCAAGTGTATCGGCTTATTAAATTGATCGTTGTAAATATTGGAAATTAAGCTATCTTAACGTCGGAGTTGGATTCGTCTCATTCCGAATTCTAAATCAAAAGTTACGCAATATTTAGTGCGAAGATTTAAATTTTAACAAGTAGTTAAATTGATCATTCTAAAATAGTCATTAGTGCTCACTGAGCAAAGGTTTACAAATGAAGCATAATGCATGATACCACGCAGTTTGACATAGATTTGATTACTTAGAGGTTTTGTCGTAGCTATTTTGGTCCTTAATTTTTTCACAATATAGAAAATTGAGCTAGCTTAACATGGGTGTTGTGTTCGTGTGATTCTAAACTCTAAATCAAAAGTTACTGGCAATTTATTGCGGACATGTCAAGTTGATCGGTCAGTTAAAGTGATCATTCTAAACTGCTAATTCCAAAGTAATCATTAGTGCTCCTAGAGAAAAGGCTTATAACTGAGGCATAATGCATGGCATCACACTGTTTAGGGTAGATTAGATTTCTTGAAGGCTTTATGGTAGCTCTTTCCATTTTATATATTGGCAAGATATAGAAAATTGAGCTACCTTAACGTGGGCATTGGATCCTTGTAATTCTGAACTCTAATCAAAAGTTATGAACGATATATTGCGTTTATGTTAAGTTGATCGGCCAGTTAAACTGTTCATTCTAAACTAATCATTCGTGATCATTAAGTAAAGGTTTATAAATGAAGCATAATGCATGGCATCACGCAGTTTGGGATAGATTGGATTACTTGAAGGCTTAGTCGTAGCTATTTTGGTCCTAAATTTTGTCCCAATATAGAAAATTGTGCTAGCTTAACGAGGGCATTGGATTCGTGTCATTATGAACTCTAAATCAAAAGTTACGGACAATTTAGTGTGGAGATCTCAAGTTGATCGGCTAGTTAAATTGAACATTATGAACTGACCATTGATGATCATTGAGCATAGTTTTACAAATGAAGCATAATGCATGGCATCACGCTGTTTGGGAAAGAATGGATTACTTGAAGGCTTTGCGTATCTATTTTTTTCTTAAATTTGTCAAGATATAGAAATTTGTGCTTGCTTTACTTGAGTGTTTGATTCGTGGCACTCTGAACTATAAATCAAGAGTTATGGACAATTTACAGCGGACATGACAAGTTTATCAGCTTGTTAGAATGGTTATTCTTATCTGATCATTGGTCCTCACTGAGCAAATGTTTACAAATGAAGCATAATGCATGACATCATGAAATTTCGGATAGATGGGATTACCTGAAGGCTTTGTCACAGCTATTGCAGTCCTAAATTTGTACACAATATAGAAAATTGAGATAGCTTAATGTGGGCGTTGGATTCGTGTGATTATAACTATAAATAAAAAGTTACGCACGATTTCATGCGGACATGTAAAATTTATTGGCTTGTTAAATTGATCATTCTAAATATTGAAAATTAAGTTAGCTTAACGTCGGCGTTGGATTCATGTCATTCGGAACTCTAAATCAAAAGTTACACATGATTTAGTGCGGAGATTTTAATTTTATCAAGTAGTTATATTGATCATTCTAAAATAGTCATTGGTGCTCATTGAGCAAAGGTTTACAAATGAAGCATAATGCATGACACCTCACAGTTTGAGATAGATTGGATTAATTGGAGGCTTTGACGTAGCTATTTTGGTCCTAAATGTTTTCACAATATAGAAAATTGAGCTAGCTTAACGTGGGCGTTGGTCTCGTGTGATTCTGAACTCTATATCAAAAGTTACTAACGATATAGTGCGGACATGTTAAGTAGATAAGTGAATTAAAGTGATCATTTTAAACTGCTAATTCCAAAGTAATCATTAGTGCTTCTAGAGAAAAGGCTTGTAAATGAAGCATAATGCATGGTATCACTCAATTTAGGGTAGATTGGATTTCTTGAAGGCTCTATGGTAGCTCTTTCCTTTTTCAATGTTGGCACCATATAGAAAATTGAGCCACCTTAATGTGGGCTTTGGATTCGTGTAATTCTGAACTCTGCATCAAAAGTTATAGACGATTTAGTGCGTATATGTCAAGTTGATCGGCCAGTTAAACTGTTCATTCTAAACTAATCATTGGTGATCGTTGAGCAAAGGCCTATAAATGAAGCATAATGCATGGCATCACGCAGTTTGGGATATATTCGATTACTTGGAGGCTTAGTCGTAGCCATTTTGGTCTTAAATTTTGTCCCCACATAGAAAATTGAGCTAGCTTAACGAGGGCATTGGATTCGTGTCATTCCGAACTCTAAATCAAATGTTATGGACGATGTCATGCGGATTTCTCAAGTTTATCGGCTAGTTAAATTGAACATTCTAAACTGATAATTGATTCTCATTGAGCAAAGGTTTTCAAATGAAGCATAATGCATGGCATCACGCAGTTTGGGAAAGTATGGATTACGTGAAGGCTTTGCGTAGCAATTTTGTTCTTAAATTTTGTCACGATATATAGAAATTTGTGCTAACTTTACTTGGGTGTTTGATTCGTGGCACTCTGAACTGTAAATCAAAAGTTACGGACAATTTACTACGGACATGACAAGTTCATTGGCTTGTTAAAATGATCATTCTAATCTGATCATTGGTGCTCACTGAGCTAAGGTTTACCAATGAAGCATAATGCATGACATCATGCAGTTTTGGATACCTGGGATTACTTGAAGGGTTTGTCATAGCTATTGCGGTCTTGAATTTGTTCACAATATAAAAAATTGAGCTAGCTTAATGTGGGCATTGGATTCGTGTGATTCTGAACTCTGAATCAAAAGTTTGTCCTGATTTCATGCGTACATGTCAAGTTTATCGGTTTGTTAAATTGATCATTCCAAATATTGAAAATTGAGATAGATTAACGTCGGCGTTGGATTCATGTCATTCGGAACTCTAAATCAAAAGTTACACATGATTTAGTGCTGAGATTTCAAGTTTATAAAGTAATTAAATTGATCATTCTAAAATAGTCATTCATGCCCATTGAGCAAAGGTTTACAAATGAAGCATAATGCATGACACCACGCAGTTTGAGATAGATTGGATTACTTGGAGGCTTTGTCGTAGCTATTTTGGTCCACAATTTTTTCACAATATAGAAAATTGAGCTAGCTTGACGTGGACGTTGGATTCGTGTGATTCAGAACTCTAAATCAAAAGTTACTAACGATTTAATGCACACATGTCAAGTTGATCGGTCAGTTAATGTGATCATTCTAAACTAATCATTGGTGCTCCTAGAGTAAAGGCTTGTAAATGAAGCATAATGCATGGCATCACACAGTTTGTGATAGATTGGATTACTTGGAGGCTTTTTCGTAGCTATTTCGGTCTTAAATTTTGTCCCAATATAGAAAATTGAGCTAGCTTAACGTGGGCGTTGGATTCATGTCATTCAGAACTTTCAATCAAAAGTTATGCACAATTTAGTACGGACATGTGAAGTATATCGGCTAGTTAAATTGATCATTCTAAAATGATCATTGGTCCTCTATGAGCAAAGGTTTACAAATAAAGCATAATGCATGGCACCACTCAGTTTGAGATAGATTTGATTACTTGGGGGGCTTTGTTGTAGCTATTTTGGTCCCAAATTTTTTCACAATATAGAAAATTGAGCAAGCTTAATGTGGACGCTGGATTCGTGTCATTCCAAACTCTAAATCAAAAGTTACGAACAATTTAATGCGGACATGTCAAGTTGATCAGCCAGTTAAAGTGATTATTCTAAACCGGTGATTCTAAACTAATCATTAGTGCTCCTTGAGTTGAGGCTTATAAATGAAGCATATGCATGGCATCTCACAGTTTAGGATAGATTGAATTACTTGAAGGCTTTGTGATAGCTCTTTCCGTTTTAAATGTTGTCACAATATAGAAAATGGAGCTACCTTAACGTGGGCATTGGGTTTTGTAATTCTGAACTCTACATCAAAAGTTACAGATGATTTAGTACGTACATGTCAAGTTGATCGGCCAGATAAAATGGTCATTCTCAGCTGATCATTGGTGCTACTTGAGTAAAGCGTTATAAATGAAGCATAATGCATGGCATCATGCAGTTTGGGATAGATTGGATTACTTGGAGGCTTTGCCATAGCTATTTCGGTCCTAAAATTTTTCACAATATAGAAAACTTAGCTAGCTTAACATAGGTGTTGGAGTCTTGTCATTCGGAACTATAAATAAAAAATTATGCACGATTTAGTGCGGACATGTAAAGTTTATCGGTTAGTTAAATTGATCATTCTAAACTGATTATTGCTGCTCATTCAGCAAAGGTTTACAAATGAAGCATAATGCATGGCATCAAACAGTTTTGGATAGATTGGATTATTTGTAGGCTTTATCGTAGTTATTTCAGTCTTAAAATTTGTCACAATATTCAAAATTGACCTAGCTTAATATGGGCACCGGATTCGTGTTATTTTGAATTGTAAATCAAAACTTACGTACGACTTTATGCGAACATCTCAAGTTTATTGGCTATATAAACTGATCATTCTAAACCGATCATTGATGCTCGATGAGCAAAGGTTTACAAATGAACCATAATGCATCGCATCACAAAGTTTGGTATAGATTGGATTACTTAGAGCTTTGGCCTGGTTATTTTTGTCTTATATTTGGCTTAATATAGAAAATTGAGCTAGCTTAACGTGGGCATTAGATTCTTGTATTATGAACTCTAAATCATAAGTTACAGACGATTTAGTGTGTACATGTCAAGTGTATCAGCTAGTTAAATTGATCATTCTAAATTGGTCATTAGTGCTCACTGAACAAAGGTTTACAAATGAAGCATAATACATGGTATCACGCAGTTTGGGATAGCTTAAATTACTTGGAAGCTTTTTCGTAGCTATTTTAGTCTTGGATTTTGTCCGAATATAGAAAATTGAGCTAGGTTAACGTGGCCTTGGATTCCCTTTATTCAGAACTCTATATCAAAAGATAGGCACGATTTAGTGTGAACATGTCAAGTTTATCGGCCAGTTAAATTGATCCTTTTAAAATGATCATTGGTGCTCATTGGGTAAAGGTTTACAAATGAAGCATAATGCATGGCACCATACGGTTTGATATAGATTGGAATACTTGTAGGCTTTGTCATAGCCATTTCGGTCCTAAATTTTTTCACATTATAGAAAATTGAGGGCGTTGGATTAGTGTCATTCTGAACTCTTAATTAAAAGTTACGCAGAATTTAGTGCGTACATGTCAAGTTTATCGGCTAGTTAAATTAATCATTCTAAAATGATCATTAGTGCTCGTTGACCAAAGTTTTACAAAAAAAACATAATGCATGGCATCACGGAGTTTGGTATAGATTGGATTAATTAGACGCTTTATCGTAGCTATTTTGGTCTTAAATTTATTCACAATATAGAAACACTGGATTCGTGTCATTCTGAACTATAAAAAAAAAGTTTCGGACGATTTTCGGCGGATATCTCAAGTTTATCGGCTAGTTAAATTGATCATTCTAAACTGATCATTAATGCTCGTTGAGCAAAGGTTTACAAATGAAGCATAATGCATGGCACCACGCATTTTGGGATTGATTGGAGTACTTGGAGGCTTTCTCGTAGTTATTTCCATCTTTAATTTTGTCATAATATAAAAAAATTGATCTACCTTAACGTGGGAATTGGATCCGTGTATTCTAAACTCTAAATCAAAAGTTACAGATGATTTAGTGCATACATGTCAAGTGCATCGGCTAGTTAACTTGATCATTCTAAATTTATCATTGGTGCTTACTAAACAAAGGTTTACAAATGAAACATAATGCAAGGCATCACGCAGTTTAGGACAGATTGTATTACTTGGAAGATTTTTTGTAGCCATTTTGGTCTTAGATTTTCTCCCTATATAAAACTTGAGCTAGCTTAACATGAGCGTCGGATTTGCTTTATTCGGAACCATAAATCAAAAGTTACGCACAATTTAGTGTGGACATTTCAAGTTTATTGGCTAGTTAAATTGATATTTCTAAATGATCATTGGTGCTCATTAGGAAAGGTTTACAAATGAAGCCCCATGCATGGCACACCATAGTTTGAGACAGAGTGGATTACTTGTAGGCTTTTTTGTCGCTATTTCGGTCCTAAATTTTCTCAAAATATAGAAAATTGAGCTAGGTTAATGTGGCATTGGATTCGTGTCATTCTGAATTCTAAATCAAAAGTTACACACGATTTGGTCGTACATGTCAACTGCATCGGCTAGTTAAATTGATCATTCTAAACTAATCATAGGTGCTCACTGAGCAAAGTTTTACAAATGAAGCATAATGCATGGAATCACGCAATGTTGGATAGATTGGTCTACTTGGAGGCTTTTTGTAGCTATTTTGGTTTTAAATTTTTATCCAACATAAAAAATTAAGCTAGCTTAACGTGGGCGTTTGATTCGCATCATTCGGAACTCAAATCAAAAGTTATACACGTTTTAGTGCGGATGTGTCAAGTTTATCGCCTATTAAATCGATCTTTTTAAAATGGTCATTGGTGCTCATTGGGCAAAGGTTTACAAATGAAGAATAATGCATGGCCACACGCAATTTAAGATAGATTGGATAACTTGTAGGTTTTATCGCAGCTATTTCAGTCTTTAATTTTGTCACAATATAGAAAATTGAGCTACCTTAACGTGGACACTGGATTCATGTCATTATGAACTCCAAATCAAAAGTTACACACTATTTGGAGGGGACATCTCAAGTTTATCGGCTAGATAAACTGATCATTCTAAACCGATCATTGATGTTCGATGAGCAAAGGTTTACAAATGAAGCATAATGCATGACATCACGTAGTTGGGGATAGATTGGATTACTTGGAGGCTTAATCATAGCTATTTTAGTCGAAATTTTGTTAAAATCTAGAAAATTGAGCTACCTTAATATTGGATTTGGATTTGTGTCATTCTGAACTATAAATCAAAAGCTACAAACGATTTAGTTCGGAAATCTCAAGTTTATCGGCTAGTTAAGTTGATTATTCTAAACCAATCATTGATGCTTATTGAGCAAAGGTTTACAAATGAAGCATAATGCATGGCATCACACAGTTTGGGATAGATTGGATTACTTTTAGTCTTTGTCGTAGTTATTTCCGTCTTATATTTGGCCTTAATATAGAAAATTTAGCTAGCTTAACGTGGGCGTTGGTTTTGGTATTCTGACTCTAAATCAAAAGTTACAGATAATTTATTGCGTACATGTCAAGTGTATCGGCTAGTTCACTTGATTATTCTATTCTAAACTGATAATTAGTGCTCACTTAACAAAGGTTAACAAACGAAGCATAATACATGGCATCATGCAGTATGAGGTAGACTTGATTTCTTGGAGGCATTATCGTAGCTATTTTGGTCTTAGATTTTTCCCAATATAGAAATTAAGCTAGCTTAACGTGGGCGTTCGATTTTCTTCATTCATAATTCTATATATAAAGTTACGCACGATTTAGTGTGGAAATTTCATATATATCGGCAAGTTAAATTGATCCTTCTAAATTGATCATTGGTGATTATTGGGCAAAAGTTTACAAATGAAGCATAATGCATGGCACCACGCACTTTGAGATCGATTGGATTACTTGTTGGCTTTGTCGTAGCTATTTGGGTCCTTAATTTTTACACAATATAGAAACTGAGCTAGCATAATGTGTGTGTTGGATTGGTGCCATTCTCAACTCTAAATCAAAAGTTACAGAAAATTTAGTGCAAACATGTCAGGTTGATTGGCCAGTTAAAGTGATCATTCTAAATTGATAATTTTAAACTAATCATTAGTGCTCCTTGAGTAAAGGCTTATAAATGAAGCATAATGGATGGCATCATGTAGTTTAGGTTAGATTGGATTACTTGAAAGCTCTATGTTGGCTTTGTCCATTTAAATGTTGTCAAGATGTAGAAAATTGAGATTCCTTAACGTGGGCATTGGATTCGTGTAATTTTGAACTCTACATCAAAAGTTACTTACGATTTAGTGCGTACATGTTAAGTTGATCGGCCAGTTAAAATGATCATTCTGAACTGGTCATTGGTACTCCTTGAGTGAAGGCTTATAAATCAAGCACAATACGTAGCATCACGCAGTTTGGGATAGATTGGATTACTTGGAGGCTTTTCATAGCTCTGTTAGTCTCAAATGTTGTCACAATATGGAAAATTTAGGTAGCTCAACGTGGGCGTGGTATTTGTGTCATTCGGAACTTTAAATCAAAAGTTACAAATGATTTAGTGTGGACATGTCAAGTTTATCGGCTAGTTGAATTGATCATTCAAAAATAATCATTGGTGCTCCTTGAGCAAAGGTTTACAAATGAAGCATGATGCATGACACCAGACAGTTTGAGATAGATTGGAGTACTTGGAGGCTTTGTCGTAGCTATTTTGGGCCTAACAATTTTCATAATATAGAAAATTGAGCTAGCTTAATGTCGGTGTTGGATTCGTGTCATTCAGAACTCTAGATCAAAAGTAAAGAAAAATTTAGTTAGGATTGATTGAATTACTTGAAAGCTTTGTGGTAGCTCTTTCCATTTTAAATGTTTTCGAATTATTGAAAAATTAGCTACCTTAACATGGACATTGGATTCGCATAATTCTGAACTCTACATCAATAGTTACGGATGATTTAGTGGGTACATGTAAAGTTGATCGCCCTGTTTAGATAACCATTCTTAACAGATCATTGGTGCTTCTTGAGTAAAAGCTTATAAATGAAGCATAATGCATGTTATCAAGCAATTTTTGATCGATTGGATTACTTGGAGGCTTCGTCGTAGCTATTTCGCTCTTAAATTTTGTAACAGTATAGAAAATTCTGCTAGCTTAACGTCGGCATTGGATTCTGGTAATTCTGAACTCTAAATCAAAAGCTACAGACGATTTAGTGCGGATATCTCAAGTTTACTGGATAGTAAAATCGATCATTCTAAATTGATCATTGATGCTCATTGAGCAAAGGTTTACAAATGAAGGATAATGCATGACACCACGCAGTTTAAGATAGATTGGATTACTTGGAGGATTTTTTGTAGCTATTTCGGTCCTAAATATTCTCACAGTATAGAAAAGTGAGCTAGCTTAATGTGGGCTCTGGATTCGTGTCATTATGAATTCTAAATCAAAAGTTACACGCGATTTAGTGCATACATGTCAAGTGTATCAGCTAGTTAAATTGATTATTCTAAACTAATCATTGGTACTCACTGAGCGAAGGTTTACAAATCAACCATAATGCATGGAACCACACAGTTTAGGATACATTGGTCTACTTGGAGGATTTTTGTAGTTATTTCGGTCTTAGATTTTGTCCCAATATAGAAAATCGAGCTAGCTTAACATGGGCGTTTGATTCGCGTTATTCGGAACTCTAAATAAAAAGTTACACACGTTTTAGTGTGGACATGTCAAGTTTATCAACTTGTTAAATTGATCATTTTAAAATGATCATTGGTACTCATTGGGCAAAGGTTTACAAATGAAGCATAGTGCATGACACAATGTAATGTGAGATAGATTGGATTACCTGTAGGCTTTGTCATATAAAATTGAGCTAGCTTAACGTAGTCATTGGATTCGTGTCATTCTGAACTTTAAATCAAAAGTTATGCATGATTTAGTGCATACATGTCAAGTTTATCGCTTAGTTAAATTGATCATTCTAAACTGATGATTGGTGATCATTGATCAAAGGTTTACAAATGAAATATAATGCATGGCATCCCATAGTTTTGGGATAGATTTGATTAATTGTAGGCTTTATCGCAGCTATTTCAGCCTTTAATTTTGTCATAATATAGAAAATTGAGCTACCTTAACGTGGGTATTGGATTCGTGTTATTCTAAACTCCAAATCAAAAGTTACGGATGATTTAGTGCGGACATCTCAAGTTAATCAGCTAGATAAACTGATCATTCTAAACCGATCATTGATGCTCATTGAGCAAAGGTTTACAAATGAAGCATAATGCATGTCATCAAACAGTTCTGGATAGATTTACTTACTTGGAGGCTTTATCGTAGCTATTTTGTTCTTAAATTTTTTCACAATATAGAAACTTGAGCTAGCTTAATATGGGACTTGGATTCGTGTCATTCTGAATTCTAAATCAAAAGTTACGGAAGATTTAGTGCGGACATCTCAAGTTTATTGGCTAGTTAAATTGATCATTCTAAACCGATCATTGATGTTCATTAAGCAAAGGTTTACAAATGAAGCATAATGCATGGCATCATGCATTTTGGGATAGATTGGATTACTTCAAGGTTTTGTCGTAGTTATTTCCGTCTTAAATTTTGTATTAATATAGAAAATTGAGCTTGCTTAACGTGGCCATTGAATTCTTGTATTCTGAAGTCTAAATCAAAAGTTACACACGATTTAGTGCATAGATGTCAAGTTTACCGGCTAGTTAAATTGATAATGCTAAATTGATCATTAGTGCTCACTGAACAAAGGTTTACAAATGAAACATAATGCATGGCATTACGCAGTTTGTGATAGGTTGAATTACTTAATGGCTTTGTCAATGCCATTTCTGTCTAAAATTTTGTCTTAATATAGAAAATTGAAATAGCTTAATGTCGGTATTGGATTTAGTGTGTACATGTCAAGTGTATCGGCTAGTTAAATTGATCATTCTAAACTATTCATTGGTGCTCACTAAACAAAGGTTTACAAATAAAACATAATACATGGTATCACACAGTTTGGTATAGATTGGATTACTTGGAGGCATTTTCGTAGCTATTTTGGTCTTAGATTTTGTCCCAATATAGAAAATTGAGCTAGCTTAACATGGGCGTTGGATTCGCTTCATTCAGAACTCTATATCAAAAGTTACGCACGATTTAGTGCAAACATGACAAGTTAATCGGCCAGTGAAATAGATACTTCTAAAATGATTATTGGTGCTCATTGAGAAAAGGTTTACAAATGAAGCATAATGCATGGCACCACGCAGTTTGAGATAGATTGGATTACTTGTAGGGTTTGTCGTAACTATTTCGGTCCTAAATTTTTCATTGGTGCACAATATAGAAAATTAGGTTAACATGGTCGTTGGATTCGTGTCATTCTGAAGCCTAAATCAAAAGTTACGCACGATTTTGTGCGGAAATGACAAGTTTATCGGCTAGTTATATTGATCAGTCTAAAATAGTCATTGCTGCTCATTGAGCAAATGTTTACAAAAGAAGCATAATGCATGGCATCACGCAGTTTGGGATAGATTGGATTACTTAGAAGATTTATCGTAGCTATTTCGGTCTTACATTTTGTTAGAATATACAAAATTGAGCAAGCTTAATATAGGCATTGGATTTGTGTGGTTCTGAACTCTAAATCAAAAGATATAGGTGATTAATTGTGGACAACTCAATTTTATTGGCTAGTTAAATTGATCATTCTAAACCGATCATTGATGCTCATTGAGTAAAGGATTACAAATGAAACATAATTAATAGTATCATGCAGTTCGGAATAGATTGGATTACTTGGAGGCTTTTTCGTAGCTATTTTGGTCTAAGATTTTGTCCCAATATAGAAAATTGAAGAAACTAACATGGGCGTTGGATTCGCTTCATTCAGAACTCTATATCTAAAGTTATGCACGACTTAGTGCGGACATGTCAAGTTTATCGGCCAGTTAAATTGCCGCTTCTAAAATGATAATTGGTGCTCATTGGGCAAAGGTTAACAAATGAAGGATAATGAATGGCACCACACTGTTTGAGATACATTGGATTACTTGTACGCTTTGTTGTAGCTATTTCGGTCCTAAATTTTTTTCACAATATATAAAATTAGGTTAACATGGGCGTTGGATTCGTGTCATTCTGAACTGGAAATCAAAAGTTGAACAAAATTTAGTGCGATCATGTCAAGTTTATCGGCTAGGTAAATTGATCATTTTCAAATAATCATTTGTGCTCATTGAGCAAACGTTTACAAAAGAAGCATAATGCATGGCATCACACAGTTTGGGATAGATTGGATTACTTGGCGGCTTTATCATAGCTATTTTGGTCTTAAATTTTATCTTAATATAGAAAATTGATCTAGATTAACGTGGGTGTTGGATTCGTGTATTTTAAATTCTAAATCAAAAGTTATGAACGATTTAGTGCTACATGTCAAGTGTATCGGCTAGTTAAATTGATCATTGTAAACTGATCATTGGTGCTCACTAAATAAAGGTTTAAAAATGAAGCATAATGCATGGCATCACGCAGTTAGGGATAAATTGGATTACTTGGAAGCTTTGTCGTAGCTATTTCCATCTTAAATTTTGTCACAATATAGAAAATTGAGCTAACTTAATATCGGACTTGGATTCGTGTCATTCTGAACTCTAAATCAAAGTTATGGACAACTTAGTGCAGATATCTCAAGTTTATTAGCTAGTTAAATTGATCATTCTAAACTAATCATTGATGCTCGTTGAGCAAAGGTTTACAAAAGAAACATAATGCATGGCATCACGTAGTTTGGGATAGATTGGATTACTTCGAGGCTTTGTCGTAGTTATCTCCGTCTTAAATTTTGTCTTAGTATAGAAAATTGAGCTAGTTTAACGTTGGCGTTGGATTCTTGTATTCTGAACTCTAAATCAAAAGTTACACACGATTTAGTGCGTACATGTCAAGTGTATCGGCTAGATAAATTGATTATGCTAAACAGATCATTGGTGCTCACTGAACAAATGTTGACAATTGAAGCATAATACATAGTATCACGCTGTTTGGGATATATTGGATTACTTGGAGGCTTTTTCATAGCTATTTCGGTTTTAGATTTTGTCCCAATATAGAAAATTGAGGTAGCTTAACATGGGTGGTGGATTCGCTTCATTCCGAACTCTATATCTAAAGTTATGCACCAATGAGCATCGTTGGTGCTCACTGAACAAAGGTTTACAAATGAAGCATAATGCATGGCATCACACACTTTAGGATACATTGGATTACTTTGAGGCTTTGTCGTAGCTATTTCCATCTTAAATTTTGTCTTAATATAGAAAATTGAGCTAGCTTAATATGGGACTTGGATTCGTATCATTCTAAACTCTAGATCAAAAGTTACGGACGATTTAGTGCGGACATTACAAGTTTATCGCCTAGTTAAATTTATCATTATAAACTGATCATTGGTGCTCACTGAACAAACGCTTACAAATGAAGCATAATGCATGACATCATGCAGTTTGTATTAGATTGAATTACTTGGAGGCTTTTTTCGTAGCTATTTTGGTCTTAGATTTTGTCCCAATATAGAAACTTGAAGTTGCCTAACGTGGGAGTTTCATTGGCTTCATTCAAAACTCTATATCTAAAGTTACGCACGATTTAGTGTGGACATGCCAAGTTTATCGGCCAGTTAAATTGTTCCTTCTAAAATGATCATCGGTGCTCATTGGGCAAAGTTTTACAAATGAAGCATAATACATGGCACCACACAGTTTGAGAGAGACTTAATTACTTGTAGGCTTTGTCGGAGCTATTTCAGTCCTAAATTATTTCACAATATAGAAAATTAGCTTAACATGGTCGTTGGATTCGTGTCACTCAGAACTCTAAATATATAGTTACGCACCATTTAGTGCAGACATGTCAAGTTTATCGGCTAGTTAAATTGATCATTTGAAAATGATCATTGGTTCTCATTGAGCAAAGGTTTACAAAAGAAGCATAATGCATGGCATAACGCAGTTTGGGATAGATTGGATTACTTGGAGCCTTTATCGTAGCTATTTCGGTCTTAATTTTTTTTAATAGATAATTGAGCTAGCTTAACCTTGGCGTTGGATTCGTGTATTCTAAATTCTAAATCAAGTTAAAGTTGATTTAGTGTGTACATGTGAAGTGTATCGGCCAGTTAAATTGATAATTCTAAACTAATCATTGTGCTCGTTGAGAAATGGTTTACAAATGAAGCATAATGCATGGCATTACGCAGTTTGGGATAGATTGGATTAGTTGGAGGTTTTGTCATAGCTATTTCCTTCTTCAATTTTATATTAATATAGGAAATTGAGCTAGCTTAACGTGGGTGTTGGATTCGTGTATTTTAAAATTTTAATCAAAAGTTACATATGATTTAGTTCGTACATGTCAAGTGTATCGGCTAGTTAAATTGATCATTGTAAACTTATCATTGCTGCTCACTGAACAAAGGTTTACAAATGAAGTATAATGCATGGTATCAAGCAGTTTGGGATAGATTGGATTACTTGGAGGCTTTTTCGTAGCTATCTCCATCTTAAATTTTGTCTTAATATAGAAAATTGAGCTAGCTTAATATGGGACTTGGATTCGTGTTATTCTGAACTCTAAATCAAAAGTTACAGACGATTTAGTGCGGACATGTCCTGTTTATCAGTTAGTTAAATTGATCATTCTAAAATGATCAATGGTGCTCCTTGGGCAAACATTTACAAATAAAGAATAATGCATTAGACCACGTAGTTTGTGATAGATTGGATTACTTTTAAGATTTCGCGTAGCTATTTCGGTCCTAATTTTATCACAATATAGAAAATTGAGTTTGCTTAACATGGGTGTTGTATTCGTGTCATTCTGAACTCTAAGTCGAAAGTTACGCACGATTTAGTGTGGATATGTCCATTTTGTCAGTTAGTTAAATTGATCATTCTAAAATGATCATTGATCCTCACTGAGCAACGTTTTACAAATGAATCCTAATTTAAGGCATCATGCAGTTTGTGGGCTTTATTGTAGCTATTTTAGTCTTTAATTTTGTCACAATATAGAAAATTGAGCTACCTTAACATGGGCGCTGGATTCGTGTCATTCTGAACTCAAAATCAAAAGTTACTGATGACATATTGCGGATATCTCATATTTATTGGCTAGATAAACTGATCGTTCTAATACGATCACTCATGCTCGATGAGCCATGGTTTACAAATGAAGCATAATGCATGGCCTCACGTAATTTGGGATATTTTGGATTACTGGAAGGCTTTATCGTAGCTATTTTGGTCTTAAATTTTGACACAATATAGAAAATTAAGCTAGCTTAATATGGGTATTGGATTCGTGTTATTCTGAACTCAAAATCATAAGTTGTGGTCATCTCAAATTTATCTGCTAGTTAAATTGATCATTCTAAACCGATCATTGATGCTCGTTGAGCAAAGGTTTACAAATGAAGCATAATGCATGGCCTCACGCAGTTTGGCATAGATTGGAATACTTTGACGTTTTGTCGTACTTATTTACGTCTTAAATTTGGTCTTAATATAGAAAATTAATCTAGCTTAACGTGTGCGTTGGATTAATGTATTCTAAACACTAAATCAAAAGTTACAGACAATTCAGTGCGTACATGTCAAGTGTATTAGCTAGTTAAATTGATCATTCTAAACTAATCGTTGGTGTTCATTGAAAAAGGTTTACAAATGAATCATAATGCATGTCATCACACAGTGTGGGATATATTGGATTAGTAGGAGGTTTTGTCATACCTATTTTCGTCATAAATTTTGTCTTAATATAGAAAATTGAGCAAGCTTAACGTGGGACGTTGATTTATGTGCTTTAAATTTTAAATCAAAAGTTACAGATGATTTAGTGCATACATGTCAAGTGTATCGGCTAGTTAAATTGATCATTCTAAACTAATCATTGGTGCTCATTGAACAAAGGTTTAAAAATGAAGC
This sequence comes from Pugionium cornutum, assembly GCA_018901935.1. Classification (NCBI taxonomy): domain Eukaryota; kingdom Viridiplantae; phylum Streptophyta; class Magnoliopsida; order Brassicales; family Brassicaceae; genus Pugionium; species Pugionium cornutum. The sequence continues at coordinate 16,011,452 of CM032162.1, read as the reverse complement.
GTAATGCATGGCATCACACACTTTGGGATACGTTGGATTACTTGGAGGCTTTGATAATTTTAAACTGGTCATTGGTGCTCACTGAACAAAGGTTTACAAAGGAAGCATAATGCATGGCATCATGCACTTTGGGATAGATTGGATTACTTGGAGGCTTTGTCGTAGTTATTTCCATCTTAAATTTTGTCTTAATATAGAAAATTGAGCTAACTTAATATTGGACTTGGATTTGTATCATTCTGAACTCTAGATCAAAGGTTACAGATGATTTAGTGCGGACATCACAAGTTTATCGCCTAGTTAAATTTATCACTCTAAACTGATCATTGGTGCTCACTCTACAAAGGCTTCCAAATGAAGCATAATGCATGGCATCACGCATTTTGGAATAGATTGAATTACTTGAACGCTTTTTTTTCGTAGCTATTTTGGTCTTAGATTTGGTCCAAATATAGAAACTTGAGATAGCTTAACGTGGGCGTAACATTGGCTTCATTCAGAACTCTATATCTAAAGTTCCGCACGATTTAGTGCGGACATGTCAAGTTTATCGACCAGTTAAATTGATCTTTCTAAAATGATCATTGGTACTCATTGGGCAAAGGTTTACAAATGAAGCATAATACATGGCACCACGCAGTTTGAGAGATACTTGATTACTTGTAGGCTTTGTCGTAGCTATCTCGGTCCTCAATGTTTTTCACAATATAGAAAATTAGCTTAACATGGTCATTGGATTCGTGTCATTCTGAACTCTAAATATATAGTTACGCACAATTTGGTGCATACATGTCAAGTTTATCGACTAGTGAAATTGATCATTTGACAATGATCATTGGTGCTCATTGAGCAAAGATTTACAAAAGAAGCATAATGCATTGCATCACATAGTTTGGGATAGGTTGGATTACTTGGAGCCTTTATTGTAGCTATTTCGGTCTTCAATTTTTTTTAGTATAGAAAATTGAGCTAGCTTAACCTTGGCGTTTGATTGATCATTCTAAACTGATCATTGGTGCTCACTGAAAAAAGTTTTCAAATGAAGCATAATGCATGTCATCACACAGTTTGGGATAGATTGGATTAGTTGGAGGATTTGTCGTAGATATTTCCATCTAAAATTTTGTCTTAATACAGAAAAGTGAGGTAGCTTAACATGGGCGTTGGATTCATGTGCTTTCAATTCTAAATCAAAAGTTATAGATGATTTATTGCGTACATGTCAAGTGTATCGGTTAGTTAAATAGATCATTCTAAACTGATCATTGGTGCTCACTGAACAAAGGTTTACAAATGAAGTATAATGCATGGCATCACGCACTTTGGGATAGATTGGATTACTTGGACGCTTTTTTGTAGCTATTTCCATTTTAAATATTGTCTTAATATAGAAAATTGATCTAGGTTAATATGGGACTTGGATTCGTATCATTCTGAACTCCAGATGAAAAGTTACGGATGATTTAGTGCAGACATCACATGTTTATCGCCTAGTTAAATTGATAATTTTAAACTTGTCATTGGTGCTCACTGAACAAAGGTTTACAAAGGAAGCATAATGCATGGCATCATGCACTTTGGGATAGATTGGATTACTTGGAGGCTTTGTCATAGCTATTTCCATCTTAAATTTTGTCTTAATATAGAAATTTGAGCTAACTTAATATGGGACTTGGATTCTTATCATTCTGAACTTTTGATTAAAAGTTACAGACGATTTAGTGCGGACATCACAAGTTTATCGCCTTGTTAAATTGATCATTCTAAATTGATCATTGGTGCTCACTCAACAAAGGCTTACAAATGAAGAATCATGCATTGCATCACGCATTTTGGAATATATTGAATTACTTGGAGGCTTTTATCGTAGCTATTTTGGTCTTAGATTTTTTCCTAATATAGAAACTTGAGGTAGCTCAACGTGGGCGTTACATTGGCTTCATTCAGAACTCTATATCTTAAGTTACACACGATTTAGTACGTACATGTGAACTTTATCGACCAGTTAAATTGATCTTTCTAAAATGATCATTGATGCTCATTCGGCAAAGGTTTACAAACGAAGCATAATACATGGCACCACACAGTTTGAGAGAGACTTGATTACTTGTATGATTTGTCGTAGATATTTTGGTCCTAAAGTTTTTCACAATATAGAAAATTAGTTTAACATGGTCGTTGGATTCGTGTCATTCTGAACTCTAAATATATAGTTACGCACCATTTAGTGCAGACATGTCAAGTTTATCGGCTATTAAAATTGATTATTTTAAAATGATCATTGGTGCTCATTGAGTAAAGATTTACAAAAGAAGCATATAAACTGATCATTGGTGCTGCCGACATGTAAAGTTACAGACGAGTTACTGCAGACATGTAGAGTTTATCGTCCAGTTAAAATGATAATTCTAAACTGATCATTGGTGCTCCTTGAGGAAAAGCTTATAAATGAAGCAGAACGCATGCTATCACGCAGTTCGGGATAAATTGGATTACTTCGAGTCTTCGTCATAACTCTTTTAGTCTATTTTTTTCACAATATATAAATTTGAGATATCTTAACGCGGGCATTGGATTCATGTCACTTTGAGCTCTAAATCAAAAGGTAAAGACGATTTAGTGCGGACATGTCAATTTGATCAGCTACGTAAATGATCATTCTAAACTGATCATTGGTTCTCATTGAGTAAAGGCGTATAAATGAAGCATAATGCATAGCATTACACAGTTTGGGATTGATTAAATTACTTGGGGCTTTGTCATAGCTATTTTGGTCTTAAATTTTGTCACAATATAGAAAATTGAGCTTGGTTTACTTGGGCATTGGATTCCTGTACTCTCAACTCTAAATCAAAAGTTACGGATGGTTTATTGCAAACATGACAAGTTAATCAAGTAGTTGAAATGATCATTCTAAACTAATCATTGGTGCTCATTGAAAGAAGAGTTACAAATGAAGCATAATGCATGGCATCCCCCAGTTTGGGATAGATTGTATTACTTGGAGGCGTTGTTGTAGTTTTCTCAGTCTCAAAATTTGTCACAATATAGAAAATTCATCTAGCTTAACGTGAGAGTTGGATTCATGTTGTTCTAAACTCTAAATCAAAAATTACTGACGATTTAGTGCGGACATGTAAAGTTTATTGGCCAGTTAAAATGATCATTCTAAAGTGATCATTGGTGCTCCTTGAGGAAATGCTTATAAATGAAGCATAACGCATGCTATCACGCAGTTTGGGATACATTGGATAACTTGGAGGCTTTGTCATAGCTCTTTGAGTCTAAAATTTTTTAACAATATCGAAAATTTAGCTACCTTAACACCGGCGTTGGATTCTTCTCATTTTGAGCTTTGAAATGAAAAGTAAAAGACGATTTAGTGTGGACATGTCATGTTGATCAGCTACTTAATATGATTATTCTAAACTGATCATTGGTTCTCATTGAGTAAAAGCGTATAAATGAAGCATAATGCATGGCATCATGCAGTTTGGGTTTGACTGGATTTCTTGGAGGCTTTGTGGTACCCGTTTTCGTCTTAAATTTTGTCAAAATATAGAAAATTGAGCTAGCTTTACTAAGGCTTTGGATTCGTGTACTCTCAACTCTAAATGAAAAGTTACGGATGATTTACTGCGGATGTGACAAGTTGATCAGCTAGTTGAAATGATCATTCTAAACTAATCATTGGTGATCATTGAGGGAAGAGTAATAAAGGAAGCATAATGCATTGCATCACGCAGTTTGTGATAGATTGTATGACTTCGACGCGTTGTCGTAGCTTTTTCAGTGTCAAATTTTGTGAAAATAAAGAAACTTCAGCGAGCTTAATGTGAGAGGGTGATTCATGTTGTTCTGAACTCTAAATCAAAAGTTACGAAAGATTTAGTGCGGACATGTAAAGTTTATCGGCCAGTTAATATGATCATTCGAAACTGATCTTTGGTGCTCCTTGAGGAATGGCTTATAAATGAGGCATAACGCTTGCTATCACGCAGTTTGGGATACATTGGATTACTTGGAGGCTTTGTATTAGCTCTTTCAGTCTAATATTTTTTCGCAATATAGAAAGTTCAGCTGCTTTAACGTGGGCATTGGATTCATGTCCTTTTGAGCTCTAAATCAAAAGTTAAAAACGATTTGATCAGGTACATAAAATGACCATTCTAAACTGATCATTGGTTCTCATTGAGTAAACACGTATAAATGAAGCATAATGCATGGCATCTCGCAGTTTGGGTTTGATTGGATTACTTGGAGGCTTTGTTGTAGCTATTTTGGTCATAAATTTTGTTACAATATAAAAAATTGAGCTAGCTTTACTTGGGCATTGGATTCGTGTACTCTCAACTCTAAATAAAAGGTTACGGACGATTTCCCATGGACATGACAAGTTTATCAGCTAGTTGAAATGGTGCTCATTGAGGGAAGAATTAAAAATGAAGCATAATACATGGCATCATGCTGTTTGGGATAGATTGTATTACTTGGAGGCGTTGTCGTAGCTTTTGTAGTCTCAAATTTTGTCACGATATAGAAACTTCGGCTAGCTTAATGTGGGAGTTGTAGTCATGTCGTTCTGAACTGTATATCAAAAGTTACAGACGATTTAGTGCGGACATGTAAAGTTTATTGTCCAGTTAAAATGATCATTCTAAACTAATCATTGGTGCTCCTTGAGGAAAGGGTTATAAATGAAGCATAACATATTCTATCACGCAGTTTGGGATATATTGGATTACTTGGAGGCTTTGTCATAGCTCTTTTAGTCTAATTTTTTTCACAATATAGAAAATTCAGCTACATTAATGTGGGCATTAGATTCATGTCATTTTGAGCTCTAGATCAAAAGTTAACGACGATTTAGAGCGGATATGTCAAGTTGATCAGCGACTTAAAATGATCATTCTAAATTGATATTTTGTAAAGGCATATAAATGAATCATAATGCATGGCATCACGCAGTTTGGCTTTGATTGGATTACTTGGAAGCTTTGTTGTAGCTGTTTTGGCCTTAAATTTTGTCACAATATAGAAAACTGAGCTAGATGTACTTGGGCGTTGGATTCGTGTACTCTCAACTCTAAATCAAAAGTTACGGACGATTTACTGCAGACATGACAAGTTGATCAGCTAGTTGAAATGATCATTTTGAACTTATCATTGGTGCTCATTGAGGGAAGAGTTACAAATGAAGAATATTGCATGGTATCACGCAGTTAGGGATAGATTGTATTACTTGGAGGTATTGTCGTACCTTTTGTAGTCTATACTTTGTCACGATATAGAAAATTCAGCTAGCTTAACGTGGGATTTGGATTCATGTCGTTCTGAACTCTAAATCAAAAGTTACAAATGATTTAGTGCAGACATGTAAAGTTTATCAGCTAGTTAAGATGATCATTCTAAACTAATCATTGGTGCTCCTTGAGGAAAGACTTATAAATGAAGCATAATGAATGCTATCACGCAGTTTGGGATACATTGGATTACTTAGAGGCTTTGTCATAGTTCTTTTAGTTTAAATTTTTTTCACAATATATAAAATTGAGCTACCTTGACGCGGGCATTGGATTCATGTCATTTTGAGCTCTAAATCAAAAGATAAACACGATTTAGTGCGGACATGTCAAGTTGAACAGCTACTTAAAATGATCATTCTAAACTGATCTTTTGTTCTCATTGAGTAAAGGCATATAAATGAAGCATAATGCATGGCATCACACAGTTTTGGTTTGATTGGATTATTTAGAAGCTTTGTCGTATCTGGTTTGGGTTTAAATTTTGTCACAATATAGAAAATTGAGCTAGCTTTACTTGGGCCTTGGATTCGTGTACTCTCAACTCTAAATAGAAAGTTATGGATAATTTACTGCTGACATGACAAGTTGATCAACTAGTTAAAATGATCATTTTAAACTAATCATTGGTGCTCATTGAGGGAAGAGTTACAAATGAAGCATAATGAATCGGATCACACAGTTTGGGATAGATTGTATCACTTGGAGGCGTTGTTGTAGCTTTTTCAGTCACAAATTTTGTCACAATATAGAAAATTGACCTACCTTAGCGCGGGCGTTGGATTTATGTCATTTTGAGCTTTAAATCAAAAGTTAAAGTCAATTTAGTGCAGACATGTTGATCAGCTACTTAAAATGATCATTCTAAACTAATCATTGGTGCTCCTTGAGGAAAGGCTTAATAATGAAGCATAATGCATGAAATCACGCAGTTAAGGATAGATTAGATTACGTGAATGATTTGTGGTATCTCTTTCTGTGTTGGATTCGTGTACTCTAAAGGATACGTGAAGGATAGATTAGCTGGTTTCGGTTTAAATTTTGTCACAATATAGAAAATTGAGCTAGCTTTACTTGGGCGTTGGATTTGTGTACTCTAAACTCTAAATAAAAAGCAATAGAGGATTTAGTGCTGACATAACAAGTTCATCGGCTAGTTAAAATGATCATTCAAAACTGATCATTGGTGCTCATTGAGCAAAGGATTACAAATGAAGCATAATGCATGGTATAATGCAGTTTAGGATATATTGGATTACTTGAAGGCGTTTTGGTATCTAATTAAGTCTCAAATGTTATCACATATAGAAAATTGAGCTAGCTTAACGTGCGCATTGGATTCGTGTCATTCTGAACTCTAATTCAAAAGTTACGAAAGATTTAAGTTGATCGGCCTGTTAAAATGATAATTCTAAAGTGATCAGTTGGGCTCCTTGAGTAAAGGCTTATAAATGAAGCATACGCAGTTTGGGATAGATGGCATTACTTTGAGGCTTTGTGTTGTTCTTTCAGTCTCAAATGTTGTCACAATATGGAAAATTCAGCTAGCTTAACGTGGGCGTTGGATTCATGTCCTTTTGAGCTCTAAATCAAAAGTTAAAGACGATTCAATGCGGACATATCAAGTTTACTAGCTAGTTAAAATGATCATTCTAAACTGATCATTGGTGCTCCTTAAGTATAGGCTTATAAATAGGGCATAATGCATGGCATCAATAAATCTGGGAGATAGTGGATTACATGGAGGCTTTGCGTAGCTATTTCAGTCCTAAATTTTGTCACCATATAGAAAATTGAGCTAGTTTAATGTGGGCATTGGATTCATGTCATTATGAACTCTAAATCAAAACTTACGGACGATTTAGTCCGGATATGTCAAATTAATCAGCTAGTTAAAATGATCATTCTAAACTAATCATTGGTGCTCTTTGCTTAAAGGCTTATAAACGAAGTATAATTCATGGCATCGCGCAGTTTAGGATAGATTGGCTTACTTGACGGCTTTGTGGTATCTCTTTCAGTCTCAAATGTTGTCACAATATGGAAAATTGATCTAGGTTAACGTGGGCGTTCAATTTATGTCATTTTGAACTCCAAATCAAAAGTTAAATATTATTTAGTGTGGATATGTCAAGTTAAATCAGCTAGTTAAAATGATCATTCTAAACTAATCATTGGTGCTCCTTTAGTAAAGGCTTATAAATGAGGCATAATGCATGGAATCACGCAGTTAAGGATAGATTAGATTATTTGAAGGATTTATGGTATCTCTTTCAGCTTCAAATGTTATCATAATATAGAAAATTGAGCTAATTTAACGTGCGAACTGGATTCGTGTTATTTTAAACTCTAATTCAAAACTTACAAAACATTTAATGTAGACAAGTTAAGTTGATTGCCCAGTTAAAATGATCAATCTAAGCTAATCATTGGTTGCTCCTTAAGTAAGAGGTTATAAGTGAAGCATAATGCATGGCATCACACAGTTTGGGATAGATTCGATTACTTGGAGGCTTTTTCATAGCTATTTCGGCCTTAATCTATGTCACAATATGGAAAATTGACCTAGCTTTGCTTGGGCATTAGATTCGTGTACTCTCAACTCTAAATCAAAAGTTATGAATGATTTACTTCGGACATGACAAGTTAATCAGCTAGTTGAAAGGATCATTCTAAACTAATCATTGGTGCTCATTGAAGAAAGAATTACAAATGAAGCATAATGCATGGCATCACGTAGTTCAGGATAGACTGTATTACTTGGAGGCGTTGTCGCAGCTTTTTCAGTATCAAATTTTGTCACAATATAGAAAATTGAGGTAGATTAACGTGGGAGTTGTATTCATGTCGTTCTGAACTCTATATCAAATGTGACGGACTAGTTGAGGTGGACATTGAAAGTTTATCGGCCAGTTAAAATGATGATTCTAAACTGATCATTGGTGCTCCTTGAGTAAAGGCTGATAAATGAAACATAACGCATGCTATCACGCAGTTCGGGATACATTGGATTACTTGGAGGCTTTGTGATAGCTCTTTTAGTCTAAAATTTTTTCACAATATAGAAAATTGAGCTACCTTAACGGGGGCGTTGGATTCATGTCATTTTGAGCTCTAAATCAATAGTTAAAGAAGATTTAGTGCAGACATTTCACGTTGATCGACAAATTAAAATGATCATTCTAAACTTATCCTTGCTGCTCCTTAAGTAAAGGCTTATAAATGAAGCATAATACATAGCATCATGCAGTTTGGGTTTGATTGGATTACTTGGATGCTTTGTCGTAGCTCTTTTTTTTTCATTGGATCACAACAGACCGGCCCAATAGCCCAATATTTTCATACGAAGATTTAACACTCTCCTACGAGGGAAAGTGGAGTCGAACTCCACACCTCTGTGATAGACGTAAAGGTGGTGCAAACACTAGAACACTTATTCTTCCCCGCTTTTTCGTAGCTCTTACAGTCTCAAATGTTGCCACAATTTGGAGAATTGAGCTAGCTTAACATAGGTGTTGGACTCATGTCATTTTGAGCTTTTAATCAAAAGTTAAAGATGATTTAGTGTGGACATGTCAAGTTGATCAGCTTCTTAAAATGATCATTCTAAACTTATCATTGGTGCTCCTTAAGTAAAGGCTTATAAATGAAGCATAATGCATGTCATCACAGTTTGAGATAAATTGGATTACTTGGTAACTTTGTCATAGCCATTCGGTCTTAAGTTTTATCACAATATAGAAAATTGAGCTAGCTAAACGAGTACATTGAATTTGTTTCATTCTGATCTCTAAATCAGAAGCTACGGACGACTTAGTGTGGACATGTAAATTTGATCCTCCAGTTAAAACGATAATTCTAAACTGATCATTAATGTTGTTTGAGTAAAGGATTATAAATGAAGTGTAATTCATGGCATCACGCAGTTTGGGATACATTGGATTACTGGGAGACTTTGTATTAGGTCTTTTAATCGAAAATATTGTCAAAATATGAAAAATTGAGCGAGATTAACGTGGGCGTTGGACTCATGTCATTTTGAGCTCTAAATCAAAGGTTAATTAAAAAAGATTTAGTGCATAAATATCAGGTTGATCAGCTAGTTAAAATGATCATTCTAAACTGATTATTGGTGCTCCTTGAGTAAAGGCTGATAAATGAAGCATAATTCATGGCATCACACAGTTTGGAAAACATTGGATTACTTGGAGGCTTTGTCGTAGCTCTATGAGTCTCAAATGTTGTCCCTATATCGAAAATTGAGCTAGCTTAACAAGGGCGTTGGACTTATCTCATTTTCGGCTCTAAATCACAACTTAAAGACGATTTAGTGCGGACGTGTCAAGTTAATCAGTTAGTTAAAATGATCATTCTAAATTGATCATTCGTGCTCCTTTAGTAAAAGCTTATAAATAAAGCATAATACATGGCATCATGCAGTTTTGGATACATTTGATTACTTGGAGGCTTTGTCGTAGCTCTTTAAGTCTCAAATGTTGTCACAATATAGAAAACTGAGCTACCCTAACGTGGACGTTGGATTCTTGTCATTCTGAACTCCAAATCAGAAATTACGGACGATTTAAAGCGGACATGTCAAGTTGATCGTCCAGTTAAATTGATCATTCTAAACTGATCATTGACTCTCCTTGAGCAAAGGCTTATAAATTAAACATAATGCATGACATCACATGGTTTGGGCTACATTGGAGTACTTGTAGGCTTTTTCATTGCTATTTCAGTCTCAAATGTTGTCACAATATAGAAAATGGAGCTTGGTTAACATGGGCGTTGATTCGTGCCTTTCTGAACTCTAAATCAAAAGTTACGGACGATTTAGTGCAGACAAGTCAAGTTGATCGGCCAGTTAAAATGATCATTCTAAACTGATCACTGGTGCTCTTTGAGTAAAGGCTTATAAATGAAGCATAATGCATGGCATCACGCAGTTTGGTATACATTGGATTACTTGGAGGCGTTGTGGTAGCTCTTGAAGTCTCAAAATGTTGTCACAATATTGAAAATTGAGGTAGCTTAACATGGGTGTTGGATTCAGTGTCATTCTTAACTCTAAATCAAAAGTTACGGACAATTTAGTGCAGATATGTCAAGTGATCGGCTAATTAAAATAATCATTCAAAACTGATCATTGGTGCTCCTTGAGTAAAGGCTTATAAATGAAGAATAATGCATGCCATCACGCATTTTGGGATACATTGGATTACTTCGAGGCTTTTTCGTAGCTCTCTCAGTCTCAAATGTTGTCACAATATAGAAAATTGACCTAGTTTAACGTGGGTGTTCGATTCGTGACATTCTGAACTCTAAATCAAAAGTTACAGACGATTTAGTGCGGACATGTCATGTTGATCTTCCATTGAAATGATCATTCTAAACTAATCATTGGGGCTCCATGAGTAAAGGCTGATAAATGAAGCATTATGCATGGCATCACCATGGGATACATTGGATTACTTGGAGTCTTTGCCATAGCTTTTTGAGTCTCAAATCTTATCACAATATTGAAAATTGATTTAGCTTAACGTGGGTGTTGGATTCCTGCCATTCTAAACTCTAAATAAAAAATATGGACGATTTAGTGCAGACATGTGAAGTGATCGGCCAGTTAAAATGATAAATCTAAACTGATCATTGGTGCTCCTTGAGTAAAGGCTTATAAATGACAAATAATCATGGCATCGCACAGGTTGGGATACATTGGATTACTTGGAGGCTTTGTCGTAGTTATTCTAATGTAAAATTTTGTCACAATATAGAAAATTGAGCTTGTTTAACGTGGGCGTCAGATTCGTGACATTCTGATCTCTAAATAGAAAATTATGCGCGATTTAGTGCCGACATGTCAAGTTGATCGTCTAGTTAATATGATCATTCTAAACTGATCATTGGTGCTCCTTGAATAAAAGCTTATAAATGAAGCATAATGCATGGCATCGTGCAATTTGGGATACATTGCATTACTTGGAGGCTCTATCGTAGCTTTTTCAGTCTCAACTGTTGTGACAATATAGAAAATTGAGATAGCTTAACGTGGGCATTGGATTCAGTGTCATTCTGAACTCTAAATCAAACGTTACAAACGATTTAGTGTGGATATGTCAAGTTTATCGGACGGTTAAAATGATCATTCTAAACTTATCATTGGTGCTCCTTGAGTAAAGGCTTATAAATGAAGTATAATACATGGCATCACGCAGTTTGGGATAGATTGGATTACTTGGAAGCTTTGTAGTAGCTCTTTCAGTCTCAAAAGTGTTCACAATATAGAAAATTGATCTAGCTTAACGTTAGCATTGGGCTAATGTTTTTTTTGAGCTCTAAATCAAAAGTTAAAGGCGATTTAGTGTGGACATGTCAAGTTGATCAGCTAGTTAAAAATGATTATTCTAAATTGATCATTGGTGCTTCTTCAGTAAGGGCTTATAAATGAAGCATAATGCGTGCCATCACGCATTTTGGGATAGCTATTTCAGTCTTAATTTGGGATTACTTGGAGGCTTTGTCAAAGCTATTTCAGTCTTAATTTTTTTTCACGATGTAGAAAATTGGGCTAGCTTAACGTGAGCGTTGGATTCGTGTCATTTGGAATTCTAAATCAAACTTATGGACGATTTAGTGTGGATATGTCAAGTTGATCGGCCAGTTAAAATGATTATTCTAAACCGATCATTGGTGCTCATTGAGTGAAGGTTTATAAATGAAGCATAACACATGGCATCATGCAGTTTATACATTGGATTCGCGGAGGCTTTGTCATAGCTCTTTCAGTCTCAAATGTTATCACCATATATAAAATTGAGCTAGCTTAACGTCGGCATTGGATTTGTGCCATTCTGAACTCTAAATCAAAAGTTACAGACAATTTAGTGCAAACATGTCAAGTATATCTTCTAGTTAAAATGATCATTCTAAACTGATCATTGGTGCTCATTGGGTAAAGGCTTATAAATGAAGCATAATGCATGGCATTGTGCAGTTTGGAATACATTCTATTACGTGGAGGCTTTGTCGTAGCTTTTTCAGTCTCAAATGTTATCGCAAAATAGAAACTTGAGCTAGCTTAACGTGGGCATTCGATTCAGTGTCATTCTAAAATCTAAATAAAAAGTTATGGACGATTTAGTACGGATATGTCAAGTGATCGGCCAGTTAAAATGATCATTCTAAAATGATCATTCTAAAACGATCATTCTAAAATGATCATTCTAAAATGATCATCCTAAACTGATCATCGGTGCTCTTTGAGTAAAGGCTTATACATGACGCATAATGCATGATATCACACAATTTCGGATACATTAGATTACTTGGCAGCTTTTTCGTAGCTATTTCATTCTCAAATGTTGTCATAATATTGAAAACTGAGCTAGCTTAATTTTAGCATCGGATTCGTGTCATTCTGAACTGTAAATCAAAAGTTACAAAAGATTTAATGTGGACATGTGAAGTGATCGGCCAGTTAAAATAATCAATCTAAATTGATCATTGGTGCTCCTTGAGTAAAGGCTTATAAATGTCGAATAATGCATGGCATCGCGCAGGTTGGGATATATTGGATTACTTGGAGGCTTTGTCGTATCTATTTCAGTGTAAACTTTTGTCACAATATAGAAAATTGAGCTAGCTTAACGTGGGCATTACATTCGTGTCATTCTGATCTCTAAATCAAAAGTAATGGACAATTTAGTGCCGACATGTCAAGTTGATCGTCTAGTTAAAATGATCATTCTGAAATGATCATTGGTGCTCCTTGAATAAAAGCTTATAAATTTAAGACCGAAATAGCTACACCAATGTCTCCAAGTAATCCAATACATCCTAAACTGTGTGATTCCATGCAATCTCCTTCATTTGTAATCCTTTGCTCAATGGGCACCAATGATCAGTTTAGAATGATCATTTAAACTAGCCATTAAACTTGTCATGTCCGCATCAAATCATCCATAACTTTTGATTTAGAGTTTAGAGTGACTTGAATGCAATGCCAAAGTAAAGCTAGCTCAATTTTCTATACTGTGACAAAATTTCAGACCGAAATAAGTAGACAAAGTCTCCAAGTAATCCAATCTATCCCAAACAGCGTGATGCCATGCATTATGCTTCATTTATAAGCCTTTACTCAATGAGCACCAAAGTCAGTTTGGAATTATCATTTTAACTAGGTGATCAACTAGACATGTCCGCACTAAATCGTCTTTAACTTTTGATTCATGTCATTGTAAGCTCTAAATCAAATGTTAAAAAGATGATTTAGTCTAGAGATGTCAAGTTGATCAGCTAGTTAAAATGATCATTCTAAACTAATCATTGGTGCTCCTCTTGTTAAGGCTTATAAATGAAGCATAATGCATAGCATCACACAGTTAGAGATAGATTAGATTACTTGGAGGCTTGTAGTAGCTCTTCAGTCTCAAATGTTGTCACAATTTAGAAAATTAAGCTAGCTTAAAGCTAGTGTTGGAGTATTGTTATTTTGAGCTCTAAATCAAAAGTTAAAGGCGATTTAGTGTGGACATGGGAAGTTGATCAGCTAGTTAAATTGATCATTCTAAATTGACCATTGGTGCTTCTTGAGTAAATGCTTATAAATGAACCATAATGCATGCCATCACGCAGTTTGGGATAGATTGGATTACATAGAGGCTTTTTTGTAACTATTTCAGTCTTAAATTTTTTCACAATGTAGAAAATTGGGCTAGCTTAACGTGAGCGTTAGATTCGTGTCATTTTGAATTCTAATTCAAAACTTATGGACGATTTAGTGCGATATATCAAGTTGATCAGCCAGTTAAAATGATCATTCTAAACTGATGATTGGTGCTCATTGAGTAAAGGTTTATAAATGAAGCATAACTCATGGCATCATGCAGTTTATACATTGGATTCGTGGAGGCTTTGTCGTAGCTCTTTCAGTCTCAAATGTTGTCACCATATAGAAAATTGAGCTAGCTTAACGTGGGTGTTGGATTCCTGTCATTCTGAACTCTAAATCAAACGTTATAGACGATTTAGTGCAAACATCTCAAGTATATCATCTAGTTAAAATGATAATTTTAAATTGATCATTGGTGCTCCCTGAGTAAAGGCTTATAAATGAAGCATAACGCATGGCATTGTGCAGTTTGGAATACATTCTACTACGTGGGGGCTTTGTAATAGCTTTTTCACTCTCAATTGTTGTCAAAAAATAGAAACTTGAGCTAGAGTAACGTGGACATTGGATTCAGTGTCATTTTGAACTCTAAATCCAAAGTTACGGATGATTTAGTGCGGATATGTCAAGTGATCGGCCAATTAAAATAATCATTTTAAACTGATCATTGGTGCTCCTTTAGTAAACGCTTATAAATTAAGAATAATGCATGGGATCGTGCATTTTAGGATACATTGGATTACTTGGAGGTTTTTTCCTTGATCTTTCATTCTCAAATGTTGTCACAATATTGAAAATTGAGCTAGCTTAATGTTGGCGTTGGATTCCTGTCATGCTGAACTCTAAATCAAAAGTTACGGACGATTTAGTGCGGACATGTGAAGTGATCAGCCAGTTAAAATGACCAATCTGAACTGATCATTGGTACTCCTTCAGTAAAGGCTTATAAATGACTAATAATTCATGGCATCGCGCATGTTAGGATATATTGGATTACTTGTAGGCTTTGGCATATTTATTTCAGTCTTAAATTTTTACACAAGTAAAAAATTGGGCTAGCTTAACGGGAGCGTTGGATTTGTGTCATTTTGATTTCTAAATCAAAAGTAATGGATGATTTGGTGCTGGCATGTCAAGTTGATTATATAGTTAAAATGATCATTCCAAACAGATCATTGGTGCTCCTAGGATAAAACCTTTTAAATGAAGCATAATACATGGAATCGTGCAATTCAGGATACATTGTATTAATTGGAGGCTTTTTCGTAGCATTTTCAGTCTCCATTATTGTCACCATAAAGAAAATTGAGCTAGCTTAACGTGTGCGTTGGATTCGTTTCATTCCGAACTATAAATCAAAAGTTACAGACGATTTATTACAAACATGTCAAGTATATCGTCTAGTTAAAATTATCATTCTAAATTAATCATTGGTGCTCCTTGACTAAAGGCTTATAAACGAAGCATAATGCATGGCATCGTGTAGTTTGGAATACATTCTATTACGTGGTGGCTATTTCATAGCTTTTGCACTGTCAAATGTTGTCACAAAGGAGAATCTTGAGCAAGCTTAACGGGTACACTGGATTCAGTGTCATTTTGAGCTCTAAATCAAAAGTTACGGACAATTAAGTGCGGATATGTCAAGTGATCGGCCAATTAAAATAATCATTCTAAACTGATCATTGGTGCTCCTTGAGTTAACGCTTATAAATGAAGAATAATGCATGGCATCACGCATTTTGGGATACATTGGATTAATCGGAGGCTTTGTTGTAGCTCTATCAGTCTCGAATGTTGTCACAATATAGAAAATTGAGCTACTTTAACGTGGGTGTTGGATTCGTGTCATTCGGAACTTTAAATCAAAAGTTACATATGATTTGGTGCGGACATGTCAACTTGATCGTCAATTAAAATGGTCATTCTAAACTGATCATTGGTGCTCCATGAGTAAAGGCCTCTGAATGAAGCATTATGTATGGCATCACCATGGAATACATTAAATTACTTGGAGCCTTTGTCATAGCTCTCTTTGAGTCTCAAATGTTTTCACAATATTGAAAATTGAGCTAGATTAACATGGGCATTGGATTCCTGTCATTTTGAACTCTAAATAAAAAGTTACAAACCATTTACTGCGGATATTTCAAGTGATCGGCCAGCTAAAATGATCATTCTAAACTGATCATTGGTGCTCCTTTTGAACTATAAATCAAAAGTTACAGACGATTTAGTGTGTACATGTCAAGTGTATCTGCTAGTTAAATTGATCATTTTAAACTGATTATTGGTGCTTTCTGAACAAAGGTTAACAAATGAAGCATAATGCATGGCATCATGCAGTTCGGGATATATTAGATTACTTGGAGGCTTTTTCGTAGCTATTTTGGTCTTTGATTTTGTCCCAATGTAGAAAATTGAACTAGCTCTACGTGGGCATTGGATTCGCTTTATTCTAACTCTAAATCAAAAGTTACAGACGATTTAGTGCGTACATGTCAAGTGTATCAGCTAGTTAAATTGATCATTGTAAACTGATCATTGGTGCTTACAGGGCAAAAGTTTACAAATGGAGCATAATGCATGGCACCACGGAGTTTGAGATAGACTACATTACTTGTAGGCTTTTTCGTAGCAATTTCGGTCCTAAATTTTTTCACAATACAGAAGATTGAGCTAGCTTAACATGGGCATTGCATTCGTATCATTCGGAACTCCAATTCGAAAGTTACGCAGGATTTAGTGTGGACATGTCAATTTTGTCAGTTACTTAAATTGGTCATTCTAAGATGATCATTGGTGCTCATTGAGCAACGGGTTACAAATGAAGCATAATGTAAGACATCATGCCGTTTGTGGGCTTTATTGTAGCTATTTCAGTCTTTAATTTTGTAACATTATAGAAAATGGAGCTACCTTAACGTGGGCACTGGATTCATGTCATTCTGAACTCAAAATCAAAAGTTACGGACGATTTAGTGTGGATATCTCATGTTTATCGGTTAGATAAACTGATCATTCTAAACCGATCATTGATGTTCTTTGAGCCCAGGTTTACAAATGAAGCATAATGCATGGCATCACGTAGTTTGGGATAGTTTGGATTACTTTAAAGCTTTATAGTAGCTATTTCGGTCTTATATTTTGACACAATATAGAAAATTAAGCTAGCTTAATATCGGCATTGGATTCGTGTCATTCTGAACTGTAAATCAAGAGATACGGTCATATCAAGTTTATCTACTAGTTAAATGGATCATTATAAACCAAACATTGATGCTCGTTGACCAAAAGTTTACAAATGAAGCATAATGCATGGATGCAGTTTGGGATAGATTGGATTACTTGGACGCTTTGTTGTAGTTACTTCCGTCTTCAATTTGGTCTTAATATAGAAAACTAAGCTAGCTTAACGTCGGCATTGGATTCATGTATTCTAAACTCTAAATCAAAAGTTACAAACGATTTAGTGCGTACATGTCAAGTGTATCATCTAGTTAAATTGATCATTCTAAACTGATCATTACTGCTTACTGAAAAAAGTTTACAAATGAAGCATATTGCATGGCATCACGCAGTTTGTGTTAGATTGAACTACTTGGAGGCTTTGTCGTAGCTATTTCCGTCTTAAATTTTGTCTTAATATAGAAAATTGAGCTAGCTTAACGGGTACATTGGATTCGTGTATTCTGAACTCTAAATCAAAAGTTACAGACGATTTAGTGCGTACATGTCAAGTGTATCGGTTAGTTAAATTGATCTTTCTAAACTGATCATTGGTGTTTACTGAACAAAGGTTAACAAATGAAGCATAATGCATGGCATCATGCAGTTTGGGATATATTGGATTACTTGGAGGCTTTTTCGTAGCTATTTTGGTCTTAGATTTTGTCCCAATATAGAAAATTGAACTACCTTAACGTGCGCGTTGGATTTGCTTTATTCGAACTGTAAATCAAAAGTTACGCACGATTTAGTGCGGTTATGTCAAGTTTATTGGCTAGTTAAAATGATCCTTCTTGAGTAAAGGGTTATAAATGAAGCATAATGCATGGCATCACATAATTTGCGATAGTTTGGATTACTTGGAGGCTTTGTCGTAGATATTTCGGTCTTAAATTTTGTCTAAATATAGAAAATTGAGTTGCTTAATGTGGGTGTTGGATTCGTGTCATTCAAAACTCTAAATCAAAAGTTAAAGATGATTTAGTCCATACATGTCAAGTGTATCGGCTAGTTAAATTGATCATTTAAGGTTATCATTGGTGCTCACTGAGGAAAGGTTTACAAATGAAGCATTATTCATGGCATCACGTAGTTTGGGATGGATTGGATTACTTGGAGGCCTCATCGTAGCTGTTTTGGTCTTAAAGTTTTCCACAATATAGAAAATCTAGCGAGCTTAATGTGGGTGTTGAATTCGTGTCATTTGGAATTCTAAATCAAAAGTTACGCACGATTTAGTGCGGACATGTCAAGTTTATCGGCTAGTTAAATTGATCATTCTAAAATGATGATTTGTGGTCATTAAGCAAAGATTTAAGAATGAAGCATAGTGCATGGTAGCACGCAGTTTGATATAGATTCATTAATTGGAGGCTTTGTCGTAGCAATTTTGTTCCTAAGTTTTTTCACAATATAGAAAATTGAGCTAGCTTACGTGGGCGTTGGATTCGTGTCATTCTGAACTCTAAATCAGAAGTTACGGACGATTTAGTGCGGACATGTCAAGTTGATCACCCTTTTAAAGTGATTATTCTAAACTGATAATTTCTAAACTCATAATTCTAAACTGATCATTGGTGTTTCTTGAGTAAAGGCTTATAAATGAAGCATAATTCATGGAATCACCCAATTTGGGATAGTTTTAATTACTTTGAGGCTTTGTTGTAGCTATTTTGGGCTTAAATTTTGTCTTAATAGAAAAACGTTAGCTAGCCTAATGTGGGGGTTGGATTTGTTTCATTCTGAACTGTAAATATAAAGTTAAAGATGATTTAGTCTGCACAAGTCAAGTGTATCGGCTAGTTAAATTGATCATTTAAGCTTATCATTGGTGCTCAATGAGCAAAGGTTTACAAATGAAGCATAATTCATGGCATCACGTAGATTGAGATAGATTGGATTACTTGGAGGCTTCGTTGTAGCTATTTTGGTCTTAAATTTTGCCCCAATATAGAAAATTGATCTAGCTTAACGTGAGTATTGGGTTCGTGTCATTCCAAACTCTAAGTCAAACGTTATGCACAATTAAGTGCGGACATGTCAAGTTTATCGGCTAGTTAAATTGATCATTCTAATATGATGATTTGTGGTCATTGAGCAATGGTTTACAAAGGAAGCATAATGCATGGCAGCACACTGTTCGATATAGATTGGATTACTTGTAGGCTTTCTCGTAGCTATTTCAGTCCTAAATTTTTTCACAATGTAGAAAATTGAGCTACCTTAACATGGGCAATAGATTCGTGTCATTCGGAATTCTAAATCAAAAGTCACTGACGATTTAGTGTGGACATGTCAAGTTTATTGGCCAGTTAAAATGATAATTCTTAACTGATCATTGGTGTTTCTTGAGTAGAGGCATATAAATGAAGCATAATGCATGGCATCACGCAATTTGGGATAGTTTGGATTACTTGGAGACTTTGTCGTACCTATTTTAGTCTTTAATTTTGTCTTAATCTAGAAAATTTAGCTAGCTTAATGTGGGCATTGGATTTGTGTCATTCTGAACTCTAAATCAAAAGTTACACACAATTTAGTCTGTATATGTCAAGTGTATCGTCTAGTAAAATTGATCATTTTAAGCTTATCATTGGTGCTCACTGAGCAAAGGTTTACAAATAAAGTATAATGCATGGCATCACGCTGTTTAAGATAGATAGGATTATTTGGAGGCTTCGTCGTAGCTATTTCGGCCCTAAATTTTTTCATAATATAGAAAATTGAGCTAGCTTTTATGGGCATTTTGATTCGTGTCACTATGAACTCTAAATTAAAAGTTACGCACTATTTAGTGCGGACATGTCAAGTTAATCGGCCAGTTAAAGTGATCATTCTAAACAGATAATTCTAAACTGGTCACAAGTGTTGAGTAAAGGTTTACAAATGAAGCATAATGCATGGCATCACACAATTTGGAATAGTTTGCATTACTTGGAGGTTTTATCGTAGCCATTTCAGGCTTAAATTTTGTCTTAATATAGAAAATGTGCTAGCCTAATGTAGGTGTTGGATTCGTGTCATTCTGAACTCTAAATATAAAGTTACAGACGATTTAGTATGTACATGTCAGGTGTATAGGCTAGTTAAATTAATCATTTTAAGCTTATCATTGGTGCTCACTGAGCACAGGTTTACAAATGAAGCATTATGCATGTCATCTTGAGTTTGCGATAGATTCGATTACTTGAAGGCTTCATTGTAGATGTTTTGGTCTTAAATTTTGCCCCAATATAGAAAATTGATCTAGCTTAACATGGGCGTTGCATTCGTGTCATTCGGAACTCTAAATCAAAAGTTATGCACGATTTAGTGCGGACATGTCAAGTTTTTCAGCTAGTTAAATTGATCATTCTAAAATGATGATTTGTTGTCATTGAGCAAAGGTTTACAAATGAAGCATAATGCATGGCAGCACACATTTTGAGATAGATTAGATTCCTTGGAGGCTTTTTCGTAGCTATTTTGGTCCTAAATGTTTTCACAATATAGAAAACTGAACTTGCTTAACGTGGGCGTTGGATTTTTGTCATTCTGAACTCTAAATAAAAAAGTCACGGACGATTTAGTGTGGACATGTCAAGTTTATTGGCAATTAAAGTGATCATTCCAAACATATAATTTTAAACTAATCCTTGGTGTTTCTTGAGTAAAGGCTTATAAATGAAGCATAACGCATGGCATCACCCAGATTGGGATAGATTAGATTACTTGGAGACTTTGTTGTAGCTATTTTGGTCTTACAATTTTCCCAAATATAGAAAATTGATCTAGCTTAACGTGGGTGTTGGATTCGTGTCATTCGGAACTCTAAATCAAAATTTACGCACGATTTAGTGCGGACATGTCATGTTTATCGGCTAGTTAAATTGATTTTTCTAAAATGATAATTTTTGTTGATTGACCAAACGTTTAAAAATGAAACATAATGCATGGCAACTCGCAGTTTGAAATATATTGGATTACTTGGAGCCTTTGTTGTAGCTATTTCGGTCCTAAACTTTTCACAATATAGAAGATTGAGCTAGATTAACGTGGGTGTTGGTTCGTGTCATTATGAACTCTAAATGAAAAGTTAGGGACAATATAGTGGGGACATGTCAAGTTGATCGTCTAGTTAAAGTGATCATTCTAAAGTGATCATTCTAGACTGGTAATTCTAAACTAATCATTGGTGTTTCTTCAGTAAAGGCTTCTAAATGAATCATAATGCATGGCATTACACAATTTATGATAGTTTGGATAACTTGGAGGTTTTTTCGTCGCTATTTCAGGCTTAAATTTTATTTTAGTATAGAAAATTGAGCTAGCTTAATGTAGGCATTGGATTCGTGTCATTCTGAACTCTAAATCAAAAGTTACAAACGATTTAATTTGTACATGTCAAGTGTATCGGCTAGTTAAATTGATAATTTTAAGCTTATCATTGGTGCTCACTGAGCATTGGTTTACAAATGAAGCATTATGCATGGCATCACGTAGTTTGGGATAGATTAGTTTATTTGGAGGCTTTGTCGTAGCTATTTTGGTCTTAAATTTTTCCCCAATATAGAAAATTGATCTAGTGTTGGATTCGTTTAATTTGAAACTTTAAATCAAAAGTACCGCATGATTTAGTGCGCACATGGCTAGTTAAATTGATCATTCTAAAATGATGATTTGTGGTCATTGAGCGAAGGTTTAAAAATGAAGCATAAGGCATGGGAACTCGCAGTTTGAGATATATTTGATTATTTGGAGGCTTTGTCATAATTATTTGGAGGCTTTGTTTACAATATAGAAAATTGAGCTAGCTTAAGGTGGGCGTTGGATTCGTTTTATTCTGAACTCTAAATCAAAAGTTAGGGACGATATAGTGGGGACATGTCAAATTGATCAGCTAGTTAAAGTGATCATTCTAAACTGATAATTTTAAACTTA
The DNA here is from genome assembly GCA_018901935.1 of Pugionium cornutum. NCBI lineage: Eukaryota > Viridiplantae > Streptophyta > Magnoliopsida > Brassicales > Brassicaceae > Pugionium > Pugionium cornutum. The sequence continues at coordinate 15,989,327 of CM032162.1, read as the reverse complement.
TCATTGGTGTTTCTTGAGTAAAGGCTTATAAATGAAGCATAATGTACGCAATTTGGGATAGTTTGGATTACTTAGAGGCTTGGTCGTAGCTGTTTTGGTCTTAAATTTTGTCTTAATATAGAAAATTGAGCTAGCTTAATGTGTGCATTGGATTCGTGTCATTCTGAATTCGAAATTAAAAGTTACAGACGATTTAGTATGTAGATTTCAAGTGTATCGGATATTTAAATTGATGATTTTAAGCTTATCATTGATGCTCACTGAGTAAAGGTTTACAAATAAAGTATAATGTAGAGCATCACGCAGTTTGGGATATATTGGATTACTTGGAGGCTTCGCCATTGCTATTTTGGTTTTAAATTTTGCCCCTATAGAGAAAATTGATCTAGCATAATGTGAGCGTTTGATTCGTGTCATTCGGAACTCTAAATCTAAAGTTACGCACGATTTAGTGCGTACATTTCCAGTTTATCGACTAGTAAAATTGATCATTCTAAAATGATGATTTGTGGTAATTGAGCAAAGGTTTAAAAATGAAGAATATTTCATAGCAGCACGAAGTTTGAGATAGATTAGATTACTAGGAGGCTTTGTCATAGCTATTTTTGTCCAAAATTTTTTCACAATATAGAAAATTGAGCTAGCTTACATGGGCGTTGAATCATGTCATTCTGAACTCTAAATCAAAAGTTACGGATGATTTAGTGCGGACATGTCAAGTTGATCCACCCAGTTAAAGTGATCATTCTAAACTTATAATTCTAAACTGATCATTGGTGTTTCTTGAATAAAGGCTTATAAGTGCACATAATGCATGGTATCACGCAATTTGGGATAGTTTGGATTACTTGGAGGCTTTGTCGTAGCTATTTTGGGCTTAAATTTTGTCTTAATATAGAACATTGAGCTAGCCTAATATAGGCATTGGTTTCCTGTTATTTTGAATTCTAAATATTAAATTATAGACGACTTAGTGTGTACATGTCAGGCTAGTTAAATTGATTATTTTAAGCTTATGATTGGTGCTCACTGAGCAAAGGTTTAAAAATGAATCATTATGCAAGGTATCACGCAGTTATCAACAGATTGGAGTACTTGGAGGCTTCGTTGTAGCTATTTTGGTCTTTAATTTTGCCCCATCATAGAAAATTGATCTAGCTTAGCGTGAGCGTTGGATTTGTGCCATTTGGAACTCTAAATCAAAAGTTACGCACGATTTAGTGTGGACATATCAAGTTTATCGGCTAGTTAAATTGATCATTCTAAAATGATGATTTGTGGTCATTGAGCAAAGGTTTACAAAGGAAGCACAATTTATGGCAGCACAAAGTTTGAGATAGATTGGATTACTTGGAAGCTTTGTCGTACCTATTTCGGTGCTAAATTTTTTCACAATATAGAAAATTGATCTAGTTTAACGTGGGTTTTGGATTCGTGTCATTCTAAACTCTAAATCAAAAGTCATGGACAATTCAGTGCAAACATGTCAAATTTATCGCCCAGTTCAAATGATCATTCTAAACTGATAATTCTAAACTGATCATTGGTGTTTCTTGAGTAAAAGCTTATAAGTGAACATAATGCACGACATCACACAATTAGGGATAGTTTGGATTACTTGGAGGCTTTGTCGTAGCTATTTCGGGCTTAAATTTTGTTATAATATAGAAAATTGAGCTAGCCTAATATAGGCAATGGATTCGTGTAATTCTGAACTCTAAATATAAAATTACAAACGATTTATTCTGTACATGTCAATTAATCGTGGAAAAGTTACAAAAATGGATAAGGAAAATTACAAAAATGAAATAACCAAAAAAATACAACTAGCTAAATTGTTCTTGGCTCAATAAATGGAAAACTTACAATTCCTACCCTGCAAAACAGAAAAGTCAAGTGTATAATTGAAAAACTTACCTTTCTTACCGTTCGGCCAAGAAATGGAAGGTGGCCTACCTTGTGGCATAGACGCGCCTAGCTCCTAGTCTTCAACTTGGAATAGGGTTACGAAATGTTTGGCATTGATCTCTTTTGCCACGAGAGCCCAAGTCTCTAGAGTGTTTTGAAATGTTGAGAAGCCCTTGGATTCTTCCTTGTACTCTTGGCCCAATGCTCCTTATCGTTGGTATTCTAGGAGCTTGTCTACACACAAGCTGAGCTCATGGAAGAGTGCTCTTGTTCTGCTCCTTGTCATGGCTCCTTGTGGCACCACTGGTGTAGAGACTTCATCCAGGTTCATGTCTTGAAGCTGGTAGCTGAGTTGATCCGAGTCTCCTTGTGTAGAGGTGGAAATGGTGGTGCAGTCACGAGAGCCGGCTGGATTGTGCGCGGAGCTGGCCGAGTTGAGATCGGAGCTGGCCAGATTGATTTGTGAGCCGGCGATGTCACCAGTTGGGCCGGCGATGTCATCCACGTCGCCACCAGTTGGGCCGGAGGTTTGGGCCTCTCCGCCGGAAAAGTTGGTCGGCCCCGCCCAGCTGATCATAGGGCCGGCGGTACCGCTTGGCCCGGCAGACACGCCAAATGGCCCAGCTGTCTCGGGCAAGCCTTCTGGTCGGCCATTTTGGTCTTCTAGCCGGCCAGACGATCTGATGTCCTCATCATCCCCTCCCCCTTCAGTAGGTTTTGTCCTCAAAACTGGCTCATTTGTTAGGAAAGGAGTTAAATCAGTCACATTGAATGTGTTAGACACATTAAACTCACCGGGAAGTTCAATCCGGTAGGTGTTGTTGTTGATCCTCTCCAGCACTCTGAATGGTCTATCTCCTCTTGGGGCCAGCTTGGAACTCCTTAGGTTGGGGAACCTCTCTTGCCGTAGGTGCAGCCACACCCAATCGCCTGGTTGAATGACCATTTCTCTTCTCCCCTTTTTGGCGTGAGTCACGTACTGCCCGGTCCTCTTCTCCAGGTTCTCTGCTACCTTCTGGTGTAACTTTTTAATGAATTCTGCCTTAGATCCACCATTGAGGTTGGTCATTTCTGCTGGTGGCAATGGTGTTTGCTCCAAAAGCGTCTAAGGGTTGAAGCCGTAGACCACTTCAAAAGTGGTCTTCTTTGTGGCTGTATGCACTGCTCGGTTGTAAGCAAATTCTATAAATGGCAGGCACTCCACCCATGTCTTGAGGTTCTTCCCTAGTGTGGTCCTGAGAAGAGTCGATAATGTCCGGTTGACTACTTCAGTTTGGCCATCGGTTTGAGGGGGGCACGTGGTCGAGAAGAGCAGCTTCGTGCCTAGCTTTCTCCAGAGGGTCCTCTAGAAGTGGCTGAGAAATTTGGTGTCTCTGTCTGATGCGATGATCCTTGGCACTCCATGTAGTCATACTATCTCCTTGAGGAACAGTTCGGTTGTTTGCATGGCATCATTAACATTGGCACATGGGATGAAATGTGCCATCTTGGAAAATCGGTCCACCACTACAAAGATAGCATCTTTGTGGTTGATCTTGGGCAGACCTAGAACGAATTCCATGGAAATGTCCACCCATGGATATGTAGGTATGGGCAGAGGGAGATACAACCCGTGAGGGTGCACTCGGGACTTCCCTTTCTTGCAAGTGATGCACCTTGCACAATGGGCTTCTACTGACCTCTTGATGTGTGGCCAATAGAAGTGCTCCTTATCGTAGGTGGGGTAATTCAGTGAGGCCCCACCTAACTTCTCACTGAAGTATGCCACTGGCCTTCCTCTTTGGGTTAGCACTGCTCCTATGCCTATTCCAGAGGCATCACACTCAACTTCAAACATCTTGTTGAAGTCAGGCAGGACTATTACTGGTGCATGTGTGAGTCTGTCCTTCGAGGCATGGAATGCCTTCTCTTGAGCTTCTCTCCACCTGAATTCCACGTTCTTCTTCACTACTGCCGTCAATGGTGAGGCAATGCTGCTGAAGGTTGGCACGAATCTTCTGTAGAAGCTGGCCAGGCCGTGGAAGCTTCTCACTTGGCTGATGTTGCTTGGTGTTGGCCATTCTTGTATGGCTCGAATCTTTTCTTCATCAACCAGTAAGCCCTGTGAACTTACAACAAAGCCTAAGAAAACAAGCTTGTCAGTACAAAAGGTGCACTTCTTGAGATTGGTATAAAGCTCTTCTTGTCGAAGGGTTTTAAGCACCATCTCAAGATGTGTAAGGTGTTCCCATAGGCATTTACTGTAAACAATTATGTCATCAAAATAGACTACTACAAACTTACTGATGTACACCCTAAGAACTTGGTTCATAAGGCGCATGAAGGTGCTTGGGGCATTAGTCAAGCCAAATGGCATGACTGTCCATTCGTAGAGCCCTTGCTCTGTCTTGAAAGCAGTCTTTCATTCATCACCTTCTTTCATTCTGACCTGGTGGTGTCGACTCTTAAGGTATATCTTGGAGAAGACCGTGGCTCCACTCAGCTCATCTAGCATGTCATCCAGCCGTGCTATAGGATAACGGTACTTGACTGTGATGTTGTTGATTGCTTGGCAGTCTACGCACATTCGCCAAGTCCCATCCTTCTTGGGAACTAGTAACACTGGTACGGCACATGGACTGAGGCTTTCTCGAACATAGCCTTTCTCCAGGAGCTCCTTAACCTGCTTCTCAAGCTCTATGGACTCCTCTGGACTCATCCGGTAGGCTGGCCGATTGGGTAAGGCTGCTCTGGGTGCGAGGTCGATCTGGTGCTCTATGCCGCGTATGGGCGGCAAGCCTGCTGGTATCTCCTCAGGGAATACGTCCGGGAACTTGTTGAGGAGGGCTGCTACTTCAGGAGGTAGCTCTACCTGTTCCTTTTCTACACTCAAAACTTCTTTGAAAACCATTAGCAACATTAAGTCCTTTGAGGCTAAAGCTCTCCGGACAATACTCGGTTGAATGAAAAAATTAGATTTAATGAGTTTCTTTTCCTTACTCATTTGTTGTTGTAGCTCGTGTACCTGAGCAGGTGTGAGAGGAGCTAGGCTGACCTTTCTCTTATCGTGAACAAAGGTGTAGAGATTGGTTCGGCCATCATGCCTTGTCTCCTTGTTGAACTGCCATGGCCTTCCTAGCGGAAGATGGCCAGCTTGCATAGGCACTACATCACAAACTACCTGATCCTGGTATATGCCCACACTGAATGGCACAGTTACTTGCTCATGGATCTTGAGCTCCACCTTGTCATCTAGCCATCTCAGTTGATATCGCCGGGGGTGCTTTGTCTTCTCTAGACATAGCTTATCAACCATATAGGCACTAGCCACGTTAGTGCAAGAACTACCATGTACGATGAGATTACATCGCTTGCCCTTGATGGTGGACCGGCTATGGAAGATGTTTTCCATCTTAATGGTGTCGGAGGGGTCTACCATTGCACTGAGGATGTGTCTAGTAACCAGTACTTCCCCCACATCAGGGTACTCTATGTCACCGTATTCGGCTTCTATTTCAAAGTCCTCTTCATTTTGAGACTCATATTCTCCAGTTTCCGTAATCAGCATGACTCAGTTGTTTGGGCACTCCCTTGAGATGTTACCGCGACCCCTACACTTAAAGCAAGTGATATCATATGATCTCTGAGGGTTAGATGACTTACTATTCTCGCTCTGGTAACGGGTTTGCTCAGGAGGCTTGCTCTTGAACCGTGATTCGATTTCTATGCTCTTGCCCTTGTCTACGGGCTTGGTGCTAATGCTTGGTGTCCAAGGCGTCTTAGTTTTGATGTGTATGTCTTGGCTCTTACGCCTGATGTGCTGCTCAGCGTGGACAGAGAGGTGGAACAAGTCCTTGAAATCATTGTAGATTTGTCTCTCCACTTTTCGGCTGATCCTATCTTGCAATCCATCCAAGAATTTCGTCATTCAGCTCCAGTCTATTCCTTTGCCTTTCAAACTCCTCGTAATGCTCCTCTAATGATCTTGTACCCTGTTTAAGAGTACGAAAACGTCGTTGCAAATCTCTATGGAAATAAGGTGGGAAAAACCTTTGCCTCATGAGATCCTTCATGTCTACCCAAGAATCTACGGTCAGAAGCCTCATGATCCCACCAGATGAGGGCCTTATCCTGAGTTGTGCTACTGCCACAGAGACTCTCCTAGGGCCTGGCTGGTTGTAATGGTCGAAGATGTGATCCATCCTCCTTTCCCAATCTAGATAGGCCTTGGGGTCTACTTTTCCTGCAAAACTAGGAGGTGTTACCTTGACATCGTGACACTTTACCCGATTGTTGCCGTAGTCATCTCCATCCTCAAGAAGCCTAGGGGGAATCCTTGATCGCTGGTGATGACCATAGGGCTCGCAGTCATTGCCCTCTGCTTCTGGTTGCCGTGGAGATCCTCTCGGCCGAGGGTGATAGCCGTGAGGCTGTTGGTCCTCATCTCCATCCGGCTGGGGTTCCTCCTGCTCTGGCCGTGTCCTTGGGTGATCAGGACCTTCAGCAGGGTCTTGGTCAGCCCTCACGTGCCTTATGGCCTGGAATCTCACCGGCCTCTCCAAACGATCCTGCCTCTCGCCGATTGATGCGAGTTGTGTTTGGAGGGTGGTGAACATGGCCATCATGGCCTTGGTTGCATGTCGATTTCCTTCAGCCATCGCGTGCTACAAGAAGAAAATCAAAGTTAGTTTGCTCCTAAGAATCCTGTAGGAGGGTTTTCTTTTATAGTAGAAAGATTCAAATAGAAAAGGAAAAATTAGAAAAAGGAAAGATCAAAACAATTAATGTTGCAAATCCTAGCAATTAATGCAAATTTCATAGATTTCTTTTTTTGGTTGATTTTCTTGATTTTCTTTTCTTTTTTGTTTTTTTTTTTTTGATTTAACTTTATTAATAATAGAAAATATGCTTTTAACAAAAAGGAAAAACGAAGTTGCAAGAAAAAGGATGAATCTAGACCCTAGTGATGCACTTAGGAGTTAGATGTCCTCAGTTTGGATTTTAGGTGTTATTTTTTTTATTTTTCGAATGAAACTTAAACTAATGCACGAATTGGAAATAATACTAAAGTAAAGGATAGAAACAACCTAATTTTACGAGCTTAAGCTCTGATACCAAAATGATACAAGCCATGAATCGAGGCCGTAACACTCGCGGACTGGTTGGAGAAGATTAGGCGAGAAACTCGGCCTTAGGCTTCTAGATAGGGGTTTTCTGGTGGATATTAGATGGAGGGGTGAAGTGAACCACAGGAGAGGGGATGAACCTCGTGATAAATCACAACTTAGAAGCTAGGAGGGCTGGTCTCAACTAGGGTTCTAAGCGATAGAGTATTAGGAGAAAAACTCGTAGGAAAATATTATATCTTTATTAATAATCAAAAGTTGTCAAACTAAAATGCTGTATGAGCCTTATTAATATGCTCGGCAGCTTTGACCATCTAGGGTCGACCCAAATAAAAAATCCAAAAGTTACAAAAGTGCATAAGGAAAATTACAAAAAGGAAATAACCGAAAAATGACAATTACCTAAATTGTTCTTGACTCAATAAATGGAAAACTTACTATTCCTACCCTGCAAAACATAAAAGCCAAATGTATAATTGAAAACTTACCTTTCGGCCAAGAAATGGAATGATGAGGACATCAGATCGTACATCCAGCCAGGAGACCAGACTGGCCGACCAGGAAGCTTGCCCGAGATAGCAGGACCATCCGGCGCGCCTGCTGGACCAGACAGTACCGCCGGACCCTCGACCTATAGGACCAGACCGGTCAACATTGCCGGCGGAGAGGCCCAAGCTTCCGGCACACTTGTTGGGGGCGTGAATGACACCGCCGGTCCCCCTGATGACACCGCCGACTCCGGGATCAACTTGGCCGGTCCTGAAGTCATTCCGGCCAGTACCGCGCACAGTCCAGCCGGTACAGGCGATCCAGCCGAGTACACGCGCACTTCCACTTCTACACAAGTGGACTCGGACCAAATGAGCTACCAGCTCCAGGACATGCACTTAGAGGAAGTCTCAACACCAGTAGTACCTCAAGGAGCAATGACAAGAAGCAGATCAAGGGCGCTCTTCCACAAATTCATCCTATGGGTCAACAAGCTTCTAGAAGAAGATCGACTAAGGACAATGGGCCAAAAATACAAGGAAGAGTCCAATAGCTTCTCAACAACACAAGGGACATCAGAGACTTGGGCTTTAGTGGCAAGAGAGGTCAAGGCCCAGAGATTTGTAACCCTACTCCAAGTCGAAGACTAGGAGCAAGGCGCGTGCATGCCACAAGGACGGCCACCTTCCATTTCTTGGCCGTGAGGTGAGTTAAGGTAAGTTTACATTCGAATATATGCCTCTTTCTGTTTTGCAGGGTAGGATCTAGTTGCTTTACATTTTTGAGTCAAGAACATTTTAGGAATAGGTCCTTTTTCGGTTATGCACTTTTGTATCTTTTCCTTTTGTGCACTTTTGTAAACTTTCCTTTTCTTTATTTGTGTCGACCCTAGAAGGTCAAGCTGTCGAGCATATTAATAAGGCTCCTTCCAGCATTGTAGTTCGACAACCTTTTTGATTATTAATAAAGTAGAACTTTTTCCCTACAAGTTTTCTCTCTAAGAATCTTGTGCGCTTAGAACCTAGTTGAGACCAGCCCTCCTAGCTCCAAGTTTGTGATTTATCACGAGGTTCATCACCCCTCGTGTGGTTCACTTCACCCTTCCATCGTTTACCAACCAGAAAACCCCTATCCAGAAGCCTAAGGTTGAGTTTCTCACCTAATCTTCTACAAACAGCCCACGCGCATACATCCTTGAATCAAGGCTTGTATCATTTTGGTATCAGAGCTTAAAGCTCCTAAAACCAGGTTGTTTCTATCCTTTTGCTTGTCTTGTTTTTAGTTCTTGCATTAGTTTAAGTCGCATCCAAGAAAAATAAAAAAAACAACATCAAACTCCAAACCGAGTGCATCTAGCCTCCTACGTGTATCACTAGGGTTTAGATTCACTTTTTGCATTGCATACACGTTTTCCTTTTTGTTTAAGTCATATTTCCTTTATTTTTAAGTCTAATTAAAAAGAAAAGAAAAAGAAAATAGAAAAGATACTAAAAGAATTCGAATTGGACAGCTAGCACAAGTTGTCTAGGAAGTTTCCTTTTTTCGAATTTCCTTTATTTAGAATTTTTCCTTTTGCATTTTTTCAAACCACATATAAAAAGAAAACTCTCCTAATAATTTAGGAGCACCATAATTGTCTTCTTTCTTTGTAGCACACATGGGAGAAGAGAATAGAGACGCAGCTGAAGCCATGATGGCCATGTTCACCACACTCCAAACACAACTCGCATCCATAGGCGAGAGGTTGGAGCGCGTGGAGAGACCAGTAAGATTCCAGGCCATAAGGCACGTGAGAGCTGAGCCAGATCGTCCTGAGGGTCCTGAGTACCTTAGGACACGGCACGAACAGGAGGAACCCCAGCCAGATGGAGATGAGGACACGCAACCTCATAACTATCACCATAGGCCGAGAGGACCTCCACGGCAACCAGAGGCAGAAGATGATGGCTTTGAGCCATATGGTCTTCACCGGAGAACAAGAATGCCTCCTAGACGTCATGAGGATGGAGATGAACACACCTATAACCGGGTAATTCATCCTGATGTTAAACTAACTCCTCCAACTTTTGCAGGAAAAGTAGACCCCGAGGCTTACCTAGATTGGGAGAAGCGAATGGATCATATCTTTGATCACTACAACCAACCAGGACCTAGGAGAGTCTCAATGGCAGTGGCACAACTCACGGACAATGCCCTCATCTGGTGGGATCGTGAGGTATCTGACAGAAGGAGGAAGAGAATGAGGCCCGTAGACTCATGGGTCGACATGAAAGACCTCATGCGACAAAGGTTTGTTCCACCTTACTTTCATAGAGATTTGCAACGACGTTTTCGTACTCTTAAGCAGGGTACCAGATCAGTAGAGGAGTACTATGAAGAGTTCGAGAAGGTTAAGGAACAGATTGGAGCTCAATGATGATGAAGAAGCATTGATGGCGCAATTCTTGGATGGACTCCAAGAAAGGATCAGCTGCAAGGTGGAAAGGCAAATCTACAACGACTTCAAGGACTTGTTCCACCTATCTGTGCAAGCTGAACAGCACATCAAACGTAAGAGCCAAGACATCCGCAGCAAGCCTAAGACACCTTGGGCACCAAGCAACATGCCTAAGACAGTGGACAAAGGCAAAAGCGTAGAGATCGAGTCAAGGTTCAAGAGCAAGCCTCCTGAACCCACCCGTGACCAGAGAGAGCCTGGTAAGTCTTCTAACCCTCAAAGATCACGTGACATAACTTGTTTCAAGTGTAGGGGACGTGGACACATCTCAAGGGAGTGCCCAAACAACCGAGTCATGCTGATTACGGAGGCAGGAGAATATGAGTCCCAAGATGAAGAGGACAATGAACCAGAAGGAGAGTACGGTGACATTGAGTACCCTGATGTGGGGGAAGTGCTGGTCACTAGACGTATCCTCAGTGCAATGGTGGATCCTTCAGAGACCATCCAAAGGGAGAACATCTTCCACAGCCGTTGCACCATCAAAGGAAAGGTATGTAACCTCATCATAGATGGTGGTTCTTGCACTAACGTTGCTAGTGCGTATATGGTTGATAAGCTAGGTCTAGAGAGGACACGGCATCCTCGACCATATAGACTGAGATGGCTTGATGACAAAGTGGAGCTCAAGATTCATGAGCAAGTCACTGTGCCATTCAGTGTGGGCAAGTACCAAGACCAGGTCGTGTGCGACGTGGTGCCCATGCAAGCTGGCCATCTTCTGCTAGGAAGACCATGGCAGTTTGACAAAGAGACCAGGCATGATGGCAGAACCAATCTATACACCTTCGTGCATGACAAGAGAAAGGTCAGCCTAGCTCCTCTTACACCTGCCCAAGTACATGAGCTACAACTCCAAATGAGTAAGGAAAAGAAACTTGTCAAGTCTAACTTTCTTATTCAACCTAGTCATGTCCGGAGAGCTTTAGCCTCAAGGACTTAATGTTACTAATGGTTTTCAAGGAAGTGTTGAGTATAGAACAGGGACAGGTAGAGCTACCTCATGAAGTAGCAACACTCCTCAACAAATTCCAGGATGTATTTCCAGAGGAGATACCAGCAGGCTTGCCTCCTTTACGTGGCATAGAACACCAGATTGATCTAGTGCCCGGAGCAGCCCTGCCCAACCGCCAGCCTACCGGATGAGTCCAGAGGAGTCCAAGGAGCTTGAGAAGCAAGTCAAGGAGCTCCTGGAGAAAGGATATGTTCGAGAGAGCCTCAGTCCATGTGCTGTACCAGTGCTACTAGTGCCCAAGAAGGATGGGACTTGGCGCATGTGCGTGGACTGCCGAGCAATCAACAACATCACAGTCAAGTATAGGCATCCAATACCACGACTGGATGACATGCTAGATGAGCTGAGTGGAGCCACGGTCTTCTCCAAGATAGACCTCAAAAGTGGATACCACCAGGTAAGAATGAAGGAAGGTGATGAGTGGAAGACTGCTTTCAAGACAAAGCAAGGGCTCTACGAGTGGACAGTCATGCCATTTGGCTTGACTAATGCCCCAAGCACCTTCATGTGCCTTATGAACCAAGTTCTTAGGGCGTACATCAGTAAGTTTGTAGTAGTTTACTTTGATGACATAATAGTTTATAGTAAGTGCCTGCGGGAACACCTCACAGATCTTGAGATGGTACTTAAAACCCTTCGACAAGAAGAGCTTTATGCCAATCTCAAGAAGTGCACCTTTTGTACTGATAAGCTTGTCTTTTAGGTTTTGTTGTAAGTTCACAGGGCCTACAGGTTGATGAGGAAAAGATTCGAGCCATACAAGAATGGCCAACACCAGGCAACATCAGCCAAGTGAGGAGCTTCCACGGACTGGCCAGCTTCTATAGGAGATTCGTGCCCAACTTCAGCAGTATTGCCTCACCACTGACGGCAGTAGTGAAGAAGAACGTGGGATTCAGCTGGGGAGAAGCTCAGGAGAAGGCATTCCAGGCTTTGAAGGACAGCCTTACACACCCACCAGTGCTAGTCCTTCCCGACTTCAACAAGACGTTTGAAGTGGAGTGTGATGCCTCTGGAATAGGCATAGGAGCAGTGCTAACTCAAGGAGGGAGACCAGTGGGAGGGAGACCAGTGGCATACTTCAGTGAGAAGCTAGGTGGTGCCTCACTGAACTACCCCACTTATGACAAGGAGCTCTATGCCCTTGTCCGAGCATTGGAGACTTGGCAGCATTACTTGCTGTCCAAGGAGTTTGTGATCCACACTGATCACGAGACTCTCAAACACCTCAGAGGGCAAACCAATCTCAAGAGGAGACATGTCAGGTGGATAGAGTTCATAGAAACTTTCCCGTACATCATCAAGTACAAGAAGGGCAAAGACAATGTGGTAGCCGATGCACTATCAAGGAGGTTTGCCTTGATATCAACCATGGAGGCAAAAGTCCTAGGATTCGAGCACATCAAGGATCTATACAAGGATGATCCTGACCTTGCTGAGAGCTACAAGGAGTGTAGCACAGGGAGTCATGGCAAATTCTACATCCATGAGGGATTCTTGTTCCGAGAAAGAAGGCTGTGCATACCACAAGGATCACTAAGGGAGCTTATCATCCGAGAAGCTCATGGAGGAGGACTCTAGGGCCACTTTGGTGTCGACAAGACTCTAGCAGTGGTCAAGGAGCACTTCTACTGGCCACACCTCAAGAGGACAGTAGAAGCACATTGTGCAAGATGCACCACTTGCAAGAAGGCAAAGTCCCGAGTGCAACCTCACGGGTTGTATCTCCCACTGCCCATACCAACACATCCATGGGTGGACATCTCGATGGATTTTGTTCTAGGCCTGCCCAAGATCAACCACAAAGATTCAATCTTTGTAGTGGTGGACAGATTCTCCAAGATGGCACACTTCATCCCATGTGCCAATGTCAATGATGCCACGCAAACAGCTGAGCTGTTCTTCAGAGAGGTAGTACGGCTTCATGGAGTGCCAAGGACCATCGTGTCAGATAGGGACACCAAGTTCCTCAGCCATTTCTAGAGGACCCTTTGGAGAAAGCTAGGCACGAAGCTACTCTTCTCAACCACTTGCCATCCTCAAACCGATGGCCAAACTGAAGTTGTCAACAGGACCCTATCAACTCTTCTCAGAACAACACTAGGGAAGAACCTAAAGACTTGGGTGGAGTGCCTGCCATTCATTGAGTTCGCCACCGAGCCGTGCACTCAGCAACCAAGAAGACCCCATTTGAAGTGGTATACGGTTTCAACCCTCTCACCCCATTGGAGCAAACACCACTGCCACCAGCTGAGATGACCAACCTCAACGGAGCATCCAAAGCAGAGTTTATAAGGAGGTTACATCAGAAGGTAGCAGAGAACTTGGAAAAGAGGACCGGACAGTACGTGACTCATGCCAACAAAGGAAGAAAGGAGGTGATCTTTCAACCAGGCGATTGGGTGTAGCTACACCTACGGCAGGAGAGGTTCCCAAACCTAAGGAGTTCCAAGCTAGCACCAAGAGGAGATGGACCATTCAGAGTGCTCGAGAGGATCAACAACAACGCCTACCGGATCGAGCTTCCAGGTGAGTTTAATGTGTCCAATATGTTTAATGTCACTGACTTGGCTCCTTTCCATGCAGATGAACCAGTTTTGAGGACAAAACCTACTGAAGAGGGAGGGAATGATGAGGACATCAGATCGTACATCCAGCCAGGAGACCAGACTGGCCGACCAGGAAGCTTGCCCGAGACACCAGGACCATCCGGCGCGCCTGCTGGACCAGACAGTACCGCCAGACCCTCGACCTATAGGACCAGACCGGTAAACATTGCCGGCGGAGAGGCCCAAGCTTCCGGCACACTTGTTGGGGGCGTGAATGACACCGCCGGTCCCCCTGATGACACCGCCGACTCCGGGATCAACTTGGCCGGTCCTGAAGTCATTCCGGCCAGTACCGCGCACAGTCCAGCCAGTACAGGCGATCCAGCCGAGTACACGCGCACTTCCACTTCTACACAAGTGGACTCGGACCAAATGAGCTACCAGCTCCAGGACATGCACTTAGAGGAAGTCTCAACACCAGTAGTACCTCAAGGAGCAATGACAAGAAGCAGATCAAGGGCGCTCTTCCACAAATTCATCCTATGGGTCAACAAGCTTCTAGAAGAAGATCGACTAAGGACAATGGGCCAAAATTACAAGGAAGAGTCCAATAGCTTCTCAACAACACAAGGGACATCAGAGACTTGGGCTTTAGTGGCAAGAGAGGTCAAGGCCCAGAGATTTGTAACCCTACTCCAAGTTGAAGACTAGGAGCAAGGCGCGTGCATGCCACAAGGACGGCCACCTTCCATATCTTGGCCGTGAGGTGAGTTAAGGTAAGTTTACATTCGAATATATGCCTCTTTCTGTTTTGCAGGGTAGGATCTAGTTGCTTTACATTTTGAGTCAAGAACATTTTAGGAATAGGTCCTTTTTCGGTTATGCACTTTTGTATCTTTTCCTTTTGTGCACTTTTGTAAACTTTCCTTTTCTTTATTTGTGTCGACCCTAGAAGGTCAAGCTGTCGAGCATATTAATAAGGCTCCTTCCAGCATTGTAGTTCGACAACCTTTTGATTATTAATAAAGTAGAACTTTTTCCTACAAGCTTTCTCTCAAAAGAGACTTGTGCGCTTAGAACCTAGTTGAGACCAGCCCTCCTAGCTCTAAGTTTGTGATTTATCACGAGGTTCATCACCCCTCGTGTGGTTCACTTCACCCTTCCATCGTTTACCAACCAGAAAACCCCTATCAAGAAGCCTAAGGTTGAGTTTCTCACCTAATCTTCTACAAACAGCCCACGCGCATACATCCTTGAATCAAGGCTTGTATCATGGAAGGTGGCCGACCTTGTGGCATGCACCCGCCTAGCTCCTAGTCTTCAACTTGGAGTAGATTTACGAAATGTTGGGCCTTGACCTCTTTTGCCACGAGATCCCAATTCTCTGGAGTCCTTTGCAATGTTGAGAAGCCCTTGGATTCTTCCTTGTACTCTTGTCCCAATGCTCCTTGTCGTTGGTCTTCTAGGAGCTTGTCTACCCACAAGCGGAACTTGTGGAAGAGTGGCCTTGTTCTGCTCCTTGTCATGGCTCCTGTTGGCACCACTGGTGTAGAGACTTCATCTAGGTTCATGCCTTGAAGCTGGTAGCTGAGTTGATACAAGTCTCCTGGTGTAGTGGTGGAAATGGTGGTGCAGTAGCGAAAGCCGGCTGGATTGTGCGAGGAGCTGGCCGAGTTGAGATCGGAGCCGTCACCAGTTTGGCCGGCAGTGTCCTCCAAATCACCACAAGTTGGGCCGGAGTTTTGGGCCTCTCCACCGGAAAAGTTGGTCGGCCCGGCCAGGCTGATCATAGGGCCGGCGATACCGCTTGGCCCGGCAGACGCATCAAATGGCCCGGCTGTCTCGGGCAAGCCTTCTGGTCGGCCATTTTGGTCTTTTGGCCGGCCAGACAATCTGATGTCCTTATCACCTTGCTAGAATTATTTCCCTACTGCATGATATCCTCCTCGGTACCCATCAAACTCTCCTACAAAGTTCAGTGTTCGTTGAGACACTTGCAGCACTCTGTCCAACTTCTCATGCAGTTTCTTCATCTCTCTTCTATGCTCATCTTCATACCCTCTGCTTCCACGTGAGGCTCTGTCATAGTCCTCTACATAGTTTCCATCACTTTTAGCAAGATTCTCCACAAATATCATTCCACTTTTAGCTGTCTGCCCAAGGAAGTTCCCATTGCTTGATGTGTCTTGGAGCATGCGGATTCTATGGAGTACTCCTCTGTGTATGGTACTGAGGAGTGACTTAGTTAAGAAGCCATGACGGGGACACTGTGCTGTATAACCCTTGAAGCGTCCCATTCTTGGGAGAAGCTCTCAGCACCTTTCTGCACAAAAGTGGAAATCTCGTTCCTTAACCTCGCAGCTCGGGAGGTTGAGAAGAATTTGGCAAGGAAGACACTCTTGCATTGATCCCATGAGGTAATGGCATCGTGTGGCAAGCTCTTCTCCCACTTGTGTGCATTCTCTCCCAGAGAGAAAGGGAATAGCCTTAGTTTAAAAGCATCTTCCGAGATCCCATTGATCTTCACGGTTCCACAAAATCTGTCGAACTGGTCCAAGTTATCTAGTGTATAACACCCGTCTCCAAAATACATGACACGTGTCATCGCCTCGTACTTAACTTATAATTTATTTGAAATCTTATATAAAGTATAAGTGATAATTCTTTTTATTAAAACAATTCTTGTCAAACCCAAGTATAAAATTATTAAAAAAACATAAGAAAATAACTTTAAAAAAAATCTAACGATACTCAAGATTCAAAATAAAAATATATAAATAATGTTTAAAAATTCCCAAAACGTAGCACCACCCCGAGTCACTACATCACTACTGCTCGAACTCACCTGCATCCAAAAGGAGGAATGAGTAACATAATTACTCAGTGAAACAATCACGTCTACCCACATATTTCCATTATACAAGTATATATATAATCTTGATAATTACTTTATTCAGGAATGAAAACTAGCACGATTGATTTCACAAAAGTCGACACAAATACTACCAAGATATATGTATTTAAACCGTGCTTGCCTAAGTCGCAACCACTCCTCCTCATCCCTAACCATATCGGTTTAAGGATTTGGAACCCCCAAAGCCACGTTGGCTTAACACAACGGCCACGTCGGCCATTCGCTCACGTCGAGCTCCCGTCACATCGATGGTTGTTTTCGGCCTACCAGCCATTAATGAACTATGACTCAACACCGCTGTTGTCTAGCCCAACACCCATCAACGCAGCTAAACCAACCAACGTTACTCGATTCCACCATACCCGCGTTACGTGAATATCACATTCACCAGAAATTTATTCTCACATTAATGAATCAACCATTATACTTGCTTAGACTAATGTCTAATATTTATCTGATAATTATATTAGTTTATTTCAGTTAATTAATTGATTATGGTTCATTTTACTATATCATAATCCACCATAAATAATTTAGTATCCTTAACCAATAAACCAGCACATAATAATTTATCTTTTTTAATAATTAAGTCAACATAATAATCTCCCTTAAAATAATAAATTAACATAATATTTCTACTCTTTTCTCCCACCACACCACACACGTAGATCACCAAATTCCTATTCATTTTTTTAATATTTATTTATTTATTATCTAATAAATCTCTAATAGGTTTAACTCCTTTTCCTCATAAAAACACCATTAATTCTTGCAACAATTATTAAAACCCTAACACCACACATGATTTCAACCTCTAATTTTCTCCCTAAACGAAGCACTCATCAAAATACATATACATAATTGTATAATGAAAATCATAGATCATGTCTCATCTCACTGCGAAACCAAGGTTAATGGAATGTTGGAATCGTCGGTCGTGCGTAGATTTCTCTTCTTCCGACGATGGTACACACGAACACCTTGGCCCTCCAACGCTGAACTTTCTACCCCTCGGCTTTGTCGAAATCTCTCTCTTTCTTCTTGCTTTTGTTTCTGATGCGCGGCTGCCTCTAATCCCCTTTGACGATGTCTTATATAGCCATTAGGGTTAATTAGGGTTTCAGTAGAATTGTCCGTTATACCCTCACTTCTATTTATGTGGACTTCATGGTTTAAATTTAGGTCCGGGATGTTACACAGTGGGTCTTCCATTTGTAAACCATGGAACTTGCTTCCCTGCACCACGTTAATCAAGCTTGCCTTGATCTCAAATTTGTTGTTCTCCATAGGGGCGGGGTCGAATCGCATTCCTACCTCCATAAACAGTTGGTTCATCAAAAGTCCCGATCACTCGCTGAGGCCTCTGTGGGTGCATTGGGCCTCTTGCTCTCCATGCGTTCTGATCAGAAAATCCAGCTCCTTGAGCTTCGTTCTCAGCATTCTGTGGCACTTTCTGGTCGTGCTGTTCCATCTCGCTATGCCTCCTTTGCTGGTTCAAACGTTCTCTCTTCGCTCGTGCTGCATCTCTTTCCAACTGTTGTACGTCGATTTTACTCGGTTGTAGATCTAGTTACCCTCTACTTCTCGTGTTCATACAACTAGAAAGCAAACAGATAACGGTCAAGATCAGTAAAATAAAAAACAGAAACAAAGCCTAGTCTCTACAGAAACAAAGCCTAGTCTCTAAACGAATCAAAATCATAATGGCGATTGCTAACTTCTCCTGCAACAGCGCCAATACTTGATGGGGTTTTAAGTTATAATCCCGAGTACAACTCCAAACGTAGAGCAAATCGAGTAGTAAATGGATATCGAATCCTCATGGAAGTAGAATAACAAAATAGGAATACACGAAACACTTAAATCTAGGCATATACTAATTGGGTTTTTGATTGGGTTGTATAACAATATAATTGCAAAGAAAGTAAACACGAGTTAATTCAATAGAGAAGAAATATGGATAGTAGGCAAGGCATTCGATTCAAAGCAATCTTCCTTTGACTAACGATTCTACAGTTTCAATTAGATAATTCCTTAAGACTTAGAACACTATCTAGTATACTAATCCACTCTCGTGGCAACAACCCATTCACTAGCCTATAGACTACAAGTCTTTTGCACATCAATCTTCTAGTGATCATTGGGTTCGAGTCTAATCTTGTCTATCTATCACCTTAGACTTCAACTCTCGTTGGCTAGGATGCATTAAGGATAATTAAGTCTACCTACATGTTCTGTCTACACTTATCGGGAGAAGAACACAATCGATATAAGCATTGATTAGCTACTTCAATCCCTACCATTACACACACCCTAAACATCAAGGATTTGTCATCTAATCTACCTAAACAACCCTAAGTCAATATCAGATTCTCCTAATCTACCTTACCCACAATCCATACCTAAAACTACTCAAACATATTCATAAAAACAGTAAGTATAAAGAAGTAAAAGCAATTAAACATCAGATAAGATATAGGGTAGAGAAATCCTTTACTAAAAGCCAAAAGTTCAAGAACAAAGGCTGAACCCAATCTCCTCTCTCTCTCTAAAAATGTCCAGAGGCAAAAAACTACAAGAAACTTAAACAAAAATTAGGTTAAAAGTGTTTTAAAAGGGTTTATATATTATCCGTAATAATTACGTTTAATCCCAGGATAAACTGGTTAAGTAAAAATAGGTTTAAGACATTTTGGGCTTAAGTTGGGCTGAGATTGGCCAATTAGTTCGGCCATGGTGAGAATGGGCTGTAAAATCATTGTGTTGGGCCTGAGATCGCCCGTGGTAAGATTGGGCAATAAAATCATTGTGTTGGGCCTGAGATCACCCATGGTGAGATCCCTTGGTCATTTTCCATCCTTTATCCCGTCTAACTTTTTGTTGTACATGAAAACATCGATAAGGTATGCAAGATGCAGAAATTCATGCACTAACCTATAGAATGCAATACCAAATGGCAATGAATGTAAATGGGAATATATAATACCTAAAATGCTAATGAAGACATGAAAAAGGTGATGAAATGCATGGTGAAACAATGCAAAAAACATCGTTATCACATCACACAGTTTGGGATAGTTTGAATTACTTGGATGGTTTGCGTAGCTATTTCGATCTTAAATTTTTTCTTAATATAGAAAATTGAGCTAGCTTAATGTGGGTGTTGGATTCGTGTCATTCTGAACTCTAAATCAAAAGTTAGAGACGATTTACTACGTACATGTCAAGTGTATCGGCTAGTTAATTTGATCATTTTAAGGTTATCATTGGTGCTCACTGAGCAAAGGTTTACAAATGAAGCATAATGCATGGCATCACGTAGTTTGGGATAGAATGGATTACTTTGAGGCTTCGTCATAGCTATATTGGTCATAAATTTTGCCCAATATAGAAAATTGAGCTAGCTTAACATGGGCGTTGGATTCGTGTCATCCGGAAAAAGTGACGCACGATTTAGTACAATTATGTCAAGTTTATCGAGTAGTAAAATTGATCATTCTAAAATGATCATTGGTGCTCATTGAGCAAAGGTTTACAAATGAAGCTTAGTGCATGGCAGCATGCAGTTTGAGATGGATCGGATTACTTGGAGGCTTTGTTGTAGCTATTTTGGTCCTAAATTTTTTCACACTATAGCAAATTGAGCTAGTTTAATGTGGGCATTGGATTCATGTCATTCTGAGCTTTGAATTCAAAGCTACGGACCATTTAGTGCGTACATGTAAAGTTGGTCGGCCACTTAAAGTGATCATTCTAAACTAATAATTCTAAACTGATCATTACTGTTCCTTGAGTAAAGGCTTATAAATGAAACACAATTCATGGCATTACGTAGTTTAGGATAGATTGGATAACTTGAAGGCTTTGTGTTAGGTTTTTCAGTTTTAAATGTTGTCACAATATAGAAATTGAGCAACTTTAACATGGGCATTGGATTCGTGTAATTTTTAACCATACATCAAAAGTTACAGACGATTTAAGCGGACATGTTATGTTGATCAGCTAGTTAAAACGATCATTCTAAACTGATCATTGGTGCTCCTTGATCAAAGGCTTATAAATGAAGCATAATACAAGGCATCACCCAGTTTTGGATAGATTGGATTACTTGGAATCTCTATTGTAGCTATTTTGGTATTTAATATTCTCACAATAGAGAAAATTGAGGTAGCTTAGAGTGGGCATTGGATTTGTGTCATTCTGAACTCTAAATCAAAAGTTACGGATGATTTAATGCAGACATCTCAAATTTATCGGATAATTAAATTGATCATTCTAAACTGATCATTGATGCTCATTGAGTAGTTTAGAAATGAAGCATAATGCATGGCATCACACAGTTTGGGATAGATTGGAATATTTGGTGGCTTTGTGTGAGCTAGCTTAATGTGAATGTTGGATTCATGTCATTCTGAACTATAAATCAAAAGCTATAGACGAATTATTGCGTACATGTCATGTTTATCGGCTAGTTTAATTGATCATTCTAAACTGACCATTCGTGCTGATTGAGCACATATTTACAAATAAAGTGTAATGCATGGCACCATGCAGTTTGAGATAGATTGGATTATTTGGCGGCTTTGTCGTCGCTATTTTGGTCTTAAATTTTGTCCAAATATAGAAAATTGAGCTAGCTTAATATGGGCATTAGATTCACATCATTCAGAACAATAAATCAATTGTTACGCACGATCTAGTGCGGACATGTCAAGTTTATCTGTTAGTTAAATTTATCATTATAAAATGATCATTGGTGGTCATTGAGCAAAGTTTAACAAATGAACCATAATGGATGGTAGCACGTAGTTTGAGATATATTAGATTACTTGAAGGATTTGTCGTAGCTATTTCGGTACTAAATTCTCATTAGTGCTTATTGAGTAAAGGCGCATAAATGAAGCATACTTCATATTTTCTTGAATTTGGGACAGATTGGATTACTTGGTGGCTTAGTTGTAGCTATTTAGCTGATCAATTTTATCACAATATAGAAAACTTGAGCTAGCTTAACGTGCACGTTAGATTCATGTCATTCTGAACTCTAAATCAAAACTTAGAGACGATTTAGTGTGGAGATGATAAGTTGATGGACAGTTAAAATGATCATTCTAAACTGATCATTGGTGCTCCTTGAGTTAAGGCTTATAAATAAAGCATAATGCATGGCTTCACGCAGTTTGGGATAGATTGCATTACTTTAAGGTTTTTTCTAGCTCTTTTAGTCATAAATGTTGTCACAATATGGAAAATTGAGCTAGCTTGATGTGGGCGTTGGATTCATGTCATTTTGAGCTCTAAATCCAAGTTAAGGATGATTCAGTGGGGACATGTCAGGTTGACCAGCTAGTTAAAATGATTATTCTAAACTGATCGTTGGTGCTCATTGAGTAAAGGCGTATAAATGAAGCATAATTCATTGCATCACGCTGGGATAGATTGGATTACTTGGAGGATGTGTCGTAGCTATTTTGGTCTTGAGTTTTTGTCACAATAGAGAAAATTGAACTAGCTTTACTTGGGTATTGGATTCGTGTAATCTGAACTCTAAATCAAATTTATGGACCATTTAGTGCAGATATGACAAGTTCAGGTGCTAGTTAAAATGATCATTTTAAATTGATCATTGGTGTTCTTTCAGTAAAGGCTTATGAATGAAGCATAACGTATGCTATCACGCAGTTTGGGATACATTGGATTACTCTAAGCCATTGTCTAGCTTTTTCAGTGAAATGTTGTCACAATATGGAAAATTAATCTATCTTAACGTGGGTGTTGGATTCATGTCCTTTTGAGCTTGAAATCAAAAGTTAAAAACAGTTTGTTGCAGACATATCAAGTTGACCATCTAGTTAAAATGATCATTCTAAACTGATCATTGGTGCTCTTTGAGTAAAAGTTTATAAATGAAGTATAATGCATGGCATCACTCAGTTTGTGTTAGAATTGATTTCTTGGAGGATTTGTCATAGCTATTTCGGTCTGAAATTTTGTCACAATATAGAAAATTGAGCTAGCTTTATTTGGGCGTTGGATTCGTGTACTCCACACCGTAAATCAAAGGTTATGGATGATTTAGTGCGGATATGACAAGTTGATCAGCTAGTTAAAATTATCATTATGAACTGATCATTGATGTTCATTGAGTAAAATGCCTGGCATCCCACAGTTAGGGATAGATTGGATCACTTGGTGGTTTTATGTTAGCTATTTCGGTCTTAAATTTTGTGACAATATAGAATGTTGAGCTAACTTAAGGTGGGCATTGGATTCGTGTCATTCTGAACTCTAAATCAAAACTTATGAACGATTTAGTGCGTACATGTCAAGTTTATCGACCAGCTACAAGGATCATTCTAAACTGATCATTGGTGCTCCTTGCGTAAAGGCTTATAAACGAAGCATAATATATGGCATCACGGAGTTTGGGATAGATTGCATTACTTGAAGGCTTTGTCTTGCTCTTTAAGTCTCAAATGTTGTAACAATATGGAAAATTGAGCTAGCTTAACGTGGTCATTGGATTCATGTAATTTTGAGCTCAAAATCAAAAGTTAAAGACAATTTAGTGTGGACATCTCAAGTTGATCAGCTAGTTAAAATGATCATTCTAATATGATCGTTGGTGCTCCTTGAGTAAAGTCTTATAAATGAAGCATAATGCATGCCATCATGCAATTTGGGTTAGACTTGATTACTTGGAGGCTTTCTCGTAACTATTTCGGTCTTAAATTTTGTCACAATATAGAAAATTGAGCTAGGTTTACTTGGGCATTGGATTCGTGTACTCTGAACTCTAAATCAAAAGTTATGGACGATTTAGTTCGGAAATGACAAGTTGATCGGCTAGTTCAAATGATCTTTTGAAAGTGATCATTGGTAATCATTGAGTAAAGGATTACAATGAAGCATAATGAATGGTATCACTAAGTTTGGGATATACTGGATTACTTGGGGGGTTGTTGTAGCTATTTCGATCGTAAATTTTGTTACAATATAGAACATTTTGCTAGCTTTACTTGGGCGTTGGATTCGTGTAGTCTAAACTCTAAATAAAAAGGATTACAATGCTTCTTGAGTAAAGGCTGATAAAGAAAGCATAATGCATGGCATCACGCAGTTTGGGGTACATTGGATTACTTGGAGGCTTTGTCGTTGCTCTTTCAGTCTCAAATATTGTCACGATATGGAAAATTGAGCTAGCTTATTGTGAGCATTAGTTTCAAGTCATTTTGAGCTCCAAGTCAAAAGTTAAAGACGATTTAGTGCGGACATGTCAAGTTGATCAGCTAGTTAAAGTAATCATTCTAAAATGATCATTTGTGCTCATTGAGTATATGCGTATAAATGAATCATAATGCATGGCATCATGCTGTTTGGGATAGATTGGATTATGTAGAGGCTTTGTCATAGCTATTTCGGTCTTAAATTTTCTCAAAATATAGAAAATTGAGAAAGCTTTACTTGGGCATTGGATTCGTGACACTCCGAACTCTAAATCGGAAGTTACAGACGCTTTAGTGGGCACATGACATGTTGATCGGCTCGTTGAAATTATCATTCCAAACTGTTCATTGGTGCCTATTGAGCAAAGGTTTACAAATGAAGCACAATGCATGGCAACACGCAGTTTGGGATTGATTGGATTACTTGGAGGCTTTGGCGTAGCTACTTTGGTCTTAAATTTTATCAAAATATAGAAAACTAGGCTAGCTTAACGTGGGCATTGGATTCGTGTAGTTCTGAACTCTAAACCAAAAGTTACGAACGACTTAGTGCGAACATGTCAATATAGAAAATTGAGGTAGCTTTACTCTTGGTCGTTGGATTCATGTCATTCTGAAATCTAAATCAATGTTATGGATGATTTAGTGCTGACATGTCAAGTTGATCGGCTAGCTAAAATGATCATTCTAAAATGATCATTCATGCTCATTGAAGAAAGGATTACAAATGAAGTATAATGCACGATATCACGCAATTTGGGATAGATTGGATTACTTGCAAGCTGTGTCATTGCGATTTTTGCCTTAAGTTTTGTCATAGTATAGAAAATTGAGCTAGGTTAACGTGACCATTGGATTCGTGTCATTATGAAATCTAAATCAAAAGTTGGGGATGGTTTAGCGCGCACATGACATTAGATCGGCTAGTTAAAATGATCATTCTAAACTATTCATTGGTGCTCATTGAGCAAAGGATTACAAATGAAGTATAATGCATGGCATCACGCGGTTTTGGATGGATTGGAGGATCTAACATAGCTATTTATGTCTTAAATTCTATCAACTTATTGAAAATTGAGAAAGCTTAACATGGGAACTGAATTCGTGTCATTCTTAAATTTAAGTTAAAAGTTCTGGACAATTTAGTGCGGATATCTCAAGTTTACCGACTAGTTAAATTGATCATTCTAAATTTATCATTCTAAACTGATCACGAGTGCTCCTTGAGTAAAGGCTTATAAATCAAGCATTATGCATGGCATCACGCAGTTTAGGATGGATTGGATTACTTGAAGGCTTTGTGGTAGCTATTTCATTGTCAAATGTTTTCACAATATTGAAAATTGAGGTAGCTTAACATGGGCGTTGGATTCGTGTCATTAGGAACTATAAATAAAAAGTTAAGGAAGATTTAGCACGTAAATATCAAGTTGCTCGGACATTTAAAATGATCATTTTAAACTGATCATTGTGCTTCTTTAGTAAAGGCTTATAAATGAAGCATAATGCATGGGATCATGCAATTTGGGATACATTGGATTACTTGGATGCGTTGCCATAGTTCTTTCAGTCTCAAATGTTGTCGCAATATGGAAAATTGAGCTAGATTAACGTGGGCATTCGATTCATCTCATTTTGCACTCTAAGTCAAAAGTTAAACACGAATAGTGCTCAAGTTGATCTCCAAGTTAAAATAATCATTCTAAACTGATGATTGGTGCTCATTGAGTAATGGCATATAAATGAAGCATAATGCATGTGATACAAGCCTTGATTCAAGGATGTATGCGCGTGGGCTGTTTGTAGAAGATTAGGTGAGAAACTCAACCTTAGGCTTCTGGATGGGGGTTTTCTGGTTGGTAAAATATGGAAGGGTGAAGTGAACCACACGAGGGGTGATGAACCTCGTGATAAATCACAAACTTAGAGCTAGGAGGGCTGGTCTCAACTAGGTTCTAAGCGCACAAGCTTTTTTGAGAGAATAACTTGTAAAGAAAATTCGATCTTTATTAATTAGCAAAAAGGTTGTCGAACTACAATGCTGGAAGGAGCCTTATTAATATGCTCGACAACTTGACCTTCTAGGGTCGACTCAAACAAATAAAAGGAAAGTTTACAAAAGTGCACAAAAGGAAAAAGATACAAAAGTGTATAACCGAAAAAGGACCTATTCCTAAAATGTTCATGACTCAAAAATGTAAAGCATCTAGATCCTACCCTTCAAAACAGAAAGAGGCATATATTCGAATTGAAACTTACCTTAACTTACCTCACGGCCAAGAAATGGAAGGTGGCCGTCCTTGTGGCATGCACACGCCTTGCTCCTAGTCTTCGACTTGGAGTAGGGTTAAAAATCTTTGGGCCTTGACCTCTCTTGCCACTAAAGCCCAAGTCTCTGATGTTCCTTGTGTTGTTGAGAAGCCTTTGGACTCTACTTTGCTCTTCTGGCCCATTGTCCTTAGCTGAAGGAAACCCATAAGAATTTGTGGAAGAGTGCCCTTGATCTTTCTTGCATTGCTCCTTGAGGTACTTGGTGTAGATACTTCTTCTAGGTGAGTCCTGGAGTGGTAAATCCTCTTGTGTGGACTCGGCTGGATCGGCTGTACCGGCTGGATTGTGTGCGGTACTGGCCGGGATGCCTTCAGGACCGGCCAAGTTGATCCCGGAGTTGGCGGCATCACCAGAACCGGTGGTGTCATTCCCCACCAAGTGTGCCGGATTGGGCCTCTCCGCCGGCGATGCTGACCGGTCGGGTATAGGTCGAGGGTCCGGCGGTACTGTCTGGTCCGGCAGACGTGCCAGATGGTCCTGTGTCTCGGGCAAGCTTCCTGCTCGGCCAGTCTGGTCTCCTGGCTGGATGTATGATGTCCTCATCATCCCCTTCCTCTTCAGTATTTTGTCCTCAAACGGGTAGCATGGAAAGGGCTAAAGTAACATTGTATTGGAACATTAAACTCACCTGAATCCGGTAGGCGTTGTTGTTGATCCTCTCGAGCACTCTGAAATCTCCTCTTGGTGCTAGCTCTCCTTAGGTTTGGGAACCTCTCCTGAGAGCCACACCCAATCGTATGAGATCACCTCCTTTCTTCCCAATGAGAAATGACTTCTGGTGTAATCTCCTTATGACTTTGGATGGTTGAGGTTGGTCAAGCTGGTGGTAGTGGTGTTTGCTCCAATGGGGTGAGAGGGTTGAAGCCGTATACCACTTCAACTGGTGTCTTCTTGGTTGCTGAGTGCACGGCTCGGTTGTAAGCGAACTCTATGAATGGCAGGCACTCCACCCAAGTCTTTAGGTTCTTCCCTAGTGTAGTTCTGAGAAGGGTTGATAGTGTCCTGTTGACAACTTCAGTTTGGCCATCGGTTTGAGGATGGCAGGTGGTAGAGAAGAGTAGCTTCGTGCCTAGCTTTCTCCAAAGGGTTCTCCAGAAATGGCTGAGGAACTTGGTGTCCCTGTCTGATACGATTGTCCTTGGCACTCCATGAAGCCGTACTATCTCCTTGAAGAACAGCTCAGCTGTTTGTGTGGCATCATTGACATTGGCACATGGGAAAGTGTGCCATCTTGGAGAATCTGTCCACCACTACAAAGTTTGCATCTTTGTGGTTGATCTTGGGCAGACCTAGAACAAAGTCCATTGAGATGTCCACCCATGGATGTGTGGGTATGGGCAGTGGGAGATACAACCCGTGAGGTTGCACTCGGGACTTTGCCTTCTTGCAAGTGATGCATCTTGCACAATGAGCTTCTACTGTCCTCTTGATGTGTGGCCAGTAGAAGTGCTCCTTGACCACTGCTAGAGTCTTGTCGACACCAAAGTGGCCCATGAGTCCTCCTCCATGAGCTTCTCGGATGAGAAGCTCCCTTAATGATCCTTATGGTATGCACAGCCTACTTTCTCGGAACAAGAGTCCCTCATGGATGTAGAATTTGCCATGACTCCCTGTGCCACACTCCTTGTAGCTCTCAGCAAAGTCAGGATCATCCTTGTATAGATCCTTAATGTGCTCGAATCCTAGGACCTTTGCCTCCATGGTTGATATCAAGGCAATCCTCCTTGATAGTGCATCGGCTACCACATTATCTTTGCCCTTCTTGTACTTGATGATGTATGGGAAGGTCTATGAACTCCATCCACCGGCATGTCTCCTCTTGATTTGGTTTGCCCTCTGAGGTGTTTGAGAGTCTCGTGATCAGTGTGGATCACAAACTCCTTGGAATAATAAGTCTCCATGCTCGGACAAGGGCATAGAGCTTTGTCATAAGTGGGTAGTTCAGTGAGGCACCACCTAGCTTCTCACTGAAGTTACTGGTCTCCCTCCTTGGGTTAGCACTGCCCCTATGCCTATTCCAGAATTCTTCAAACGTCTTGTTGAAGTCTAACACTGGTGCGTGTGTAAGGCTGTCCTTCAAGGCCTGGAATGCCTTCTCCTGAGCTTCTCCCCAGTCAACTACTGCCGTCAATAGGCAATACTGCTGATTGGGCACGAATCTCCTATAGAAGCTGGTTCCGTCCTTACTTGTGATGTTTCCTGGTGTTGGCCAATGGCTCGAATCTTCTCCCAACCTCAGGCCCTGTGAACTCACAACAAAACCTAAAAAGACAAGCTTATCAGTACAAAAGGTGCACTTCTTGAGATTGGCATAAAGCTCTTCTTGTCGAAGGGTTTTAAGTACCATCTCAAGATGTGAGAGGTGTTCCCGTAGGCACTTACTATAAACTAGTATATCATCAAAGTAAACTACCACAAACTTACTGATGTACGCCCTAAGAACTTGGTTCATAAGGCACATGGGTGCTTGGGGCATTAGTCAAGCCGAATGGCATGACTACTCGTAGAGCCCTTGCTTTGTCTTAAAAGCAGTCTTCCACTCATCACCTTCCTTCATTCTTACCTGGTGGTATCCACTTTTGAGGTCTATCTTGGAGAAGACCGTGGCTCCACTCAGCTCATCTAGCATATCATCCAGTCGTGGTATTGGATGCCTGTACTTGACTGTGATGTTGTTGATTGCTCGGCAGTCCACGCACATGCGCCAAGTCCCATCCTTCTTGGGCACTAGTAGCACGGGTACGGCACATGGACTGAGGCTCTCTCAAACATATCCTTTCTCCAGGAGCTCCTTGACTTGCTTCTCAAGCTCCTTGGACTCCTCTGGACTCATCCGGAGGCTGGCCGGTTGGGCACTGCTCCGGGCACTAGATGGTGTTCTATGCCACGTAAAGGAGGAAAGCCTGCTGGTATTTCCTCTGGAAATACATCCTGGAACTTGTTGAGGAGAGTTGCTACTTCAGGAGGTAGCTCTACCTGTCCCTGTTCTACACTCAAAACTTCTTTGAAGACCATTAGTAACATCTTGAGGCTAAAGCTTCCGGACATGGTTTGGTTGAATAAGAAAATTAGACTTGATAAGTTTCCTGGAGTTGTAGCTCTGTACCTGTGTAAGAGGAGCTAGGCTGACCTTTCTCTTTTCATGCACGAAGGTGTAGAGATTGGTTCGGCCATTGCAAACTCCATGGTCTTCCTAGTATACACATGGACATCCTGACTTGCCCATGAATGTACAATCTTGTTCGTGGATCTTTAGCTCCACTTTGTCATCTTTCTATATGGTCGAGGATGCTTTGTCTAGACCTAGTATGCACTAGCAACGTTAGTGCAAGAACCACCATCTATGGTGAGGTTACATACCTTGCCCTTGATGGTGCAACGGCTGTGGAAGATGTTCTCCCTTTGGATGGTCTCTAAAGGATCCACCATTGCAAGGATACGTCTAGTGACTTCCCCCACATCAGAGTCACCATACTGATAGTGTAAGAATATTGAGATTATAGAGGAGAAATGTGAAGAATTGAATCTGAAAACTCAAAGAGAAGTATGAGATGAGAAATGACTTAGCCTCCTAAGAGTTATTATACACACAGCCCTTTTATAGAGGATTTAGTGAATAAACTTGTGGATGAGTTTGAATAGAGGAGGAGCCTGTCAACAACCAATGAGTTGACTGTTTGGTGTGGATGCCAAGACTGTGTGCAGCATGGGCATGACTTTTCCAATTCTTCTCCCAAGAAGTGTGTGCAGCATGGGCATGACTTTTCCACCTTGATTCTTCTCCCAAGGTAGCTATTTAACCATTTCAACCATGTGGTTAATAATAACCCATCCTTTTTCATTTTCCTTGTTATTCAAACTGAATTTTCTGCTCCTTGCAGGTAGATAGGTCTTATTTGATTTTCCTATGTCAATACTCCCCTCAAGCTAAAGACTTTGGAATCACCCTAAAGTCTTAAGCTTGGGAACCCAAGGCAACACCTCATTAAAAACCTTATTAAGGAAAACCACTTGGGACAAAACGTTAATAAGGGAAAAAGAGTGTGCTGCTCTTGGATTAGGAGACCTTTGATCATGGGTGTGATAAATCAACAAGCCCAAGTTTGCTAAAGATGTTCTTGCAAACTTTGAGACTTGCTGCCTTTGTGAAGATGTCAGCTAGCTGGTCTTCACTCCTTGTATAACATGACAGAATGGTTCCATCTTGAACTTTCTCCCTAACCTTATGGCAGTCGATCTCTATGTGCTTGGTCCTCTCGTGAAACACTGAGTTTGAAGCTATGTGAATGGCTGCCGGATTATCACAATGGAAGGTAATTGGCCCTGGTTGTGCAATACCGAAATCTTTCAAGAGTGCTTTGAGCCAAGTTACTTCATTTGTCAGCTTCCTCATAGCCCTATATTCTGCTTCAGCACTAGAACATGATACCACCTTCTGCTTCTTAGTCTTCCAAGTGACTAAGTTCCCACCAACGACAATACTCAGACAATGTTCCCATTCTTGCCCATCCATATACCTTGACCAGGAGATCCTTTGATGTATCTAAGGATCCTCTCTACCATGCTCCAATGATATACAGTAGGCTTTTGCATATGTTGACTTACTTGATTCACAGCAAAACACAAGTCTGGTCGTGTGAGGGTGAGGTAGATCAGCTTCCCAACTAGTCTCCTATACTGAGAAACATCCTTAAATAACTCATCAGCTTTCTCCCCTTTCCGTTGACCTTGTAGCCATCTTCAAGAGGAGTTTTGGCCGGTTTAGCCCCAAGCTTTCCCGTGTCTGTCAACAGATCAAGAGCATACTTTCTTTGGGATAGAAAGAGCCCTTCTTGAGACCGACACACTTCAATACCCAAGAAGTACTTCAACTCTCCAAGATCCTTGATGTCAAATGATCTGTTTAAGAAGGCCTTTGTGGACTGAATTCCTTCCTTATCATCTCCTGTGATGATAAGGTCATCCACATAAACCAAGACCGCCACGATTCCTTTGGAGTTTTGACGAGTGAACAAAGTATGATCTGAATGGGATTTCCTAAACCCATTATCAGTAAGTGTGGAGCTTAATTTGTGATACCAGGCCCTTGGTGACTGCTTCAACCCATATATTGCCTTCCTAAGTCTTAGAACCTGTCCCTCTTTGCAAAAATCTTCAAGGCCTGGTGGTGGAGTCATATACACTTCCTCTTCAAGTTCTCCTTGTAGGAATGCGTTCTTGACATCCATTTGCCATAAGTCCCAAGTCAGATTCGTAGCTAGTGAAAGAACAACCCTTACAGTGTGTAGCTTAGCCACCGGTGCAAATGTATCAGTATAGTCCTCTCCATATGTCTGAGTGAAACCTCTTGCAACTAGACGTGCCTTGTACCTTTCTATGTCCCCATTGCTCTTATACTTGATGGTGAACACCCACTTGGAACTCACAGCCTTCTTGCCTTTGGGAAGTTCTTGTATATCCCATGTATGATTCCTTTCCATAGCTCCCTTCTCATCTCTTACTGCATCTAACCATTCTTTCTTGCTCTCAGCTTCTTCATAAGTCCTTGGAATCTGACTTTGTTCAATCTTTCCAAGGAATGCTTGATGACTAGATGGCAAGAGGTCAAGGGAACAAACAGCTTGTATGGGATGAGCCACAGCCTGGTTGTTGTAGAATACCCTAGTGTTCCTAAGTCTAGTACTCCTCCTTAAATGCTGAACAGGTGGTGCAGCCTCCTCTACAACCGTTTCCTCTTCCATTTGGTGAATAGGTTCCTCTATACCCACTTCCAAGTCGTCTTGTTCTTGATTTTGGGCCATAGCTTCTTCTTGGATTGGAGTTGGTTCTTGAGTTACCACCCTTGTTCATTCTCTTGGGTATCTTGTGAACTACTTAAGGTTCTTGTTTCTTCGTGTCTTGAATCCTTTGGCAGATCATTTCCCAAATGATTCAAGAGAAACCTCAAACTCGTAGCCAAATCAGAAGGTGACCTTGAGAGATCCTTCAATCCTTCCCAATCTTTCTGATCATAATAGCTTTGTTCTTCTATGAACTTGACATCTCTAGACACATATGTCCTGTTGTTGCTCGGATCATAGCACTTATAACCCTTTTGTGTTGTCGAATATCCAAGGAACATACACTTGATGCTCTTTTCCTCCAACTTGTTTCTTAGATCACCTGGAACATACACAAAGCACACACACCCAAATACACTCAATAGAAGGTTTAGTTTTATTGAGTACCTCAAATGGGGATATATCTTGCAAGACTTTGGTTGGAATCCGATTGATGAGGTAGCAAGCAACCAAGACTGCATCTCCCCAAAACTTTTAGGAACATTGGTATGAAACATCATGGATCTTGCTACTTCCATTAAGTGTCGGTTCTTCCTTTCAGCAACTCCATTTTGTTGTGGTGTGTGTGGACAGCTAGTTTGATGTAGTATTCCATGTTTGTTTAGATGAGCTTTGAATCTTTGACTTGTGTATTCCCTCCATTATCTGATCTTAACACTTTGATCTTGGCATTGAATTGATTAGTAACATAATTATGAAAGTTTATAAATGCCTCATAAACCCTATCTTTAGATGGAAGTAATGTAACCCATGTATATTTCGATTTCTCATCTATAAAGGTCACAAAGTATTTATTCCTATCTCTAGACATGTAAGGTGAGGTCCAAACATCGGAATGTACTAAATCAAAGCAATGCTCATAAATTGTAGACGATTTAGGGAAAACAACACGACAATGTTTGCCAAGGATACAAGCCTCACAAACTGAGTGATCATAAGCGACATTAGGAATTATTAAGCTTAAAGCACGAGCATGAGGATGTCCTAATCTAGCATGCCATAAGACATCTTTATTAGCAAAAACACAGGATTTGAAAGCTAAGGAATCCAAATTGCTTGGAGGGTCTTCAAGAACATAGAGCTCATCTTGAGTTACACCACCTCCAAGTATCTTACCACTCTTAATATCCTGAAAGTAAACATTGTTAGGCCCAAATGTAACATTGCAATTGAGGTCTTTAGTAGCCTTTTGACAGAAACTAGATTAGACTTAAATTTAGGTACAAAGAATGCATTAGTTTCTTTGTCAAATAGTCTTAATTTTCCGGTTCCTTCAATTGGAATACCCTTACCATCAGCTATAGTTACTTGTCCTAGACATGGTTCAATGTTCTTTAACAACCTAGCATTGCTAATCATATGGTGAGAAGCACCTGAATCCACTACCAACTTATGATCTGGTTTATCAAGCGATTTATGGGAGTAGAGTGTGATACCGGAGAGTTTTGAGGCATAGGCCTTGATGAGATCCTCCAAGTCACTCTTCTTAACATACTCCATGGATACATTCATAGCTAGCTCCCCTCCTTGGTTGGATGAACTTGCCGGTTCAGTCGCAACCATTTGAGAGATGTTAGCCTTTGAATCCTTGAACCGGTTTGGCTTGAGATGAGGATGAAGTATCCAGCACTTGTCCTTGATGTGGCCATTCCTCTTACAATGCTCACACATCACACTCTTCCTATCCTCTTGCTTAAACACGCTTTTGTTGGCCATGACTAGTTCTCCTTTACCACCAAACAAACCAATGTTGCCTTGCTCCCTTTGAATCCGTGAGCACACCTCTTCGAAATCAGGGAGTTTTGGCTCTCTCAGGATGGACTTAATCACATCCTTAAAGGCTGGATTTAGGTTGAGAAGGAGCCCAGATATCTTGTCTTGTTCCTTCCTTTCATTAAGCACCTTTGGATCCATAGAACTTGGTCTCAACATGTCAAGCTCGGACCATGTTGACTGGAACTTGCCCAGGAATTTTGTGAACTCCATATCGTCTTGGTGTAGATCATTGAGAGCCTTCTTAACCTCATACACACGGCTGAGGTTTGAAACATCCCCATACACCCTCTTGAGAGTGTCCCAAAGAGACTTGGCAGTTTCACAATGTGAATAAGCTTCAAGAATGGATGGGTCCAATGAATTTTGGAGGAATCCAAGGACTGATTGATCTTCTTGGAACCACCTAGCTTCTTCTTTTCTTGTTGCCTCATCCTTCTTCTCCTTTGGATCATCTATAGATGGAGTATTATCCTCCAAGATGTGATTCCAAAGTCCTTTGCCACAAATGGCTGTCTTGATGGTTCTTGACCATAATGTGTAGTTCAAGCCTTTGAGAACTACTGCTATCACCGTAGGTTTCAGGCTGGAACTAATTTGAACTGTATCCTCCATTGTTAGGCTTTGAAGA
The DNA here is from genome assembly GCA_018901935.1 of Pugionium cornutum. Classification (NCBI taxonomy): domain Eukaryota; kingdom Viridiplantae; phylum Streptophyta; class Magnoliopsida; order Brassicales; family Brassicaceae; genus Pugionium; species Pugionium cornutum. The sequence goes on along the minus strand of CM032162.1, from coordinate 15,955,049 downwards.
GCTCAAAGGAAGCAGCTTTTATGGTTGAATGAAACCGTGAGTTTTTAGTCTAAAGACTGAGAGATTTTGACAGAATTTTAGATTAGAAACTGAGAGATTTGAGTAGAAAAGATAAGAGAATGATCTTATGCTCTGATACCATGTAAGAATATTGAGATTATAGAGGAGAAATGTGAAGAATTGAATCTGAAAACTCAAAGAGAAGTATGAGAAAATGAGAAATGACTTAGACTTATGGAGAAGAATCTCCTAAGAGTATATTATACATTGAGTCTTTACAGCCCTTTTATAGAGGATTTACAATGTGAACACAAAAGAAAACGAATTCAAACTTGTGGATGAGTTTGAATAGAGGAGGAGCCTGTCAACAACCAATGAGAAGAGAGGAGACAGCATGGGCATGACTGTTTGGTGTGGTTGCCAAGACTGTGTGCAGCATGGGCATGACTGTTTGGTGTGGTTGCCAAGACTGTGTGTAGCATGGGCATGACTGTTTGGTGTGGTTGCCAAGACTGTGTGCAGCATGGGCATGACTTTTCCACCTTGATTCTTCTCCCAAGGTAGCTATTTAACCATTTCAACCATGTGGTTAATAATAACCCATCCTTTTTCATTTCCCTTGTTATTCAAACTGAATTTTCGTGCTCACACTTGCCTTGTAGGTCAAGATAGGTCTTATTTGATTTTCCTATGTCAATATATAGTCCTCTTCATCTTGGGACTCGTACTCTCCTGCCTCCGTAATCGGCATGACTCGGTTGTTTGGGCACTCCCTTGAGATGTGTCCACGTCCCCTGCACTTGAAACAAGTTATGTCACGTGATCTTTGAGGGTTAGAAGACTTACCAGGCTCTCTCTGGTCACGGGTGGGTTCAGGAGGCTTGCTCTTGAACCTTGACTCGATCTCTATGCTCTTGCCTTTGTCTACAGGCTTGGGCATGTTGCTTGGTGCCCAAGGTGTCTTAGGATTGCTGCGGATGTCTTGGCTCTTACGTTTGATGTGCTGCTCAGCTTGCACAGATAGGTGGAACAAGTGTTTGAAGTCATTGTAGATTTGCCTTTCCAGCTTGCGGCTGATCCTTTCTTGGAGTCCATCCAAGAATTGTGCCATCAATGCTTCTTCATCATCATTGAGCTCCAATCTGTTCCTTAACTTCTCGAACTCTTCATAGTACTCCTCTACTGATCTGGTACCCTGCTTAAGAGTACGAAAACGACGTTGCAAATCTCTATGAAAGTAAGGTGGAACAAACCTTTGTCGCATAAGGTCTTTCATGTCGACCCATGAGTCTACGGGTCTCATTCTCTTCCTCCTTCTGTCACATACCTCACGATCCCACCAGATGAGGGCATTGTCCGTGAGTTGTGCTACTGCCATTGAGACTCTCCTAGGTCCTGGTTGGTTGTAGTGATCAAAGATATGATCCATTCTCCTCTCCCAATCTAGGTAAGCCTCGGGGTCTACTTTTCCTGCAAAACTTGGAGGAGTTAGTTTAACATCAGGATGAATTACCCGGTTGTAGGTGCGTTCATCTCCATCCTCATGATGTCTAGGAGGTATTCTTGGTCTCTGGTTAAGACCATATGGCTCAAAGCCATCATCTTCTGCCTCTGGTTGCCGTGGAGGTCCTCTCGGCCTATGGTGATAGTTATGAGGTTGTGTGTCCTCATCTCCATCTGGCTGGGGTTCCTCCTGTTCGTGCCGTGTCCTAAGGTGCTCAGGACCCTCAGGAAGGTCTTGCTCAGCTCTCACGTGCCTTATGGCCTGGAATCTCACCGGTCTTTCCACGCGCTCCAACCTCTCGCCTATGGATGCGAGTTGTGTTTGGAGTGTGGTGAACATGGCCATCATGGCTTCGGCTGCTTCTCTATTCTCTTCTCCCATGGTGTGCTACAAAGAAAGAAGACAAGTTAGGATGCTCCTAAATTGTTAGGAGGGTTTTCTTTTTATAAGGAGTTTGAAAAAAATGCAAAAAGGAAAAATCCTAAGGAAAGGAAATTCGAATAAAAGGCAAAAAGGAAACTTCCTAGACAACTTGTGCTAGCTGTAGAAGTCGAAATCTTTTGGGTATTTTCCTATTTTCTTTTCTTTTCTTTTTGTTTTCTTATTAATTTAACTTAAAATTAATGGAAATATGAATTAAACAAAAAGGAAAACGTGAATGGCAATGCAAAAGTGAATCCCAACCCTAGTGATACACGTAGAAGGCTAGATGCACTCGGTTTGGAGTTTGAGGTTATTTTTTTGATTTTTCTGGAATGCGACTTAAACTAATGCAAGAACTAAAAACAAAACAAGCAAAAGGATAGAAACAACCTGGTTTAGGAGCTTTAAGCTCTGATACCAAAATGAAACAAGCCTTGATTCAAGGATGTATGCGCGTGGGCTGTTTGTTGAAGATTAGGTGAGAAACTCAACCTTAGGCTTCTGGATGGGGGTTTTCTGGTTGGTAAAATATGGAAGGGTGAAGTGAACCACACGAGGGGTGATGAACCTCGTGATAAATCACAAACTTAGAGCTAGGAGGGCTGGTCTCAACTAGGTTCTAAGCGCACAAGCTTTTTTGAGAGAATAACTTGTAAAGAAAATTCGATCTTTATTAATTAGCAAAAAGGTTGTCGAACTACAATGCTGGAAGGAGCCTTATTAATATGCTCGACAACTTGACCTTCTAGGGTCGACTCAAACAAATAAAAGGAAAGTTTACAAAAGTGCACAAAAGGAAAAAGATACAAAAGTGTATAACCGAAAAAGGACCTATTCCTAAAATGTTCTTGACTCAAAAATGTAAAGCATCTAGATCCTACCCTGAAAAACAGAAAGAGGCATATATTCGTATTGAAACTTACCTTAACTTACCTCACGGCCAAGAAATGGAAGGTGGCCGTCCTTGTGGCATGCACACGCCTTGCTCCTAGTCTTCGACTTGGAGTAGGGTTAAAAATCTTTGGGCCTTGACCTCTCTTGCCACTAAAGCCCAAGTCTCTGATGTTCCTTGTGTTGTTGAGAAGCCTTTGGACTCTACTTTGCTCTTCTGGCCCATTGTCCTTAGCTGATCTTCCTCTAGGAGCTTGTCAACCCATAAGCTGAATTTGTGGAAGAGTGCTCTTGATCTGCTTCTTGTCATTGCTCCTTGATGTACCATTGGTGTAGATACTTCTTCTAGGTGCATGTCCTGGAGCTGGTAGCTCATTTGGTCCGATTCCTCTTGTCTGGAAGTGGAAATGCGCGTGTACTCGGCTGGATCGGCTGTACCGGCTGGATTGTGCGCGGTACTGGCCGGGATGCCTTCAGGACCGGCCAAGTTGATCCTGGAGTTGGCGGCATCACCAGAGGGACCGGCGGTGTCATCCACGTCCCCACCAAGTGTGCCGGAAGCTTGGGCCTCTCCGCCGGCGATGCTGACCGGTCTGGTCCTATAGGTCGAGGGTCCGGCGGTACTGTCTGGTCCGGCAGATGTGCCAGATGGTCCTGCTGTCTCGGGCAAGCTTCCTGGCCGGCCAGTCTGGTCTCCTGGCTGGATGTACGACCTGATGTCCTCATCAGCATGGCATCACGCAGTTTGGGATAGATTGGATTACTTGGAGGCTTTGTGTGAGCTATTTGTGTCTTAAATTTTGTCATGATATAGAAAATTTAGCTAGCTAAATGTAGACTTTGATCATGAGTTGGTCTCATTTGGAACTCTAAATCAAACGTTACATACGATTTAGTGCGGATATGTAAAGTTGATTGGCCAGTTAAAGTGATTAGTCTAAACTGATCATTCTAAACTGATCATTCTGAATTGATCATGAGTTCTCCTTGAGTAAAGGCTTATAAATGAAGCATATTGTATGGCATCATGCAATTTAGGATAGATTGGATTACTTGAAGGCTTTGTGGTAGCTCTTTCAGTCTCAAATGTTTTCACAATATAGAAATTTGATCTAGCTTAAAGTGGGTGTTGGATTCGTGTCATACTAAACTCTAAATCAAAACTTATAGACGATTTAGTGCGTACATGTCAACTTGACTGACCACTTAAAATGATCATTCTAAACTGATCATGTTGCTTCTTGAGTAAAAGCATATAAATGAAACATAATGCATGGCATCACGTAGTTTGGGATACATTGGATTACTCTGAGGCTTTGTCATATCTCCTTCAGTCTCAAATGTTGTCACAATATGGAAAATTTTGCTGACTTAACGTGGTCATTACATTCATGTCATATTGAGCTCTAAGTAAAAAGTTAAAGACGATTTGGTGCTGACATCTCAAGTTGATCTATTAGTTAAAATAATCGTTCTAAACTGACCATTGGTGCTCACTGAGTAAAAACGTATAAATGAAGCATAATGCATGGCATCACGCAATTTGGGATAGATTGGATTACCTGGCAGCTTTGTCGTAGCTATTTTGGTCTTAAATTTTGTCACAATATAGAAAATTGAGCTTGCTATTATTGGTCGTTGGATTCTTGTCACTCTAAACTAGATAAAAAGTTATGTACGATTTAGTGCGCACATGACAAGTTGATCGGCTAGTTAAAATGATCATTCTAAACTGATCATTAGTGCTCATTGAGCAAAAGAATACAAATGAAGCATAATGCATGGCATCACACATTTTTGGATGTATTGGATTAGTTGGAGGATTTATCGTAGCAATTTCGGTATTAATTTCTACCACAATATAAAAAATTGAGCTAGCTTACTGTGGGCATTTGATTTGTGTCATTCTGAACTCTAAATCTAAAGTTAACATTTATCGTAGCAATTTCGGTATTAATTGCTACCACAATATAAAAAATTGAGCTAGCTTACTGTGGGCATTTGATTTGTGTCATTCTGAACTCTAAATCTAAAGTTAACGGAGGATTTAGAGCGGACAACTCAAGTTTATCAGCTAGTGAAATTTAACATTCTTAACTGATCATTGGTGTTCATTGAGCAAAGGTTTACAAATGAAGCATAGTGCATAGCCTTACGCATTCAGAATTGATTGGACTAATAGGAGGCTTTGGCGTAGCTATTTCGATCCTAAAGTTTGTCACAATAAAGGAAATTGAGCTAGCTTTACTTTGCGGTTGGATTCTTGTCATTCGGAAATCTAAATTAAAACTTATGGACGATTTAGTGCGGATATGTCAAGTTGATCGGACATTTTAAATGATCACTCGATACTGATCATTGGTGCTCATTCAGCAAAGGATTACAAATCAAGCATATTACATGGCAACACGCAGTATGGGATTGATTGGATTACTTGGAGGTTTTATCTTTGCTATTTCGGTCTTAAATTTTATCACAATATGGAAATTTAGGCTAACTTAACGTGGGCATTGGATTTGTGTCGTTCTGAACTCGAAACCAAAATTTACAAACGACTTAATGCGAACTTCTCAATTTTACCAGCTAGTTTAGTTGATCCTTCTAAACTGATGATTGGTGTTCATTGAGAAAATGTTCAAAAATGAAGCACAATGCATGGCATCACGCAGTTTGGGATAAATTGGAATACTTAGAGGCTTTTTTGTAGCTGTTTCGATCTTAAATTTTTTCACAGTATAGAAAATTTAAGTTACCTTCATTGTTCATTAGATTCGTGTCACTCTGAACTCTAAATCAAAAGTTACGGACGATTTAGAGCGCACATGACAAGTTGATCGGCTAGTTAAAATAAAAACTCTAAACTGATCATTGGTGCTCATTGAGCAATGGATTACAAATGAAGCATTATACATGGCATCCTACAATTTTGGATAGATTGGATTAGTTAGAGGCTTTATCGTAGCTATTTCAGTCTTAAATTCTACCACAATATAAAAAATTGAGGTAGCTTACAGTGGGTATTTCATTCTTGTCATTTTGAACTCTAAATAAAAAGTTACGAACAATTTAGTTCAGACATCTCAAGTTTATCACCTAGTTAAATTTATGATTCTAAACTGATCACTGGTGTTCATTGAGCAAAGGTTTACAAATGAAGCTTAGTGCATGGCATCACACAATTTGAGATAGATTGGATTAATTGGAGGCTTTGGCGTAGCTATTTCGGTCTTAAAGTTTGTCACAATAGAGAAAATTGAGCTAGATTTATTTAGGCATTGGATTCATCTCATACCGAAGTCTAAATCAAAAGTTACGGACGATTTAGTGCGTATATGTCCAGTTGATCGAATAGTTAAAATCATCATTCGAAACAGAACATTGGTGCTAATTGAGCAAAGGATTACAAATGAAGCATAATGCATGGCAACACGTAGTTTGGGATTGATTGGATTATGTTGAGGGTTTGGCGTAGCTATTTTGGTCTTAAATTTTATCAAAATATACAAAATTGGGCTAACTTAACGTGGGCATTGGATTCGTGTAGTTCTGAACTCTAAATCAAAAGTTACGAATGAGTTAGTTTGAACATATCAATTGTATCGGCTGGTTAAATTAATCATTCTAAACTGATCATTAGTGTTCATTGAGCAAATGTTTAAAACTGAAGCATAATGCATGGCATCACAAAGTTTGGTATAGATTGGATTACTTTGATGCTTTGCCTGAGCTATTTTGGTCTTAAATTTTGTCAGGGTATAGAAAATTTAGCTAGCTTAATGTGGGCATTTGATTCATGTCATTCTGAACTCTAAATCAAAAGTTACATATGATTTAGTGCGAATATGTAAAGCTGATCGGCCCGTTAAAGTGATCATTCTAAGTTGATCATGAGTTCTCCTTGAGTAAGGGCTTATAGATTGGATTACTTGGAAGCTTTGCCTGAGCTATTTCGGTCTTAAATTTTGTCATGGTATAGAAAATTTAGCTAGCTTAACATGGGCATTGGATTCATGTCATTCTGAACTCTAAATCAAAAGTTACATATGATTTAGTACGAATATGTAAAGTTGATCGGCCCATTAAAGTGATCATTCTAAACTGATCATTCTAAATTGATCATGAGTTCTCTTTGAGTAAAGGCTTATAAATGAAGCATAAGGCATGGCATCACGCAATCTAGGATATATTAGATTATTTGAAGGCTTTGTGGTAGCTTTTTCAATCTCAAATGTTTTCACAATATAGAAAATTGAGGTAGCTTAACGTGGGCGTTGGATTCGTGTCATTCGGAATTCTAAACCAAAAGTTATGGACGATTTAGTGCGTACATGCCAAGTTGATCGGCCACTTGAAATTATCGTTCTAAACTGATTATTGGTGCTTCTTGAGTAAAGCAATATAAATGAACCATAATGCATTGCATCATGCAGTTTAGACTACATTGGATTACTTGGAGGCATTTTCGTAGCTCTTTTAGTCTAAAATGTTGTCCCAATACCGAAAATTGAGCTGGCTTAACGTGGGCATTAGATTCATGTAATTTTGAGCTCTAAGTCGAAAATTAAAGATGATTTAGTGCGCACATCTCAAGTTGATCTGCTAGTTAAAATAATCATTCTAAACTCATCATTGGTGCTCATTGAGTAAAGGCATATAAATGAAGCCTAATGCATGTCATCACACAGTTTGGGATAGATTGGATTACCTAGAGGCTTAGTCATAGCTATGTAAGTTTTAAATTTTGTCACAATATAGAAAATTGAGCTTGCTTTAATTAATCATTGGATTCGTGTCACTCTGACGGACGATTTATTGTGCACATGACAAGTTGAGCGGCTAGTTAAAATGATCATTCTAAGCTGATCATGAGTGGTCCTTGAGTAAAGGCTTATAAATGAAGCATGATACACCGCATCACGCAGTTTAGGATGGATTGGATTAGTTGAAGGCTTTGTGCTATTTTTTTCATTGGCAAATGTTTCATAATGTTGAAAATTGAGCTAGCTTAACGTGGGCATTGGATTTGTGTCATTTTGAACTCTAAATCAAAAGTTACAAACGATTTAGTGCGTACATTTCAAGTTGATCAGCCAGTTAAAATGATCATTCTAAATTGACCATTGATGCTTCTTGAGTAAAATCTTATAAATGAAGCATAATGCATTACATGACGCAAATTATGGATACATTGGATTACTTGGAGGCATTGTCATAGCTCTTTCAGTCTCAAATGTCGTCACAATACCGAAAATTAAGCTACCTTAACATGGGCCTTAGATTCATATCATTTTGAGCTCTAAGTCAGATCTTAAAGACAATTTAGTGCAGACTTCTCAATTTGATATGCTAGTTAAAATAATCATTCTAAACTCATCAATTGTGCTCATTGAGTAAATGCGTATAAATGAAGCATAATACACGAAATCATGCAGTTTGGGATAGATTGGATTATTTAGAGGCTTTTTGTAGCTATAAAAAATTGAGCTTGCATAACTTGGTCGTTTGATTCGTGTCAGTCAGAACTCTAAATCAAAAGTTATGGACGATTTACTGCGCACATGAAAAGTTGATTGGCTAGTTAAAATGATCATTCTAAACTATATGTTCACTTAGAAAAGGATTACAAATGAAACATAATCCATGGCATCACATGGTTTTGGATTGATTAGATTACCTGGAGGCTTTATATTAGCTATTTCGGTCTTAAATTCAATCACATTATAAAAATTGAGCTAGCTTAACGTGCGGACATCTCAAGTTTATCGGTTAGTTAATGGATCATTTTAAACTTATTGATGGTATTCATTGACCAAACGTTTACAGATGAAGCATAGTACATGGCATCACGCAGTTTGGGATAAATTGGATTACTTGGAGGCTTTGGCATACCTATTTCGTTATTAAAATTTGTCATAATATAGAAAATTGAGCTAGCTTTACTTGGGCGTTGGATTCGTATCATTCTGAAATCTAAAACCAAAGTTACGGACGATTTAGTTCGGACATGTCAAGTTGATCGGCTAATTAAAATGATCATTTTAAATTGATTATTCTAAACTGATCATGAGTGCTCCTTGAGTAGGGACTTATAAATCAAGCATAATGCATTGCATCACGCAGTTTAGGATGGATTGGATTACTTGAGGGCTTTGTGGTAGCTCTTTCATTGTCAAATGTTTTCACAATATTGAAAATTGAGCTAGCTTAACGTGGGCATTGGATTTGTGTCATTGTGATCTCTAAATCAAAAGTTACGGACAATTTAGTGCGTACATGTCAAATTGATCGACCTGTTAAAATGATCATTCTAAACTGATCATTGGTGGTACTTGAGTAAAGGCTTATAAATGAAGCATAATGCATGACATCACGCATTTTGGGATACATTGGATTACTTGGAGGCTTTGTCATAGCTCTTTGAGTCTCAAATGTTGTCACAATTCCGAATATTGAGCTAGATTAACGTGGGCAGTAGATTCATGTGATTTTGAGCTCTAGGTAAAAAGTTAAAGAAAATTTAGTGAAGACATGTCAAGGGTATCTGCTAGCTAAAGCAACCATTCTAATCTGATCATTGGTGCTCATTGAATAAACGCGTATAAATGACACATAATACATGATGTCACGCATTTTGGGATAGATTGGACTAGTTAGAATTTTTGTTGTAGCTATTTCGGTCTTAAATTTTATACCAATATAGAAAATTGAGCTTTCTTTACTTGGTCGTTGGATTCGTGTCACTCTGAACTTTGAATAAAAGGTTATGGCTGATTTACTGCATACATGACAAAATGATCACCTAGTTAAAATGATCATTCTAAACTAATCATTGGTGCTCATTGAGAAAAGGATTACAATTGAAGCATAATGCATGGCATCACACAGTTTTGGATTGATTAGATTACTTGGAGGCTTCATATTAGCTATTTCGGTCTTAAATTCTATCACATTATGAAAATTGAGCTAGATTAACGTGCGCATTGGATTCGTGTCATTCTGAACACTAAATTAAAAGTTCCGAATGATTTAATGCGGACATCTCAAGTTTATTGGCTAGTTAAATGGATGATTCTAAACTGATCAGTGGTATTCATTGAGAAAACGTTTACAAATGAAGCATAGTGCATGGCATCACGTAGTTTGGGATAAATTGGATTACTTGGAGGCTTTGGCGTAGCTATTTTAGTATTAAATTTTGTCACATTATAGAAAATTGAGCTAGCTTTACTTGGGCGTTGGATTCATGTCATTTTAAAATCTAAATCAAAAGTTACTAAGGATTTAGAGCGGACATGTCAAGTTGATCGGCCAGTTAAAATGATCATTCTTAATTGATCATTCTAAACTGATCATGACTGCTCCTTGAGTAAAGGTTTATAAATCAAGCATAATGCATCGCATCACAGAGTTTAGGGTGGATTGGATTACTTGAAGGCATTGTTGTAGCTCTTTCATTGTCAATATTTCCACAATATAGAAAATTGAGTTAGCTTAACATGAGTGTTGGATTCGTGTCATTCTAAACTTTAAATCAAAAGTTACGGACGATTTAGTGCGTACATGTCAAGTTGATTGGGGACTTAAAATGATCAATCTAAACTGATCATTGGTTCTTCTTGAGTAAAGGCTTATAAATGAAGCATAATGCATGGGATCATGCAGTTTGGGATACATTGGATTACTTGGAGGAGTTGTCATATCTCTTACAGTCTCAAATGTTGTCACAAAACAGAAATTGAGCTAGCTTGACATGGGCATTAGATTCATGTCATTTTGAGCCCTAAGTCAGAAGTTAAAGACAATTTCGTGCGGACATCTCAAGTTGATCTACTAGTTAAAATAATCATTATAAACTGATCATTGGTGCTCATTGAGTAAATGCATATAAATGAAGCATAATGCATGACATCACATAGTTTGGGATAGATTGGATTTCTTAGAGGTTTTTTGTAGATATTTTGGTCTTAAATGTTGTCACAATATAGAAAATTGGGCTTCCTCTACTTGGTCGTTGGATTCATGTCATTTTGAACTCTAAATCAAAAGTTACAAACAATTTACTGCACATATGACAAGTTTATGGGCTAGTTAAATGATCATTCTAAACGGATCATTGGTGTTCATTGAGCAAAGGTTTACAAATGAAGCATAATGCATGGTATCACACAGTTTGGGGTCTTTAAGATAGCTATTTTGTTCTTAAAGTTTGTCACAATATAGAGAACTGACCTAGGTTAACGTGGACGTTGAATTCGTGTCATTCTAAACTCTAAATCAAAATTGTCCCACGATTTAGTGCTTACATGTCAACTGTATCGGCTAGTTAAATGAATAATTCTAAACAGATTGTTGGCATTCATGGAGTAAATGTTTACACATGAAGCATAGCATGATATCACGCAGTTTGGGATAAATTGGATTACTTGGAGGCTTGGGCATAGCTATTTCGTTCTTAAACTTTATCACAATATAGAAAATTGAGCTAGCTTTACTTGGGCGTTGGATTCGTGTCATTCTGAAATCTAAATCAAAAGTTACAGACGATTTAGTGTGGCCATGTGAAGTTGATTGGGTAGCTAAAATGATCATTCTAAATTGATCATTGATGCTCATTGAGCAAAGGTTTACAAATGAAACATAATGCATGGCACCACGCAGCTTGAGATAGATTGGATTATTTGGAGGCTTTATATTAGCTATTTTGGTCTTAAATTCTATCACATTATGAAAATTGAGTTATCTTAACCTGGGCATTGGATTTGTGTCATTCTGAACACTAAATTAAAAGTTCCGGACGATTTAGTGCGGACATCTCAATTTTATCTTCTAGTTAAATGGATAATTCTAAACTGATTGTTGTTATTCATTGAGCAAACGTTTACAAATGAAGCAAAGTGCATTGCATCATGTAGTTTGGGATAAATTGGATTAGTTGGAGGCTTTGGCGTAGCTATTTTGTTCTTAAATTTTTTCTGAATATAAAAAATTGAGCTAGCTTTAGTTAGGTGTTGGATTCGTGTCATTCTCAAATGTAAATCAAAAGTTACAGACGATTTAGTGCGGACATTCAAGTTGATCGGCCAGTTAAAATGATAATTCTAAATTGATCATTCTAAACTGATCATGAGTTCTCCTTGAGTAAACGCTTATAAATGAAGTATAATGCGTTGCATCACGCATTTTAGGATGGATTGGTTTACTTGAAGACTTTGTGGTAGCTCTTTAATTGTCAAATGTTTTCACAACATAGAAAATTGAGCTAGCTTAACGTGGGCGTTCGATTCGTGTCATTTTGAACTCTAAATAAAAAGTTATGGAAGATTTAGTGGGTATATGTCAAGATGATCGGCCACTTAAAATGATCAATATAAACAGATCATTTGTTCTTCTTGAGTAAAGGCTTGATTTACTGCACACATGACTAGTTAAAATTATCATTCTAAACGGATCATTAGTGATCATTGAGCAAAGGTTTACAAATGAAGCATAATGACTGGCATCACGCAGTTTAGGATAGATTGGTTTACTTGGAGGCTTTGTGATAGCTAATTTGGTTTTAAGTTTTGTCACAATATAGAGAACTGACCTAGGTTAACGTGGGCGTTGAATTGGTGTTATTATGAACTCTAAATCAAAAGTGACCCACGATTTAGTGCTTACATGTCAAGTGTATCAACTAGTTAAAATAATCATTACAAACTGATCATTGGTGCACATTGAGTAAACACATATAAATGAAGCATAATATATGACATCACGCAGTTTGGTATAGATTGGATTACTTAGAGGATTTGTCATAACTTTTTCAGTCTTATATTTTGTCACAATATAGTAAATTGAGCTTGCATTACTTCGTCGTTGGATTCGTGTCACTCTAAACTCTAAATCAAAAGTTATGAATGATTTACTATGCACATGACAAGTTGATCGGCTAGTTAAAATGATCATTCTAAACGGATCATTGGTGCTCATTGAGAAAAGGATTACAGAAGAAGCATAATGCATGGCATCACATGGTTTTGGATTGATTGGATTACTTGGAGGCTTTATATTAGCTATTTTGGTCTTAAATACTATCACATTATGAAAATTGAACTAGCTTACCGTGGGCATTGGATTCGTGTCATTCGGAACCCTAAATTAAAAGTTCCACACAATTTAGTGCGGACATCTCAAGTTTATCGCCTACTTAGATTGATCATTCTAAACTGATCAATAGTATTTATTGAGCAAACATTTTCAGATGAAACATAGTGGATGGAATCACGTAATTTGAGATAAATTGGATAACTTGGAGGCTTTGGCGTAGCTATTTCCGTCTTTAATTTTGTCAAAATATAGAAAATTGAGCTAGCTATACTTGGGTGTTGGATTCATCTCATTCTGATACCTAAATCAAACGTTACGGACAATTTAGTGCGGATATGTCAAGTTGACCGGCCAGTTAAAATGATCACTCTAAACTGATCATGAGTGCTCCTTGATTAAATTCTTATAAATTAAGCATGATGCACCGCATCACGCAGGTTAGGATGGATTGGATTACTTGAAGGCTTTTTGGTAGCTCTTTCATTGTCAAATGTTTTCATAATATTGAAAATTGAGCTAGCTTAACATGGGCATTGGATTTGTGCCATTCGGAACTCTATATCAAAAGTTACTGACGATTTAGTGCGTACATGTCAAATTGATTGGCCAGTTAAAATGATCATTCTTAACTGATCATTGGTGCTTCTTGAGTAAAAGCTTATAAATGAAGCATAATGCATTACATCACGTAAATTTTGGATGCATTAGATTACTTGGAGGCATTGTCATAGCTCTTTAAGTCTCAAATGTTGTTACAATACCAAAAATTGAGCTATCTTAACATGGGCATTAGATTCATATCATTTTGAGCTCTAAGTCAGATGTTAAAGACAATTTAGTGCAGACTTCTCAATTTGATCCGCTAGTTAAAATAATCATTCTAAACTCATCATTGGTGCTCATTGAGTAAACGCGTATAAATGAAGCATAATACATGACATCACGCAGTTTGGGATAGATTGGATTACTTAGAGGCTTTGTTGTAACTATAGAAAATTGAGCTTACCTTACTTCGTCGTTTGATTCGTGTCACTCTGAACTCAAAATCAAAAGTTAAGGACGATTTAGTGTGCACATGACATGTTGATTGGCTAGTTAAAATATCCATTTTAAAACTAATCATTAGTGCTCATTCAGAAAAGGATTACAAATGAAGCATAATACATGGCATCACACGGTTTTGGATTGATTAGATTACTTGGAGGCTTTATATTAGCTATTTCGGTCTTAAATTCAGTCACATTATGAAAATTGAGCTAGCTTAACGTGGGCATTGGATTCATGTCATTCTGAAAACTAAATTAAAAGTTCCGGACGATTTAGTGCGGACATCTCAAGTTTATCGTTTTGTTAAATGGATTATTCTAAACTGATCGATGGTATTCATTGACCAAACGTTTACAGATGAAGCATAGTGCATAGCTTCACGTAGTTTGGGAAAAATTTGATTACTTGGAGGCTTTGGCATAGCTAGTTCGTTATTCAATTTTGTCATAATATAGAAAATTGAGCTAGCTTTACATGGGAAGTCAACGAGAGTTAGATTTATTTATATCGGTGTTGGAAAGGACTTATCAACTTCATTATGGATTCCTATCATTTTGAAATCTAAATCAAAAGTTATGGACGATTTAGTGCGGACATTTCAAGTTTATCGGCTAGTTAAAATGATCATTTTAAATTATTTATTCTCAACTTATCATTAGTGCTCCTTGATTAAAGGCTTATTTAATGCATTTCATCACGCAGTTTAGGATGGATTGGATTACTTGAGGGTTTTGTGGTAGCTCTTTCAATGTCAAATTGTTTCACAATATTGAAAATTGAGCTAGCTTAACGTGGGAGTTGGATTTGTGTTATTCTGAACTCTAAATCAAAAGTTATGGACGATTTAGAGCGTAAATATCAAGTTGATCGGCCTGTTAAAACGATCATTCTCAACTGATCATTGGTACTTTTTGAGTAAAGGCTTATAAATGAAGCATAATGCATGATATCACGCAGTTTGGGATACATTGGATTACTTGGAGGCTTTCCCATAGCTCTTTCATTCTCAAATGTTGTCACAAAACGAAAATTGAGCTAGTTTAACATGGGCATTAGATTCATGTGATTTTGCGTTCTAAGTAAAAAATTAAAGAAAATTTAGTGCAGACATCTCAAGTTAATCTGCTTGCTAAAATAATCATTCTAAACTGATCATTGGTGCTCATTGAATAAACGCGTATAAATGAAGCATATTACATGACATCACGCAGTTTGGGATAGATTGGACTACTTAGAGGCTTTGTTATAGCTATTTTGGTCTTAAATTTTATCACAATATAGAAAATTGAGCTTTCTTTACTTGGTCGTTGGATTCGTGTCACTCGTAACACTAAATCAAAAGATATGGGTGATTTAATGCATACATGACAAGTTGATCAGCTAGTTAAAATGATCATTATAAACTAATCATTGGTGCTCATTGAGAAAAGGATTACAAATGAAGCATAATGCATGGCATCACACGGTTTTCGATTGATTAAATTACTTGGAGGCTTTATATTAGCTATTTCGGTCTTAAATTCTATCACATTATGAAAATTAAGCTAGCTTAATGTGCGCATTGGATTCGGGTCATTCTGAACACTAAATTAAATGTTCCGAACGATTTAATGTGGATATCTCAAGTATCGGCTAGTTAAATGGATCATTCTAAACTGATCAGTGGTGTTCATTGAGCAAATGTTTACATATGAAGCAAAGTGCATGGCATCATGCAGTTTAGGACAAATTTGATTACTTTGAGGTTTTGGCGTAGCTTAAATTTTGTCACATTATAGAAAATTAAGCTAGCTTTACTTGGTCGTTGGATTCATGTCATTTTGAAATCCAAATCAAAAGTTACTTAGGATTTAGAGCGGATATGTCAAGTTGATCGGCCAGTTAAAATGATGATTATAAATTGAACATGATTGTTCATTGAGTAAAGGTTTATAAATCAAGCATAACGCATCACATCACACAGTTTAGGCAGGATTGGATTACTTGAAGGCTTTATGGTAGCTCTTTCATTGTCAATATTTTCACAATATAGAAAATTGACCTAGCTTAACATGGGGGTTGGATTCGTGTCATTCTGAACTTTAAATCAAAAGTTACGGACGATTTAGTGTGTACATGTCAAGTTGATCGGCCACTTAAAATGATCAATCTAAACTGATCATTGGTTCTTCTTGAGTAAAGGCTTATAAATGAAGCATAATGCATGGCATATTGGATTACTTGGACGCGTTGTCATAGCTCTTTCAGTCTCAAATGTTGTCACAATGCCGAAACTTGAGCCAGATTGACGTAGGCATTAGATTCATGTCATTTTGAGCCCTAAGTTAGAAGTTAAAGAAAATTTCGTGCGGACATCTCAAGTTGATCTGCTAGTTAAAATAATCATTTTAAACTGATCATTGGTGCTCATTGAGTAAATATGTATAAATGAAGCATAATGCATGGCATCACGTAGTTTGGGATAGATTGGATTACTTTGAGGCTTTTTTGTTGCTATTTTGGTCTTAAATGTTGTCACAATATAGAAAATTGGGCTTGCTTTACTTGGTCGTTGGATTCATGTCATTTTGAACTCTAAATCAAAAGTTACGAACGATTTACTGCACACATGACAAGTTGATCCGGCTAGTTAAAATGATCATTCTAAACGGATCGTTGGTGCTTATTGAGCAAAGGTTTACAAATGAAGCATAATGCATGGCATCACGCAATTTGGGATAGATTGGTTTACTTGGAGGCTGTGTGATAGCTATTTTGGTTTTAAGTTTTGTCATAATATAGAGAACTGACCTAGGTTAACATGGGCGTTGAATTCGTGTCATTCTGAAATCTATATCAAAAGTGATCCATGATTTAGTGCTTACATGTCAAGTGTATCGGCTAGTTAAATGGATCAGTTTAAAAAGATCGTTGTCATTCATGGAGCAAACTTTTACTGATGAAGCATAGTGCAAGGTATCACGCAGTTTGGGATAAATTGGATTATTTGGCGCTTTGGCGTAGCTATTTTGTTCTTAAATTTTGTCGCAATATAGAAAATTAAGCTTGCTTTACTTAGGCGTTGGATTAGTGTCTTTCTAAAATCTAAATCAAAAGTTACAAACGATTTAGTGTGGGCATGTCAAGTTGATCGGCTAGTTAGAATGATCATTCTAAATTGATCATTGATGCTCATTGAGCAAAGGTTTACAAATGAAGCATAATGCATGGCACCACGCAGCTTGAGATAGATTGGATTACGTTGAGTCTTTATATTAGCTATTTTGGTCTTAAATTCTACCACATTATGAAAATTGAGCTAGCTTAACCTAGGCCATGGATTCGTGACATTCTGAACACTAAATTAAAAGTTCTGGACGATTTTGTGCGGACATCTCAAGTTTATCGGCTAGTTAAATGCATCATTTAAAACTGATTGTTTGTATTCGTGGAGAAAACATTTCCAAATGTAGCATAGTGCATGACATCAAGCAGTTTGGGATAAATTGAATTACTTGGAGGCTTTGACGTAGCTAATTCGGTCTTAAATTTTATCAAAATATAGAAAATTGAGCTAGCTTTAGTTAGACGTTGGATTCGTGTCGTTTTGAAATCTAAATCAGAAGTTGTGCATCATTTAGTGCAGACATGTCAATTTGACCGGCCAGTTAGAATGATAATTCTAAATTGATCATTCTAAACTGATCATGAGTGGTCCTTGAGTAAACGCTTATTAATCAAGCATAATGCATTGCATCACGCAGTTCAGGATGGATTGGATTACTTGAAGGCTTTGTGGTAGCTCTCTCACTGTCAAATGTTTTCAAAACATAGAAAATTGAGCTAGCTTAATATGGGCGTTGGATTCGTGTCATTTTGATCTCTAAATAAAAAAGTTATGGAAGATTTAGTGGGTATACGTCAAGTTGATCGCCCAGTTAAAATTGATCATTGGTGCTCCATGAGTAAAGGCTTATAAATGAGCATAATGCATGGAATCACGCAGTTTGGGATACATTGGATTTTTTAGAGGCTTTGTCGTAGCTCTTTCAGTCTCGAATGTTGTCACAATACAGAAAATTGAGCTAGATTAATGTGGATATTAGATTCATTTCAATTTGAGCTCTAAATCAAAGTTAAAGGCTATTTGTTGCGGACATGGCAAGTTGATCAGCTAGTTAAAATAATCATTCTAAACTGATCATTGGTGCTCATTGTGTAAAGGCGTATAAATGAAGCATAATGCATGGTATTACGCAGTTTGGGATAGATTGCATTACTTAGAGGCTTTGTCATATCTACTTTGGTATTAAATTTTGCCACAATATAGATATTTGAGCTAGTTTTACTTGGGTGTTGGATTCGTGGCACTCTGAACTCTAAATCAGAAAGGTACACGTAATTTAGTGCGGACATGATAAGTTGATCGGTTAGTTAAAATGATCATTCTAAACTAATCATTGGTGATCTTTGGGCAAAGAATTACAAATGAAGCACAATGCATGATATCACGCAGTTTGGGATAAATTGGATTACTTGGAGTCTTTATCATAACTATTTCGCTCTTAACTTTCTCACAATATACAACATTGATCTTGCATAATGTGGGCATTCGATTCGTGTCATTCTGATCTCTAAATAAAAAGTTACCAACAATTTAATGCAGACATCTCAAGTTTATCGGCTAGTTATATTGAACATTCTGAACTGATCATTGATGCTCATTGAGAAAGGGTTTACAAATGTAGCATGATGCATTGCATGACGCATTTTGGGATAGATTGGTTTACTTGGAGGATTTTTTATAGCTATTTTGGTCATAAATTTTGTCATAATATAGAAAACTCACCAAGGTTAACGTGGGCATTGGATTCGTGTCATTCTGAACTCTATATCAAAAGTGACAGATGATTTAGTGCTTACATGTCAAGTGTATCAGCTGTTTAGATTGATTATTCTAAGCAGATCATTGGTGCTCACTGAGCAAAGGTTTACAAAAGAAGCATAATGCATGGCATCACGCAGTTTGGGATAGATTGGATCACTTGGAGGCTTTGTCATGGCTATTTCACTCTTAAATTTTGTCCCAATGTAGTAAATTTAGCTAGCTTAACGTGGGTGTTGGATTCATGTAATTCAGAAGTATAAATCAAAAGTTACGCACGATTTAGTGCGGACATGTCAAATTTACTGGTTAGTTAAACTGCTCATTCTAAAATGATCATTGATGCTCATTGACCATGACCAGAGTTATGCCTTTGCTGGCTGGCTAGGAACTCTTCTTGCTGTCTCTGAATCTTCTTCTCAGAAAAAGAATGAGACCAAAGAGGAACCATAATGCATGGCACCACGAAGCTTGAGATAGATTGGATTACTTGGAGGCTTTGTCGTAGCTATTTCGGTCTAAAATTTTTTCAATATAGAAAATTGAGCTAGCTTAAAGTGGGCATTGGATTCATGTCATTCTGAACTCTAAATCAAAGGTTATGGAAAATTTAGTGCGTAAATGTCAAGTGTAAAGGCTAGTTAAATTGATCATTCTAAATTGACCCTTAGTGCTTATTGAGCAAATGTTTACAAATGAAGCGAAATGCTTGGCATCACGCGGATTGGGATAGAGTTGATTATTTGGAAGTTATATCGTAGCTATTTTGGTCCTATATTTTGTCACAATATAGAATTTTGAGCTAGCTTTACTCTGATGTTGAATTCATGGCACTCTGAACTCTAAATCAAAAGGAACGGATGATTTAATGAGGACATGAGAAGTTAATCGCTAGCTAAAATGATCATTTTAAACTGATCATTGGTGCTCATTGAGCAAAGGATTACAAATGAAGCACAATGCGTGGCATCACACAGTTTGGGATAGATTGGATTACATGGACGTTTTATCGTAACTAATTGTCTCTAAAATTTTGTCACAATTTAGTAAATTGAGCTTTCTTGACGTGGGCATTTGATTTGTGTCATTTTGAACTCTAATTAAAACGTTATGGACGATTTAGTGCAGACATCTCAAGTTTATCAGCTAGTTAAATTGATCTTTCTAAAATTATCTTTGGTCGTCATTGAGAAAAGGTTCACAAATGAAGCATAATGCATGGCATCATGGATAACTTCGAGGCTTTGTCCTAGCTATTTCGGTCTTAAAGTTTTTCACAATATAGAAAATTGAGCTAGCTTAACGTGGGCGATGGATTCGTGTCATTCCAAACTATAAATCAAAAGCTACAGATGATTTAGTGCGTACATGTCAAGTTGATCAGCCAGTTAAAGTGATCATTCTAAACTGATCATGAGTGCTCCGTGAGGAAAGGCTTGTAAATGAACTATAATGCATGGCATCACGCAGTTTAGGAGAGATTAGATTACTTGATGGCTTTGTGATAGCTTTTTCATTCTCAAATGTTTTCACAATATAGAAAATTGAGCTAGCTTAACGTGGGTGTTGGATTCGTGTCATTTTGAACTCTAAATAAAAAGTTATGGAAGATTTAGTGGGTATATGTCAAGTTGATCGCCCTGTTCAAATGATCATTCTAAACTAATCATCGGTGCTCCATGAGTAAAGGCTTATAAATGAAGCATAATGCATGGCATCACGTAGTTTGGGATACATTGGATTTCTTAGAGGCTTTGTCGTAGCTCTTTCAGTCTCGAATGTTGTCACAATACAGAAAATTGAGCAAGCTTAACGTGGATACTAGATTCATATCAATTTGAGCTCTAAATCAAAGTTAAATACTATTTGGTGCGGACATGGCAAGTTGATCAGCTAGTTAAAATAATCATTCTAAGCTGATCATTGGTGCTCATTGAGTAAAGGCGTATAAATGAAGCATAATGCATGGCATTACGCAGTTTGGGATAGATTGCATTACTTGAAGGCTTTTTCGTAGCTATTTCGGTCTTAAATTTTGTCACAAGATAGAAATTGGAGCTAGCTTTACTTGGGTGTTGGATTCGTGGCTCTCTGAACTCTAAATCAGAAAGGTACATGTGATTTAGTGAGGACATGATAAGTTGATCGGTTAGTTAAAATGATCATTCTAAACTAATCATTGGTGCTCTTTGGGCAAAGAATTACAAATGAAGCACAATGCATGACATCACGCTGTTTGGGATAGATTGGATTACTTGGAGTCCTTATCATAACTATTTCGCTCTTAATTTTCTCATAATATAGAAAATTGAGCTTGGTAAATATGGGCATTCGATTCTTGTCATTCTGATCTCTAAATCAAAAGTTACCAACGATTTAGTGCAGACATCTCAAGTTTATCGGCTAGTTAACTGAACATTCTGAACTGATCATTGATGCTCATTGAGAAAAGGTTTACAAATGTAGCATGATGCATTGCATGACGCAGTTCGGGATAGATTGGTTTACTTGGAGGCTTTTTTATAGTTATGTTGGTCTTATATTTTGTCACAAAGTAGAAAACTGACCTAGGTTAACGTGGGCATTAGATTCGTGTCATTCTGAACTTTAAATACAAAGTGACAGACGATTTAGGGCTTACATATCAAGTGTATCGGCTGATTAGATTGATTATTCTAAACAGATATGGTGCTCACTGAGCAAAGGTTTACAAAAGAAGCATAATGCATGACATCACGCAGTTCGGGATAGATTGGATTATTTGGAGGCTTTGTCGTAGCTATTTCACTCTTAAATTTTGTTCTAATGTAGTAAATTGAGCTAGCTTAACGTGGGTGTTGGATTCATGTTATTCAGAAGTCTAAATCAAAAGTTACGGACGATTTATTGCGGACATGTCAAGTTTATTGGTTAGTTAAACTGCTCATTCTAAAATGATCATTGATGCTCATTGAGCAAAGCTTTACAAGTTAATCATAATGCATGGCACCACACCACTTGAGACAGATTGGATTATTTGAAGGCCTTATCGTAGCTTTTTTGGTCTAAATTTTTTTCAATATAGAAAATTGAGCTAGCTTAAAGTGCGCATTGGATACATGTCATTCTGAACTCTAAATCAAAAGTTATGGACGGTTTAGTGCGTACATTTCAAGTGTATAGGCTAGTTAAATTGATCATTCTAAATTAATCATTAGTGCTTATTGAGCAAAGGTTTACAAATGAAGCGAAATGCTTGGCATCACGCGGGATTGGGATAGAATTGATTATTTGGAAGTTTTTTTTTGTAGCTATTTTGGTCCTATATTTTGTCACAATATAGAAATTTGAGCTAGCTTTACTCTGATGTTGAATTCATGGCACTCTGAACTCTAAATCAAAAGGGATGGATGATTTAATGAGGACATGAAAAGTTAAATACTAGTTAAAATGATCATTCTAAACTGATCATTGGTGCTCATTGAGCAAAGGATTACAAATGAAGCACAATGCATTGCATCACGTAGTTTGAGATATATTGGATCACTTGGAGGCTTTATCGTAACTATTTCGCTCTAAAATTTTGTCAGAATATAGAAAATTGAGCTTTCTTAACATGGTCATTGGATTTGTGACATTTTGAGCTCTAAATCAAAAGTTATGGACAATATAGTGCAGACATCCCAAGTTTATCAGCTAGTTAAATTGATCTTTCTAAAATTATCTTTGGTTGTCACTGAGAAAAGTTTTACGAATGAAGTATAATGCATGACATCATGGATTACTTGGAGGCTTTGTCGTAGCTATTTTGGTCTTAAAGTTTTTCAAAATATATAAAATTGAGCTTGCTTAACGTTGGCGATGGATTCGTGTCATTCCGAACTCTAAATCAAAAGCTACGAACGATTTACTGCTGACATGTCAAGTGGATCGGCCAGTTAAAGTGATCACTGTAAAGTGATCATTCTAAACTGATCATGAGTGCTCCTTGAGTAAAGGCTTGTAAATGAAGCATAATGCATGACATCACACAGTTTAGGATAGATTAGATTACTTGATGGCTTTGTGATAGCTTTTTCATTCTCAAATGTTTTCACAATATAGAAAATCGAGCTAGCGTAACGTGGGCGTTGGATTCTTATCATTCTGAACTTTAAATCAGAAGATACGGACGATTTAGTACGTACATATCGGGTTCATCACCCAGTTGAAATGATCAGTCTAAACTGATCATTGGTGCCCCATGAGTAAAGCCTTGTAAATGAAGTATCGTGCATGACATCACGCAGATTGGGATACATTGGATTACTTGGAGGCTTTGTCATAGCTCTTTCGGTCTCAATATTGTCACAATATGGAAACTTGAGCTAACTTAACGTGGGTATTAGATTCATGTCATTTTGAGCTCTCTTTCAAAAGTTAAAGCCAACTTAAAATAATCATTCTAAACCAATCATTGAACCTCATTTAGTATAGGCATATAAATGAAGCATAATGCATGGCATCACGCAGCCTAGGATAGATTGGATTACTTGGAGGCTTTGCCATACCTATTTTGGTCTTAAAGTTTGTCACAATATAGAAATTTGAGCTAGTTTTACTTGCCTGTTGGATTCGTGGCACTACAAACTCTTAATGAAAAGTTACTGATGATTTAGTGCGGACATGACAAGTTGATAGGCTTGTTAAAATGATCATTCTAAAATGATCATTGGTGCTTGTTGAGCAAAGGTTTGCAAATGAAGCATAATGCATGGCACCACGCAGTTTCTGATAGATTGGAATACTAGGAGGCTTTATCGAAGGTATTTTGGTCTTAAATATTGTCCCAATATATAAAATTGAGCTAGCTTAACGTTGGTGTTGGATTTGTGTCATTCGGAACTCTAAATCAAAAATTATGCACAATTTAGTGCGGACATGTCAAGATTATAAACTAGTTAAATTGATATTTCTAAAATAATTATTGGTGCTAATTGAACAAAGGTTTACAAATGGATCATGATGCATGACACCACGCAGTTTGAGATACAAGGGATTACTTTGAGCCTTTGTCGTAGCTAATGCAGTCCTAAATGTTTTCACAATATCAAAAATTGACCTAGCTTAATATGGGCATTGGATTCTTGTGATTCCGAACAGTAAATCAATAGTTATGCACGATTTTGTGTGGAAATGTCAAGTTTATGGGCTAGTTAAATTGATCATTCTAAACTTATCATTGGTGCTAATTGAGCAAAAAAGGTTTACAAATGAAGCATAATGCATGACACCACACAGTTTGAGCTAGATTGAATTACTTGGAGGCTTTGTCAAAGCGTTTCGGTCCTCAAATTTTTTTCATGTATAGAAAATTGAGCTACCTTAACGTGGGCGTTGGATTCGTGTGATTCTAAACTCTAAATCAAAAGTTACATATCATTTAGTTGGACATGTCAAGTTGATCGGCCAGTTAAAGTGATCGTTCTAAACAAATCATTTGTGGTCCTCGAGTAAAGGCTTATAAATGAACTATAATGCATGACATCACACAGTTTAGGTTAGATTGGATTATTTGAAGGCTTTATCGTAGCTCTTTCCGTTTTAAATGTTATCATGATATAGAAAATTGACCTACCTTAACGTGGATATTGGAGCCGTGTAATTTTGAACTCTACATCAAAAGTTATGGATGATTTAGAGTGTACATGTTAAGTGGATCGGCCAGTTAAAATGATCATTCTAAACTGATCATTTGGTGCTGCTAGAGTAAAGGCTTATAAATGAAGCATAATGCATGGCATCACGCTGTTTGGCATATATTGGATTACTTGCCGGATTTTTGTAACTATTTTGGTCTTAATATTTTGCCCCAGTGTAGAATATTGACCTAGCTTAACATGGGGGTTGGAATCATGTCATTCCGAACTTTTAATCAAAAGTTACACGCGATTTATTTCAAACATGTCAAGTTTATAGGCTAGTTGAATTGATCATTTTAAAATGATCATTAGTCCTCATTGACCAAAAGGTTTACAAATGAAGCAGAATACATGGCACCACGCAGATTGGATTACTTGGAGGCTTTGTCATAGTTAATTTGGACCTAAAATTTTTTCAAAATATAGATAATTGAGCAAGTTTAAAGTGGGTGTTGGATTCATGTCATTCTGAACTCTAAATCAAAAGTTACGGACAATTTAGTTAGGACATGTCAAGTTGATCGGCCAGTTAAAGTGATCATTCTAAACTGTTAATTCGAAAATGATAATTACAAACTGATCACTAGTGCTCCTCGAGTAAAGGCAATAAATAAAGCATAATGCATGACATCACCTAGTTACGATAGATTGGATTACTTGAAGGCTTTGTGGTAGGTCTTTCCGTTTGAAATGTTGTCACAATATAGAAAATTGAGCTATCTTAATGTGGACATTGGATTCGTGAATTCTAAACTCTATAGCAAAAGTTATGGATGATTTAGTGCGTACATACCACATTGATCAGCCAATTAAAATTTTCATTCTAAACTAATCATTAGTACTCCTTGAGTAAAGGCTAATAAATGAAGCATAATGCATGACATCACGCAGTTTGGAATAGTTTGGATTACTTAGAGGCTTTGTCGTAACTCTTCTAGTCTCAAATATTGTCACAATATGGAAAATTCAGCTAACTTAACGTGGGCATTGGATTCACGTAATTTTGAACTCTAAATCAAAAGTTAAAGAGGATTTTGTGCGGACATGTCAAGTCGATCAGCTAGTTAAACTTATCATTCTAAACTGATCATTAGTTCTGCTTGAGTAAAGGCATATTATTGAAGCATAATGCATGGCATCATGAATTTTGGGATAGATTGGATACTTGGAGGCTTTATCGTAGTTATTTCGGTCCTAAATTTTGTCACAATAGACCAAAATTTAGCTAGCATAACGTGGGCGTGGATTCATGTCATTCTGAACTCTAAATCAAAAGTTACAAACGATTTATTTCGTACATCTCCAATTTATCGGCCATTTAAATTTATCATTCTAGACTGATCACTGATGCTCATTAAGCAAAAGATTACAAATGAAACATAATGCACGGCACCACGCAGATTGAGATATATTAGATTACTATAAGGCTTTTTCGAAACTATTTCAATCTTCAAATTTGTCCCAATTTATAAAATTGAGCTAGCTTAACATCGGCGATGGATTCGTGTGATTCTGAACTGTAAATCAAAATTTACGCACGATTTCGTGCGGACATGTCAAGTTTATCAGCTAGTTAAACTGATCATTCTAAAATGATCAATGGTGCTCATTGAGAAAAGGTTCACAAATGTAGAATAATGCATGGCACCACGCATATTCTGATAGATTTTATTACTAGGAAGCTTTGTCGAAACTATTTTGATCTTCAATTTTGCCCCAAAATTGAAAATTGAGCTAGCTTAACGTTAGTGTTTGATTCGTGTCATTCGAAACTCTAAATCAAAAGTTACAATTGATTTAGTGCGTACATGTCAAATTTATCAACTAGTTAAATTGATCATTCGAAACTTATCATTGGTGCTCATTGGGAAAATGTTTACAAATGAAACATGATGCACGACACCACACAGTTTGAGATAGATTGGATTACTTGGAGGCTTTGTCGTAGCTATTTCGGTCTTAACTTTTGTCCCCATATAGAAACAGAGCTAACTTAACGTGGGTGTTGTATTCGTGTCATTCGAAAGTCTAAATCAAAAGTTACTGACGATTTAGTGAGGACATATGAAGTTTATCGGCTAGTTAAATTGATCATTCTAAAATTATCATTGGTGCTCATTGAGCAAAGGTTTACAAATGAAGCATCATGAATAGCACCACGCAGTTGGAGATATATTGGATTACTTGGAGGCTTTACCGTATGTATTTTGGTACTAAATTTGTTCACAATATAAAAAGTTTTGCTATCTTAACCTGGTCGTTGGGTAGTGTGATTCTGAACTCTAAATCAAAAGTTATGCATGATTTATTGCGTACATGTCACGTTTATCATTTAGTTAAATTGATCATTCGAAACTTATCATTGGTGCTCATTGGGCAAATATTTACAAATGAAGGATGATGCATGACACCACGCAATTTGAGATAGATTGGATTACTTGGAGGCTTTGTCGTATCTATTTCGGTCTTAAGTTTGTCCCAATATAGAAAACAGAGCTATCTTAACGTGGGCGTTGTATTCGTGTCATTTGAAAGCCTAAATCAAAAGTTACGAACAATTGAGTGAGGACATATAGAGTTTATCAGCTAGTTAAATTGATCATTCTTAAATTAGCATTGGCGCTCATTGGGCAAAGGTTTACAAATGAAGCATAATGAATAGCACCACGCAGTTTGTTATATATTGGATTACTTGGCGGCTTTATCGTAGGTATTTCGGTCTTTAATTTTTGTCGAAATATAGAAAATTGAGCTAGCCTAACGTGGGTTTTGGATTCGTGTGATTCTGAACTCCAAATCAAAAGTTACACACAATTTCGTGTGGATATGTCAAGTTTATCGGCTAGTTATATTGATCATTTGAAAATGATCATTGGTGCTCATTGAGCAAGGGTTTACAAATGAAACATAATGCATGCACCACGCAGTTTTTGATAGATTGGAATACTAGGAGGCTTTATCAAAGCTATTTTTGTCTTAAATTTTTCGCCAATATAGAAAATTGAGCTAGCTTAACGCCGGTGTTGGATTTGTGTCATTCGGAACTTTAAATCAAAAATTACGCACAATTTAGTGTGGACATGTCAAGTTTATCGGCTAGTTAAACTGATCATTCTAAAATGATCATTGGTGCTCATTGAGAAAAGGTTTACAAATGAAGCATAATGCATGGCACCACACAGATTTTGATAGATTGGATTACTAGGAAACTTTTTCGAAACTATTTTGATCTTCAATTTTGTCCCAAAATATAAAATTGAGCTAGCCTGACGTCGGTGTTGGATTCGTGTCATTCGAAACTCTAAATCAAAAGTTACAAATGATTTACTTCGTACATGTCAAGTTTATCAACTAGTTAAATTGATCATTTGATACTGATCATTGGTGCTCATTGGGAAAATGTTTACAAATGAAGCATGATGCATGACACCACGCAGTTTGAGATAGATTGGATTACTTGGAGGATTTTTCGTAGTTATTTTGGTCTTAAATTTTGTCCCCATATAGAAAACAGAGCTAGCTTAACGTGGAAGTTGTATTCGTGTCATTCGAAAGTCTAAATCAAAAGTTACTGACGATTTAGTGAGGACATATGAAGTTTATCGGCTCGTTAAATTGATCATTCTAAAATTATCATTGGTTCTCATTGAGCAAAGGTTTACAAATGAAGCATAATGAATAGCACCACGCAGTTGGAGATAGATTGGATTACTTGGAGGCTTTATCGTATGTATTTCGGTCCTAAATTTGTTCACAATATAGAAAATTTAGCTAGTTTAACATGGTCGTTGGATTATTGTGATTCTGAACTTTGAATCAAAAGTTACGCACGATTTGATGCGGACATGTCAAGTTTATCGGCTAGTTAAACTTATCATTCTAAAATGATCATTAGTGCTCATTGAGAAAAGGTTCACAAATGCAGCATAATGCATGGCACCACACAGATTCTTATAGATTCGATTACTGGAGGCGTTGTCGAAACTATTTCGATCTTCAATTATGTCTCAATAAAGAATATTGAGCTAGCTTAACGTCCGCGTTGGGTTCTTGTCATTCAAAACTCTAAATCAAAAGTTACAAACGATTTAGTGCGTACATGTCACGTTTATCAACTAGTTAAATTGATCATTCGAAACTGATCACTGGTGCTCATTGGGAAAATGTTTACAAATGAAGCATGATGCATGACGCCACGCAATTTGAGATAGATTGGATTACTTGGAGGCTTTGTCGTAGCTATTTCGCTCTTAAATATTGTCCCAATATAGAAAACAGAGCTAGCTTAACGTGGGCGTTGTATTCGTGTCATTTGAAAGTCTAAATCAAAAGTTACTGCCGATTTAGTGGGGATATATACAGTTTATACGGTAGTTAAATTGATCATTCTTAAATTATCATTGGCGCTCATTGGGCAAAGGTTTACAAATGAAGCATAATAAATAGCACCACGCAGTTTGATATAGATTGGATTACTTGGAGGCTTTATCGTAGGTATTTCGGGCTTAAATTTTTCCAAATAGAGAAAATTGTGCTAGCCTAACGTGGGTTTTGGATTCGTGTGATTCTGAACTCTAAATCAAAAGTTACGCACAATTTTATGTGGACATGTCAACTTTATCGGCTAGTTAAATTGATCATTTTAAAATGATCATTGGTGCTCATTGAGCAAAGGTTTACAAATGAAGCATAATGCATGAACCACACATTTTCTGATAGATTGAAATACTGGAGGCTTTGTCGAAGCTATTTTGGTCTTAAATTTTTCCCCAATATAGAAAATTGAGCTACTTTAACGTCCGCATTGGATTTGTGTCATTCGGAACTCTAAATCAAAAGTTACGCACAATTTAGTGCGGACATGTCAAGATTTATCGACTAGTTAAATTGATCTTTCTAAAATAATCATTGGTGCTAATTGAGCATAGGTTTACAAATGAAGCATAATGCATGACACTACACAGTTTGAGATAGATGGGATTACTTGGAGGCTTTGTCGTAGCTAATGCAGTCCTAAATTTTTTCACAATATTGAAAATTGAGCTACTTTAATGTGGGCATTGGATTTGTGTGATTCCGAACTCTAAATCATAAGTTATGCCTGATTTTGTATGGAAATATCAAGTTTATCAGCTAGTTAAATTGATCATTTTAAAATGATCATTGGCGGTCATTGAGCAAAAGTTTACAAATGAAGCATAATGCATGGCACCACGCAGTTTTTGATAGATTGGAATACTAGGAGGCTTTGTCGAAGCTATTTTGGTCTAAATTTTCTTTGCAATATAGAAAATTGAGCTAGCTTAACGACGGCGTTGGATTTTTTTCATTCGAAACTCTAAATCAAAAGTTACGCACGATTTAGTGCGGACATGTCAAGTTTATCAACTAGTTAAATTGATTATTCTAAAATAATACTTGGTGCTCATTGAGCAAAGGTTTACAAATGAAGCATGATGCATGACACCACGCAGTTTGAGATAGATTTCATTACTTGGAGGCTTTGAAAAAGCGCTTCGGTCCAAAAGTTTTTCACAGTATAGAAATTTGAGCTACCTTAACGTGGGGGTTGGATTCGTGTGATTCTGAACTCTAAATCAAAAGTTACATATCATTTAGTGGGACATGTCAAGTTGATCGGCCAGTTAAAGTGATCATTCTAAACTTATAATTCTAAACTAATCATTAGTGCTCCTTGAGTAAAGGCTTATAAATGAAGCATAATGCATGGCATCACACAGTTTAGGTTAGATTGGATTATTTGAAGGCTTTATGGTAGCTCTTTCCGTTTTAAATGTTGTCATGATAAGGAAGATTGAGCTACCTTAACGTGGACATTAGATCCGTGTAATTCTGAACTATACATCAAAAGTTACGGATGATTTAGTGTGTACATGTTAAGTGGATCCCCCAGTTAAAATGATCATTATAAACTGATCATTGGTTCTCCTAGAGTAAAGGCTTATAAATGAAGCATAATGCATGGCATCACGCAGTTTGGCATAGATTAGATTACTTGGAGGCTTTTTGTAACTATTTCAGTCTTAAAATTTGTCCCAATATAGAATATTGACCTAGCTTAACATGGGCATTGGAATAATGTCATTCAGAACTTTTAATTTAAAGTTACGCACGATTTATTGCGTACATGTCAAGTTTATCGGCTAGTTGAATTGATCATTCTAAAATGATCATTAGTCCTCATTGAGCAAAAGGTATACAAATGAAGCACAATGCATGGCACCACGCAAATTGGATTACTTGGAGGCTTTGTCATAGCTAATTAGGACATAAATGTTTTTCACAATATAGAAAATTGAGCTATTTTAAATCAAAAGTTACGGATAATTTAGTGAGGACACGTCAAGTTGATCGGCCCATTAAAGTGCTCATTCTAATATGATAATTCGAAACTGATAATTCTAAACTGATCATAAGTGCTGCTTGAGTAAAAGCAATAAATGAAGCATAATGCATGGCTTCCCGCAATTTACGATAGATTGGATTACTTGAAGGCTTTGTGGTAGCTCTTTCCATTTCAAATGTTGTCACAATATAGAAAATTGAGCTATCGTAATGTGGACATTGGATTCGTGTAATTCTGAACTCTACATCAAAAGTGATGGATGATTTAGTGTGTACATCAAAAGTGATGGATGATTTAGTGTGTACATCAAAAGTGATGGATGATTTAGTGTGTATATCAAAAGTGATGCATGATTTAGTGTGTACATCAAAAGTGATGGATGATTTAGTGTGATTCTGAACCCTAAATCAAAAGTTACAGATCATTTAGTGGGACATGTCAAGTTGATCGGCCAGTTTAAGTGATCATTCTAAACTTATAATTCTAAACTAATCATTAGTGCTCCTTGAGTAAAGGCTCATAAATGAAGCATAATGCATGGTATCACAAAGTTTAGGTTAGATTGGATTATTTGAAGGCTTTATGGCAGCTCTTTCTGTTTTAAATGATGTCATGATATAGAAATTGAGCTACCTTAACGTGGGCATTGGATCCGTGTAATTCTGAACTCTACATCAAAAGTTACAGATGATTTATTGCGTACATGTTAAGTGGATCGGCCAGTTAAAATGATCATTCTAAATTGATCATTAGTTCTCTTAGAGTAAAAGCTTATAAATGAATCATAATGCATGGCGTCACGCAGTTTGGCATATATTCTATTACTTGGAGGCTTTTTGTAACTATTTTGGACTTAAATTTTGTCCCATTATAGAATATTGACCTAGCTTAATATGGGCGTTGGAATGATGTGATTCGGAACTTTTAATCAAAAGTTACGCACGATTTATTGCGTACATGTCAAGTTTATCGGCTAGTTGAATTGATCATTCTAAAATGATCATTTGTCCTCATTGAGCAAAAGGTTTACAAATAAAGCATAATGCATGGCCCCACACAAATTGAATTACTTGGAGGCGTGGTCATAGCTAATTAGGACCTAAATTTTTTTCACAATATAGAAAATTGAGCTAGTTTGACGTGGGTGTTCGATTCGTGTCATTCGGAACTCTAAATCACAAGTTACATACAATTTAGTGAGGATGTGTCAAGTTGATCGGCCAGTTAAAGTGATCATTCTAAACTGATAATTCTAAACTTCTCATTAGTGCTCTTTGAGTAAAAGCAATAAATGAAGCATAATGCATGGCATCACGCAGTTTACGATACATTGGATTACTTGAAGGCTTTGTGGTAGCTCTTTCCGTTTTAAATGTTGTCAAAATATAGAAAATTGAGCTATCTTAATGGCGCCATTGGATTCGTGTAATTCTGAACTATACAGCAAAAGTGATGGATGATTTAGTGCGTACATATCAAGTTGATCGGCCAATTAAAATTTTCATTCTAAACTTAGCATTGGTGCTCCATGAGTAAAGACTAATAAATAAAGCATAATGCATGACATCACAAAGTTTGGAATAGATTGGATTACTTAGAGGCTTTGTCGTAGCTCTTTTAGTCTCAAACGTTGCCATAATATGGAAAATTGAGCTACCTTAATGTGGGCATTGGATTCACGTAATTTTGAACTCTAAATCAAAAGTTAAAGATGATTTTGTGTGGACATGTCAAGTCAATTACCTAGTTAAACTGATCCAAAACTGATCATTGGTTCTCCTTGAGTAAAGGGTTATAATTGAAACATAATGAATGGCATCATGAAGTTTGGGATAGATTGGATTACTTGGATAATTTAACGTTGTTATTTCGATCTTAAATTTTTTCACAATATAGAAAATTGAGTTAGATTATTGTGGGCATTAGATTCATGTCAATCTGAACTCTAAATCAAAAGTTACAGACGATTTAGTGCGGACATCTCCAGTTTATCCAACTCCCACCATTTTCACAGTGGTGGCAAATCATTCGCAAATATTATGAATGATTTGCGATAGCATTTTAAAATAATGACTTATGTTAAACTGATCGCAAATGAGTTGCAAATGAGCGACTACTTTGTGACTACAAATTATTTTTCTGACCAATTTGCCACCACATTCCCAATGTAGTGGTAATATGGTGGCAAATTAGTCGCAAATAATACCCTAAATCCTAAATCATAAGAATTTGGTGAATATTATAAATTATATAAGATTGATAACATCCTTAGCAGTTGTATAAAGTTCAATAACTAATTAGACAACAACATTTTACAAATTTACCAAATTTATATATCATTTATCTAAAACACTTAACACATTCCTTTAACCTTATACCACTTATATACATTTCAAATGTTTCTTAAATTTACATCAACACAATTATGGTTTTGTTTATATTTTGCCATTTATAATGGTTATTACTTACCGAAAATAGCAAAAATAAGTTGTAAATGTGAATAACACATAGGGAAAATGTAAATTTACAATTGTGGTCGCAAATTGGTCGCTAATTTGCGACCACTTTGTGACCACAAAAGAAATTTTGAACATGTAGTCGTAAACTGGTGGCAAATCAACGACCAATTTTGCGACTACAGATTATTTCTGTGATCAATTTGCGACCACATTGCTAATGTATTGGCAATGTGGTGGCAAAATAGTCACAATTATTACCCTAAAACCTAAATTATATAATTTTTGTGAATGCTATGAATTATATAAGATTGATAAAATCAGTTTCATCATATGCATCTGAGTAATTGTTTCCCTTAACAAAAATACCATAGTTACATGTCTTTCTCCTATGTCCATGTTTCTTTGTGTGGAACATATAATCTCTTGTAACATTCTAAAATGATCATTGGTGCTCCTTGAGTAAATGCTTATAAATGAAGCATAATACATAGCATCATTCAGTTTGGGATACATTGGATTACTTGGAGGCTTTGTCATAGCTCTTCCAGTCTCAATTTTTTTCACGATATAGAAAATTGAGCTAGCTTAACGTGTGAGTTGGATTCGTGTCATGTTGAACTCTAAATCAAAGTTACAGGCGATTTTGTGCAGACCTGTCAAGTTGATCGGCCAATTAAAATTATCATTATAAACTGATCATTGGTACTCCTTGATTAAAAGTTTACAAATGAAGCATAATGCATGGCATCACACAGTTTGGGATATATTGGATTACTAGGAGGCTTTGTAGTAGCCCTTTTAGTATTAAATGTTGTCACAATATGGAAAATTTAGCTAGCTTAACGTGGGCATTAGACTGATGTAATTTTGAGCTCTAAATCAAAAGTTAAATACGATTTAGTGTGGACATGTCAAGTTGATCAGCTAGTCAAAATGATCATTATAAACTGATCATTGCTGCTCCTTAAGTAAGGGGTTATAAATGAAGCGTAATGCATAACATCATGCAGTTTGGGATACATTGGATTACTTGGCGGCTTTTCCGTAGCTATTTCAGTCTTAAATATTGAAATTAGGCTACCTGAACATGGGGGGAGGGGGGGAGAGGGGGGTTGGATACCTGTCATTTTGAGATCTAAATCGAACGTTAAAGATGATTTACTGTGAACATGTCAATTTGATCAGCCAGTTAATATGATCATTTTTAACTCTAGTGCTCCTTGAGTAAAGGCTTATAAATGAAGCATAATGTATGACATCACGCAGATTGGGATAGATTAGTTACTTGGAGACTTTTTCATAGCTATTTCGATCTTAAATTTTGTTAAACTATAGAAAATTGAGCTATCTTAACGTTGGCATTGGATTCGTGTCATTTTGAACTTTAAATACAAAGTTATTGACGATTTGGGACGGACATTTCAAGTTTATTGTCCAGTTAAAATGATCATTTGAAATTGATCATTGGTGCTCCTTGAGTAAAGGCTTATTAATGAAGCATAGTGCATGGCATCACGTAGTTTGGGATAGATTGGATTACTTGGAAGGTTCATCGTAGCTATTTTGGTCTTAAATTTTGTCACAATAAATACAGAAAATTGAGCTAGATTAATGTGAGCATTGGATTCGTGTCATTTTGAAATCTAAGTTAAAATTTCTGGATGATTTAGTGCGGAAATGTTAAGTTGATCGTGCAGTTAAAATAATCATTCTAAACTGATCATTAGTGCTTTTTGAGTAGAGGCTTACAAATGAAGATAATGCATGGCATCACACAGTTGTGGATACATTGGATAACTTGGAATTTTTTTGGTAGCTATTTCAGTGTTAAATTTTGTAACAATATAGAAAATTGAGCTAGCTTTACATTGGTGTTGGATTCGTGTCAATTTGAACTCCAAATCATAAGTTACGGATGATTTAGTGTGGACTTGTCAAGTTGATCGATCAGTTAAAATGATCATGCTAAACTGATCATTGGTGCTCCTTTAGTAAAGGCTTATAAATGAAGCATACTGCATGGCATCATGAGTTTGGGATATATTTGATCACTTGGAAGCTTTGTAGTAGCTCTTTCAGTCTCAAATGTTGTCACAATATTAAAAATTGAGCTAGTTTAACGTGGGCATTGGACTCATGTCATTTTGAGCTCTAAACAAAAACTTAAAAGACAATTTAATGCCAACATGTCAAGTTTATCAGCTAGTTAAAATGATCATTCTTAAATGAATATTGGTTCTGCTTGAGTAAAGGCTTATAAATGAAGCATAATACTTGGCATCATGCAGTTGGGTATACACTGGATTTCATGGAGGCTTTGTCATAGCTCTTTGAGTCTCAAATGTTTTTACAATATAGAAAACTAAGCTAGCTCAACGTGGGCATTGGATTCGTATCATTCTGCACTCTAAATCAAAAGTTACGGGCGGTTTAGTGCGGACATGCCAAGTTGATCGGCGAGTTAAAATGATCATTCTAAACTGATCATTGGTGCTTCTTGAGTAAAAGCTTATAAATCAAACATAATGAATGGCATCACGGAGTTAGGGATGCATTGGATTACTTGGAGGTTTTGTAGTAGCTCTTTCAGTATTAAATATTGTCACAATATGGAAAATTGAGCTAGCTTAACGTGGGCGTTGGACTAATTTCATTTTGGGCGCTAAATCAAAAGTTAAAAACGATTTAGTGCAGACATGTCAAGTTTATCAACTAGTCGTTATGATCTTTCTAAATTGATCTTTGGTGCTCCTTAAATAAAGGCTTACAAAATCAAACATAAAGCATGGCATCACTCAGTTTGGGATGTATTGGATTATTTGGTGGCTTTTTCGTAGCTCTTTCAGTCTTAAATATTTTATATTATGGAAATTGAGGTAGCTTAACGTGGGGGTTGGACTCATATCATTTTGACCTCTAAATAAAAACTTAATGATCATGTAGTGCGGATAGGTCAAGTTGATCGTTCAGTTAAAATGATCATTCTTAACTTATCATTGGTGCTCCTTGAGTAAATGTTTCTAAATGAAGCATAATGTATGGCATAGTTTGTGATAGATTAGATTATTTGGAGGCTTTTTCGTAGCTATCTCGGTCTAAAATTTTGTTCAATATAGAAAATTAAGCTAGAATAACGTGGGCGTTGGATTCGTGTCTTTTGAACTCTAAATCAAAGTTACGGGCGATTTAGTGCATACATGTCAAGTTGATCGGCCAGTAAAAATTATCATTCTAAAGTGATCGTTGGTGCTCCTTGATTAAGAGCTTATAAATGAAGCATAATACATGGCATCATGCAGTTTTTGATATATTGGATTACTAGGAGGCATTGTAGTAGCTCTTTCAGTCTTAAATATTGTCACAATATGGAAAATTGAGCTAGCTTAACATGGGCACTAGATTCATGTAATTTTGAGCTCTAATCATAAGTTAAAGACGATATAATGTGGACATCTCAACTTGATCAGCAAATAAATATGATCATTATAAACTGATCATTGGTGCTGCTTAAGTAAAGGGTTATAAATGAAGCATAACACATAACATCACGCAATTTGGGATAGATTGGATTACTTGGAAGCTTCGTCGTATAAATTTTGGTCTTAAATTTTGTCACAATAAGTACACAAAATTGAGTTAGATTAATGTGGGAATTGTATTCGTGTCATTTTGAACTCTATGTCAAAAGTTCTGGATGATTTAGTGAAGACATGTTAAGTTGATCGGACAGTTAAAATAATCACTTTAAACAGATCATTGGTGCTCTTTGAGTAAAGGCTTATAAATGAAGATAATGCATGGCATCACGTAGTTGTGGATACATTGGATAACTTGGAATTTTTTTTCGTAGCTATTTTGTTGTTAAATTTTGTCACAATATAGAAAATTGAGCTAGCTTAACATTGGTGTTGGATTCGTGTCAATTTGAACTCTAAATCTAAAGTTACAGACAATTTAGTGTGAACTTCTCAAGTTGATCGGCAAATTAAAATGATCATTTTAAACTGATCATTGGTGCTCCTTTAGTAAAAACTTATAACTGAAGCATACTACATGGCATCATGAGTTTGGGATACATTGGATCACTTGGAAGCTTTGTAATAGCTCTTTCAGTCTCAAATGTTGTCACAATATTAAAAATTGAGCTACCTTAATGTGGGCATTGGACTCATGTCATTTTTAGCTGTATAGAAAAACTAAAAAGACGATTTATTGCCGACAAGTCAAGTTTATCAGCTAGTTAAAATGATCATTCTAAAATGAATATTGGTTCTCCTTGAGTAAAGGCTTATAAATGAAGCATAATACATGGTATCATGCAGGTTGGATACATTGGATTACATGGAGGCTTTGTTGTAGCTCTTTCAGTCTCAAATGTTGTTTCAATATAGAAAATTGAGCTAGCTCAACGTGGGCTTTGGATTCGTATCATTTTGCACTCTAAATAAAAAGTGCGGGCAGTTTAGTGTGGACATGTTAAGTTGATCAGCCAGATAAAATGATCATTCTGAACTGATCATTGGTGCTCCTTGAGTAAAAGCTTATAAATCAAGCATAATGCATGGCATCACTGAGTTTGGGATACATTGGATTACTTGGCTGCTTTTTCATAGCTCTTTTAGTCTCAAATGTTGTCAACATATAAAAATTGAGCTAGCTTAATGTGGGCACGGGATTCGTGTCATTCTGGACTCACGTCATTTTGCATTTTAAATTAAAAGTTACGGACGATTTAGTGCAGACTTGTCAAGTTGACCAGCCAGTTAAAATGATCATTCTAAACTGATCATTGGCGCTTCTCGAGTAAAGGCTTGTAAATTAAGCATAATGCATTCATCACGCAGTTTGGGATACATTAGACTACTTGGAGGTTTTGTCGTAGCTCTTTTAGTCTCAAATGTTATCACAATATAGAAAATTGAGTTAGCTTAACTTGGGCATGGGATTCGTATCATTGTGAACTCTAAATCAAAAGGTATAGACAATTCAGTGAGGAAATGTCAAGTTGATAGGCCAGTTAAAATGATCATTCTAAACTGATTATTGGTGCTTTTGAGTAAAGGCTTATAAATGAAGCATAATGCATGGCATCACACAGTTTGGGATTTGTTAGATTATTTGTAAACTTTGTAGTAGCTCTTTCAGTCTCAAATATTGTCACAATATAGAAAATTGAGCTAGCTTAACGTCGGCGTTGGATTCATATAATTCAGAACTCTAAATCAAAAGTTATAGACGATTCAGTGCGGACATGTCAAATTGATCGTCCAGTTAAAATGATCATTCTAAACTGATCATTGGTGCTCGTTTAGTAAAGGCCTGTAAATAAAGAATAATGTATGGCATCACATAGTATGGAAAAAATTGGATTGATTGGAGGCTTTGTCGTAGGTATTTCTGTGGTAAATTTTGTCACCGCATAAAGGCTTTGTTAGATTGGTTGGAGGCTATATCTTAACTCTTTCAGCCTCAAATATTGTCATAATATAGAAAAT
Organism: Pugionium cornutum; assembly: GCA_018901935.1. NCBI lineage: Eukaryota > Viridiplantae > Streptophyta > Magnoliopsida > Brassicales > Brassicaceae > Pugionium > Pugionium cornutum. The sequence continues at coordinate 15,916,250 of CM032162.1, read as the reverse complement.
TAATTAAGGTTAACGTGAGCATTTGATTCGTGACATTCTGAACTATAAATCAGAATATACGGACAATTTAGTGCGCACATGTCTAGTGGTTCGGCCTGTTAAAATGATCATTCTAACCTGATCATTGGTACTCCTTGATTAAAGGCTTATAAATGAATCATAATGCATGGAATCATCTAGTTTGGGATACATTTGATTACATGGAGGCTTTGTTGTAGCTCTTTCAGTCTTAACTTTTGTCACAGTATAGAAAATTGAGCTAGCTTAACCCCTTGCGTTGGATTCGTGTCACTCTGATTTCTAAATCAAAAGTAAACGGATGATTTGGTGCGTACATGTCAAGTTGATCATCCAGTTAAAATGATCATTCTATAATTATCATTCGTTCTCCTTGAGTAAAGGCTTATAAATGAAGCATAATGCATGGTATCACACAATTTGGGATACATTGGATTACTTGGAAGTTTTGAACTAGCTCTTTCAGTCTCGAATTTTATCACAATATGCAAAATTGAGCTAGCTTAACATCGGCGTTAGACTCATGTCATTTTGAGCTCTAAATCAAAAGTTAAAGATGATTTATTGCGGACGTTTCAAGTTGATCAGTTAGTTAAAATGATCATTCTAAACTAATTATTGGTGCTCCTTGACAAAAGGCTTACAAATGAAGCATAATGCATGGCATCACACAATTTGAAATACATTGGATTACTTGGAGGCTTTTTCGTAGTTCTTTTAGTCTCAACTTTTGTGACAATATAGAAAATTGAGCTAGTTTAACATGGCGTTGGACACATGTCATTTTGAGCGTTAAATCAAAAGTTAAAGACGATTTATTGTGGACATGTAAAGTTTATCTGCTAGTGAAAATGATCATTGGTGCTCCTTGAGTAAAAGATCATCGAGGTTGGACACACGTTATTTTTAGCTCTAAATCGAAAGTTAAAGATGATTTAGTGCGGACATGTCAATTTGATCAACATGTTAATATGATCATTCTTAATTGATCATTGGTGCTCCTTGAGTAAAGGCTTATAAATGAAGCATAATGCATGGCATCACGCAGTTTCGGATAGATTGGATTACTTGGAGGCTTTTTCGTAGCTAGGTTGGTGTTAAAGTTTGTCACAATACATAAAATTGAGCTAGCTTAACGAGGATGTTGGATTTGTGTCATTCCGAACTCTATATCAAAACTTACGGACAATTTAGTGCGTGCATGTCAAGTTTATCGGCCAGTTAAAATAATCGTTCTAAACTTATCATTGGTGCTCATTGAGTAAAGGCTTATAACTGAAGCATAATGCATGGCATCTTGCAGTTTGGGATGCATTGGATTACTTAGAGGCTTTATCGTAGCTCTTTCAGTATCAAATATTGTTACAGTATAGAAAATTGAGCTACCTTAACGTGGTCGTTGGATTCATGTCATTATGAACTGTAAATCAAAAGTTACGGACGAGTTACCGTGGACATGTCAAGTGATCGGCTAGTTAAAATGATCATTCTAAACTGATTATTGGTGCTCCTTGAGTAAAGGCTTATAAATGAAGCATAATGCATGGCATCACACAGTTTGGGATACAATGGATTACTTGGAGGCTTTGCCATAGCTCTTTCAGTGTCAAATATTGTCACGATATTTAAAATTAAGGTAGCTTAACGTGGGCGTCGGATTCGTGACATTCAGAACTCTAAATCAAAAGATACGGACGATTTATTCCGCACATGTCAAGTTGATCCGCCATTTGAAATTTTCATTCTAAGATTATCATGGGTGCTCCTTTAAAATTAAAGTTGATCAGCTAGTTAAAATGATCATTCTAAACTGATCATTGGTGCTCCTTGATTAAATGCTTACAGATGATGCAAATTACATGACATAAGGCAATTTGGGATACATTGGATTATTTGGAGGATTTATCGTATCTCTTTCAGACTCAAATACTAACACAATATAGAAAAATGAGCTATATTAACGTGGACGTTAGATTCATGTCATTCTGAACTCTAAATCAATAGTTATGGACGATCTAGTGCGGACATGTCAAGTGATCAACCTGTTAAAATGTTCATTTTAAACTGATCATTGGTGCTCCATGAGCAAAGGCTTATAAGTGAAGCATAATAAATGGCATCACGCAGTTTGGGATATATTGGATTACTTGGAGGCTTTCTCATATCTCTTTCAGTCTCAAATATTGTCAAGATATAGAAAATTGAGCTAGCTTAATGTGGATGTTGGATTCCTGTGATTCTGAACTCTAAATCAAAAGTTTTGGACGATTTAGTGCGGACATGTCAAGTGATGGGCCAGTTAAAATGATCATTCTAAACTGATGATTGGTGCTCCTTGAGTAAAGGCTTATAAATGAAGCATGGTTCATGGCATTACGGAATTCGGGATAGATTTGATTACTTGGAGGCTTTATCGTATCTCTTTCAGGCTCAAATTTTATCAGAATATAGAAAATTTAGCTAGCTTAACGTGAACGTTGGATTCGTGTCATTCTGAACTCTAAATCAAAAGTTATGGACGATTTAATTCGGACATGTCAAGTTATCGGCCAGTTAAAATGATCATTCTAAAATGATCATTGGTACTCCTTGAGCAAAGGCTTATAAATGAAGCACAATGCTTGGCATCATGCAGTTTGGGATATATTGGATTACTTGGAGGCTTTTGTCGTAGCTCTTTCAGTCTCAAATGTTGTCACAATATTAAAAATTGAGCTAGATTAACGTGGGTGTTGGATTCATGTCATTATGAAATGTAAACCAATAGTTAAAGGCGATTTAGTGCGGACATTTCAAGGTTATCAGCAAATTAAAATGATCATTCTAAACTGATCATTCTAAACTGATCATTGCTGCTCATTGAGTAAAGGCTTATAAATAAAACATAATGCAGGGCATCACGCTGTTTGGGATACATAGGATTATGTGGAGGCTTTTTCATAGCTCTTTTATTCTCAAATAATGCCATAATATGGAAAATTGAGCTAGATTAACATGGGCGTTGGACACATGTGATTTTGAGCTTTTAATCATAAATTAAAGACGATTTAGTGCAGATATGTCAAGTTGATCAGCTAGTTAAAATGATCATTCTATACTTATCATTGGTGCTCCTTGACTAAAGGCTTAAAAATGAAGCATAATTCATGCCATCACGCAGTTTGGGATTAATTGGATTACTTGGTAACTTTGTCGTACCTATTTTGGTTTTAAGTTTTATCACAATATAGAAAATTGAGCTAGCTAAAAAAGGCATTGAATTCGTGTCATTCGAAACTCTAAATCAGAAGTTATGGACCTTAGTGCGGACATGTCAAGTTGATTCTTCAGTTAAATTGATCATTCTAAACTTATCATTAGTACTCCTTGATTAAAGGCTTTTAAATGAAGCATAATTCATGCCATCACGCAGTTTGGGATACATTGGATTATATGGAGGCTGTGTAGTAGGTCTTTTAGTCTCAAATATTTTCATAATATGGAAAATTGAGCTAGATTAACGTGGGCGTTGGACTCATGTCATTTTGAGCTCTAAATCAAAGTTTAAAAACGATTTAGTGCGGACATATCAAGTTGATCAGCTAGTTAAAATGATCACTCTAAACTGATCATTGGTGCTCATTGAGTAAAAGTGTATAAATGAAGCATAATGCATGGCATCACACAGTTTGGGATAGATTGGATTACTTGGAGGCTTTTGTCGTAGCTCTTCCAGTGTCCAATGTTGTCACAATATTAAAAATTGAGCTAGACTAACGTGGGCGTTGGATTCATGTCATTATGAAGTCTAAACAATATTTAAAGACGATTTAGTGCGGACATTTCAAGTTGATCGGCAAATTAAAATGATCATTCTAAACTTATCCTTGCTGATCCTTGATTAAATGATTATAAATGAAACATAATGCATGACATCATGCAGTTTGGGATTCATTGGAGTAATGGGAGGCTTTTTTGTAGCTCTTACAGTCTCAAATGTTGCCACAATATGGAGAATTGAGCTACCTTAACATGGGTGTTGGACTCATGTCATTTTGAGCTTTTAATCAAAAGTTAAAGACGATTTAGTGTGGATATGTCAAGTTGATCAGCTAGCTAAAATGATCTTTCTAAACTGATCATTGGTGCTCCTTAAGTAAAGGATTATAAATGAAGCATAATGCATGGCATCACGAAGTTTGGGATAAATTGGATTACTTGGTAACTTTGTCGTACCTATTTCAGTTTTAAGTTTTATCACAATATAAAAATTTGAGCTAGCTAAAAGTGGGCATTGAATTCGTGTCATTCAGAACTCTAAATCAGAAGTTACGGATGACTTAGTGCGGACATGACAAATTAATCCTCCAGTGAAAATGATCATTCTAAATTGCTCATTACTGATCTTTGAGTAAAGAATTCTAAATGAAGCAAAATTCATGGCATCATGCAGTTTGGGATATATTGGATTACTTGGAGGATTTGTAGTAGGTATTTTAGTCCAAAATTTTGTCACAATATAGAAAAATTGAGCTACATTAACGTGGGTGTTGGACTCATGTCATTTTGAGCTCTAAATCAAAGGTTTAAAAAGAATTAGTGCAAAAATATCAGGTTGATCAGCTTGTTAAAATGATCATTTTAAACTGATCATTGGTGCTCATTGAGTAAAGGCTTATAAATGAAGCACAATTCATGGCATCACGCAGTTTGGAAAACATTGGATTATTTGGAGGATTTGTCGTAGCTCTATGAGTCTCAAATGTTGTTACAATATATAAAATTTAGCTAGCTTAACGTGGGTGTTGGACTTATCTCATTTTGAGCTCTAAATCAAAACTTAAATATGATTAAGTGCAGACATGTCAAGTTAATCAGCTAGTTAACCTGATAATTCTAAACTGATCATTCTAAACTAATCAATGGTGCTCCTTTATTAAAGACTTATAAATGAAGCATAATACATGACATCACGCAGTTTGAGATCCATTTGATTACTTGGAAGCTTTGTCGTAGCTCTTTAAGTCTCAAATGTTGTCACAATATAGATAACTGAGCTACAGTAACGTGAACATTGGATTCGTGTCATTATGAACTCTAAATCAAAAGTTACAAATGACTTAGTGCGGACATGTCAAGTTGATCGTCTAGTTAAAATGATCATTCTAAACTAATCATTGGTTCTCCTTGAGTAAAGGCTTATAAATGAAACATAATGCATGACATCATACAGGTTGGGAAACATTGGAGGAGTTGTAGGTTTTGTCATAGCTCGTTTGGTCTCAAATGTTTTCACAATATAGAAAATAGAGCTTGTTTAATGTTGGCGTTGATTCGTGTAATTCTGAACTCTAAATCAATAGTTAAAAACGATTTAGTGCGGACATGTCAAGTTGATCGGTCAGTTAAAATGATCATTGGTGTTCCTTGAGTAAATGCGTATAAATGAAGCATAATGCATGGCATCACCTAGTTTGGTATACATTGGATTACTTGGAGGCTTTGTCATAGCTCTTCCAGTCTCAAATGTTGTCACAATATAAAAAATGGAGATAGATTAATGTGGGCATCGGACTCATGTGTATTTTGTGCTCTAAATCAAAAGCTAAAGAAGATTTAGTGTAGACATGTCAAGTTGCTCAAATAGTTAAAATATCATTCTAAACTGATCATTGGTGCTCCTTGAGTACAGGCTTATAAATGAACCATAATGCATGGCATAAAAAAGTTTGGGATACATTAGATTACTCAGAGGCTTTACCGTAGCTCTTTTAGTCTCAAATATTGTCACAGTATAAAAAATTGAGCTAGCTTAACATTTTAGATTCGTGTCATTCTGAACTCTAAATCAAAAGTTACGCACGATTTAGTATTTTTGTATGCAAAGTTATCTGCCAGTTAAAGTGATCATTCTAAACTGATCATTGGTGCTCCTTGAGTAAAGACTAATAAATTAAGCATAATACATAGCATCACGCAGTTTGGGGTACATTGGATTACTCTGAGGCTTTGTCAGATGTATTTCGGTCTCAAATTTTAGCACAATATAGAAAATTGAGCTATCTTAACATGGGCGTTGAATTCATGTCGTTCACAACTCTAAATCAGAAGTTAAAGACAATTTAGTGCATACATATCAAGTTGATCAGACAGTTGAAATGATCATTCTAAATTGATCATTGGTGCTCCTTCAATAAATGCTTATAAATGAAGCATAATGCATGGCATCACGCAGTTTGGGATACATTGGATTACTTGGAGGCTTTGTCATAGCTCTATTAGCCTTAAATGTTGTCACAATATAGAAAATTGAGCTACATTAATGTGGGCGTTGGACTTATGTCATTTTGAGCTCTAAATAAAAATTTAAAGAATATTTAGTGCGGACATGTCAAGTTGATCAGCTAGTTAAAATGATCATTCTAAACTGATCATTGGCGTTCCTTAAGTAAAGGACTATAAATAAAGCATAATCCATGGCAACACGCATTTTGGGATACATTGGTTTACTTGGAGGCTTTATCGGATGTCTTTCAGTCTTAAATATTGTCACAATATAGAAACTTTAGCTAGCTTAACGTGGCCGTTGGATTCGTGTCATTCTAAACTATAAATCATGACTTAAGGACTATTTAGTGCGGACATGTCAAGTGATCGGCCAGTTAAACTGATCATTGGTGGTCCTTGCGTAAACGCTTATAAATGAAGCATAATGCATGAAATCACGTAGTTTAAGATATGTTGAATTACTTGGCGGCTTTGTACAAGCTATTTCAATCCCAAATCTCAACACAATATGGAAAATCTAGCTAGTTTAACGTGGGCTATGGACTCATGTCATTTTGAGTTATAAATCAAAAGTTACGGACGATTTAGGGCAGACGTTTCAAGTAGTGGACCATTTAAAATGATCATTCTGAACTGATCATTGGTGCTCCTTGAGTAAAGGCTTATAAATGAAGCATAATTCATGGCATCATGCAGTTTGGAAACACATTGGATTAGTTGGAGGCTTTGTCGTAGCTCTATGAGTCTCAAATGTTGTCGTAGTATAGAAAATTTAGCTAGCTTAACGTGGGCGTTGGATTTGTGTCATTCTGAGCTCTAAATCAACAATTGCATACCATTTAGTCCGGACAGGTCAAGTGATCGGCTTGTTAAAATGATCATTCTAAACTGATCATTGGTGTTCCTTGAGTAAAGGCTTATAACTGAAGCATAATGGATGGCATCATGCAGTTTGGGATATATTGGATTACTGGGAGGCTTTTTCGTAGCTCTTTCAGTCTAAAATGTTGTCACAATATTAAAAAATAAGCTAGCTTAACGTGGGCGTTGGATTCGTGTCATTCTGAACTGTAAATCAAAACATACGGACGATTTAGTGCGTACATGTCAAGTGATCGGCCTGATAAAATAATCATTCTAAACTGATCATTGGTGCCTATTGAGTAAATGCTTATAAATGGAAAATAGTGCATAGTATCGTGCAGTTTGTGATACATTGGATTAGTTGGACGCTTTGTTGTAGCTCTTTCAATCACAATTGTTGTCACAATATAGAAAATTGAGCTAGCTTAAGGTTGGATTCGTGTCATTCTGAACTCTGAATCAAAAGTTACAGACGATTTAGTTTGTACATGTCAAATTGATCATCCATTGAAATGATCATTGGTGCTCCTTGAGTAATGGCTTATAAATGAAGCATAATGCATGGCATAACGCAGTTTGGGATACATTGGATTACCTGGAGGCTTTGTATTACCTCTTCCAGTCTCAAAATTGTGACAATATAGAAAATTGAGCTTGCTTAACATTGGTGTTGGACTCATGTAATTTTGAGCTCTAAATGAAAAGTTGAACATGATTTGGTGGGGACATCTCAAGTTGATCAGCTAGTTAAAATGATCATTCTAAACTGATCATTGGTGCTCATTGAGTAAAGGCTTATAAAGGAAGCATAATGCATGGAATCACGCAATTTGTGATACATTTGATTTCTTGGAGGCTTTGTCATAGCTCTCTGAGTTTCAAATGTAATCACAATATAGAAAATTGAGCTAGCTTAACTTGGGTGTTGGATTCGTGTCATTCTGAACTCTAAATCAAAAGTTTCGGACGATTTAGTGTGGATATGTCAACTGATCACTGGTGCTCCTTGAGTAAATGCTTATAAATGAAGCATAATGCATGGCATCACCCAGTTTGGTATACATTGGATTACTTGGAGGCTTTGTCGTAGCTCTTCCAGTCTTAAATGTTGTCACAATATAAAAAATGGAGATATATTAACGTGGGCATCGGACTCATGTGTATTTTGTGCTCTAAATCAAAAGCTAAAGAAGATTTAGTGTAGACATGTCAAGTTGCTCAAATAGTTAAAATATCATTCTAAACTGATCATTGGTGCTCCTTGAGTACAGGCTTATGAATGAACCATAATGCATGGCATAAAAAAGTTTGGGATACATTAGATTACTCAGAGGCTTTACCGTAGCTCTTTTAGTCTCAAATATTGTCACAGTATAAAAAATTGAGCTAGCTTAACATGGGCGTTAGATTCGTGTCATTCTGAACTCTAAATCAAAAGTTACGCACGATTTAGTATTTTTGTATGCAAAGTTATCTGCCAATTAAAGTGATCATTCTAAACTGATCATTGGTGCTCCTTGAGTAAAGACTAATAAATTAAGCATAATACATAGCATCACGCAGTTTGGGGTACATTGGATTACTCTGAGGCTTTGTCGGATGTATTTCGGTCTCAAATTTTAGCACAATATAGAAAATTGAGCTATCTTAACATGGGCGTTGAATTCGTGTCGTTCACAACTCTAAATCAGAAGTTAAAGAAAATTTAGTGCATACATATCAAGTTGATCAGACAGTTGAAATGATCATTCTAAATTGATCATTGGTGCTCCTTCAATAAACGCTTATAAATGAAGCATAATGCATGGCATCACGCAGTTTGGGTTACATTGGATTACTTGGAGGCTTTGTCATAGCTCTATTGCCCTGAAATGTTGTCACAATATAGAAAATTGAGCTACATTAATGTGGGCATTGGACTTATGTCATTTGGAGCTCTAAATAAAAATTTAAAGAATATTTAGTGCGGACATGTCAAGTTGATCAGCTAGTTAGAATGATCATTCTAAACTGATCATTGGCGTTCCTTAAGTAAAGGACTATAAATAAAGCATAATCCATGGCAACACGCATTTTGGGATACATTGGTTTACTTGGAGGCTTTATCGGATGTCTTTCAGTCTTAAATATAGAAACTTTAGCTAGCTTAACGTGGCCGTTGGATTCGTGTCATTCTAAACTATAAATCATGACTTAAGGACTATTTAGTGCGGATATGTCAAGTGATCGGCCAGTTAAACTGATCATTGGTGGTCCTTGCGTAAACGCTTATAAATGAAGCATAATGCATGAAATCACGTAGTTTAAGATATGTTGAATTACTTGGAGGCTTTGTACAAGCTATTTCAATCCCAAATCTCAACACAATATGGAAAATCTAGCTAGTTTAACGTGGGCTATGGACTCATGTCATTTTGAGCTATAAATCAAAAGTTACGGACGATTTAGGGCAGACGTTTCAAGTGCTCCTTGAGTAAACGCTTATAAATGAAGCATAATTCATGGCATCATGCAGTTTGGAAACACATTGGATTAGTTGGAGGCTTTGTCGTAGCTCTATGAGTCTCAAATGTTGTCGTAGTATAGAAAATTTAGCTAGCTTAACGTGGGTGTTGGATTTGTGTCATTCTGAGCTCTAAATCAACAATTACATACCATTTAGTCCGGACAGGTCAAGTGATCGGCTTGTTAAAATGATCATTCTAAACTAATCATTGGTGTTCCTTGAGTAAAGGCTTATAACTGAAGCATAATGGATGGCATCATGCAGTTTGGGATATATTGGATTACTTGGAGGCTTTTTCGTAGCTCTTTCAGTCTAAAATGTTGTCACAATATTAAAAATTAAGCTAGCTTAACGTGGGCGTTGGATTCGTGTCATTCTGAACTGTAAATCAAAACATACGGACGATTTAGTGCGTACATGTCAAGTGATCGGCCTGATAAAATAATCATTCTAAACTGATCATTGGTGCCTATTGAGTAAATGCTTATAAATGGAAAATAGTGCATAGTATCCTGCAGTTTGTGATACATTGGATTAGTTGGACGCTTTGTTGTAGCTCTTTCAATCTCAATTGTTGTCACAATATAGAAAATTGAGCTAGCTTAACGTTGGATTCGTGTCATTCTGAACTCTGAATCAAAAGTTACAGACGATTTAGTTTGTACATGTCAAATTGATCATCCATTGAAATGATCATTGGTGCTCCTTGAGTAATGGCTTATAAATGAAGCATAATGCATGGCATAACGCAGTTTGGGATACATTGGATTACCTGGAGGCTTTCTATTACCTCTTCCAGTCTCAAAATTGTGACAATATAGAAAATTGAGCTTGCTTAACATTGGTGTTGGACTCATGTAATTTTGAGCTCTAAATGAAAAGTTGAACACGATTTGGTGGGGACATCTCAAGTTGATCAGCTAGTTAAAATGATCATTCTAAACTGATCATTGGTGCTCATTGAGTAAAGGCTTATAAAGGAAGCGTAATGCATGGAATCACGCAATTTGTGATACATTTGATTTCTTGGAGGCTTTGTCATAGCTCTCTGAGTTTCAAATGTAATCACAATATAGAAAATTGAGCTAGCTTAACTTGGGTGTTGGATTCGTGTCATTCTGAACTCTAAATCAAAAGTTTCGGACGATTTAGTGTGGATATGTCAAGTGATCGGCCAGTTAAAATGATCACTCTAAACTGATCATTGGTGTTCCTTGGGTAAAGGCTAATAAATAAGGAATAATGCATGGTATTGCACAATTAGGGATACATCGTATTACTTGGAGGCTTTGTAGTAGCTCTTTCAGCCTTAAAATTGTCACACTATGGAAAATTGAGCTATCTTAACATTGTCGTTGGTGTCATGTCATTTTTAGCTCTAAATCAATAGTCAAAGACGATTTAATGCAGACATCTCAAGTTGATCGGGTAGTTAAAATGATCATTCTAAACTGATCATTGGTGCTCCTTGAGTAAAAGCTTATAAAGGAAGCATAATGAATGGTATCACGCATTTCGGGATAAATTGAATTACTTGGAGACTTTGTCGTAGCTCCTTTAGTTTCAAATGTTATGACAATATTGAAAATTGAGCTAGCTTAACGTGGGTGCTGGATTCGTGTCATTTGGAACTCTAAATCAACAATTATAGACGATTTAGTACGAAAATGTCAAGTGATCGACCAGTTAAAATTATCATTGTAAACTGATCATTGCTGTTCCTTAAGTAAAGGCTTATAAACGAAGCATAATGCATGGCATCATGCAGTTTTGGGATATATTGAATTACTTACAGCTTTGTTGTAGCTCTTTTAGTCTAAAATGTTGTCACGATATTGAAAATTGAGCTAGCTTAACATGGGCGTTGGATTCGTGTCATTATGACTTTAAATCAAAAGTTACGGACAATTTAGTGCAGGCATGTCAAGTGATCAGCGAGATAAAATAATTATTCTAAACTGATCATTGGTGCTCCTCGAATAAAGGCGTATAAATGAAGAATATTCCATGGCATCGCACAGTTTGGGATACATTGGTTTAGTTGTAGGCTTTGTCGTAGCTCTTTCAGTCTCAAATGTTGTCCCAAAATTGAGCTAGCTTAACATGGGTGTTGGATTCGTGTCATTATGAACTCTAAATCAAAAGTTACCATAATGGACATGTCAAATTGATCGTCCATTAAAATGATCATTATAAAATGATCATTGGTGCTCCTTGAGTAGAGGCTTATAAATGAAGCATAATGCATGGCATCACGCAGTTTGGGATACATTGGATTATCTGCAGGCTTTGTAGTAGCTCTTCCAGTGTCAAAATTGTCACAATATGGAAACTTGGGCTATCTGAACGTTGGAGTTTGAGTCATGTCATTTTTAGCTCTAAATCAATAGTTAAAGACAATTTAGTGCGGACATCTTAAGTTGATCAGGTAGTTAAAATGATCAATCTAAACTGATCATTGGTGCTCCTTGAGTAAAAGCTTATAAATGAAGCATAATGCATGGTATCACCCATTTCGGGATACATTGAACTACTTGGACACTTTGTCGTAGCTCTTTTAGTCTCAAATGTTATGACAATTTTGAAAATTGAGCTAGCTTAACGTGGTCGTTGGATTCATGTCATTCTGAACTCTAAATTAACAGGTATAGACGATTTAGTAACGACATATCAAGTGATCGACCAGTTAAAATGATCATTGTAAATTGATCATTGGTGTTCCTTCAATAAAGTCTTATAAATGAATCATAATGCATGACATTATCGAGTTTGGGTTATATTGGATTACTTGAAGGTTTTGTCGTAGCTCTTTTAGTATAAAATGTTGTCACAATATTGAAAATTGAGCTAGCTTAACGTGGGCGTTGGATTCGTGTCATTATCAACTTTAAATCAAAATTTACGGACAATTTAGTGTAGACATGTCAAGTGATTGGCCAGATAAAATAATCATTCTAAACTGATCATTGGTGCTCATTGAATAAATGCGTATAAATGAAGAATGGTGCATAGCATCACGCAGTTTGGGACACATTGGATTAGTAGTAGGCTTTGTCGTAGCTCTTTCAATCTCAAATATTGTCCCAAAATTCTGCTAGCTTAACGTGGGCGTTGGATTCTTGTAATTCGGAACTCTAAATCAAAAGTTACAGAGAATTTAGTGTGGAGATAACAAATTGATCGTCCATTAAAATGATCATTCTAAAATGATCATTGGTGCTCCTTGAGTAAAGGCTTATAAATGAAGCATAATGCATGGCATCACGCAGTTTGGGATACATTGGATTACTCGGAGGCTTTGTACAAGTTCTTCCAGTCTCAAAATTGTCACAATATAGAAAATTGAGCTAGCTTAACGTTGGTTTTGGACTCATGTCATTTTGATCTCTAAATCAAAAGTTGAACACGGTTTGGTATAATGCATAATGCATTACAAATGAAGGCTTACAATTGAGCTAGCTCTTTTAGTCTCAAATATTGTCACAGTATAAAAAATTGAGCTAGCTTAACATGGGCGTTAGATTCGTGTCATTCTGAACTCTAAATCAAAAGTTACGCACGATTTAGTATTTTTGTATGCAAAGTTATCTGCCAGTTAAAGTGATCATTCTAAACTGATCATTGGTGCTCCTTGAGTAAAGACTAATAAATTAAGCATAATACATAGCATCACGCAGTTTGGGGTACATTGGATTACTCTGAGGCTTTGTCAGATGTATTTCGGTCTCAAATTTTAGCACAATATAGAAAATTGAGCTATCTTAACATGGGCGTTGAATTCATGTCGTTCACAACTCTAAATCAGAAGTTAAAGACAATTTAGTGCATACATATCAAGTTGATCAGACAGTTGAAATGATCATTCTAAATTGATCATTGGTGCTCCTTCAATAAATGCTTATAAATGAAGCATAATGCATGGCATCACGCAGTTTGGGATACATTGGATTACTTGGAGGCTTTGTCATAGCTCTATTAGCCTTAAATGTTGTCACAATATAGAAAATTGAGCTACATTAATGTGGGCGTTGGACTTATGTCATTTTGAGCTCTAAATAAAAATTTAAAGAATATTTAGTGCGGACATGTCAAGTTGATCAGCTAGTTAAAATGATCATTCTAAACTGATCATTGGCGTTCCTTAAGTAAAGGACTATAAATAAAGCATAATCCATGGCAACACGCATTTTGGGATACATTGGTTTACTTGGAGGCTTTATCGGATGTCTTTCAGTCTTAAATATTGTCACAATATAGAAACTTTAGCTAGCTTAACGTGGCCGTTGGATTCGTGTCATTCTAAACTATAAATCATGACTTAAGGACTATTTAGTGCGGACATGTCAAGTGATCGGCCAGTTAAACTGATCATTGGTGGTCCTTGCGTAAACGCTTATAAATGAAGCATAATGCATGAAATCACGTAGTTTAAGATATGTTGAATTACTTGGCGGCTTTGTACAAGCTATTTCAATCCCAAATCTCAACACAATATGGAAAATCTAGCTAGTTTAACGTGGGCTATGGACTCATGTCATTTTGAGTTATAAATCAAAAGTTACGGACGATTTAGGGCAGACGTTTCAAGTAGTGGACCATTTAAAATGATCATTCTGAACTGATCATTGGTGCTCCTTGAGTAAAGGCTTATAAATGAAGCATAATTCATGGCATCATGCAGTTTGGAAACACATTGGATTAGTTGGAGGCTTTGTCGTAGCTCTATGAGTCTCAAATGTTGTCGTAGTATAGAAAATTTAGCTAGCTTAACGTGGGCGTTGGATTTGTGTCATTCTGAGCTCTAAATCAACAATTGCATACCATTTAGTCCGGACAGGTCAAGTGATCGGCTTGTTAAAATGATCATTCTAAACTGATCATTGGTGTTCCTTGAGTAAAGGCTTATAACTGAAGCATAATGGATGGCATCATGCAGTTTGGGATATATTGGATTACTGGGAGGCTTTTTCGTAGCTCTTTCAGTCTAAAATGTTGTCACAATATTAAAAAATAAGCTAGCTTAACGTGGGCGTTGGATTCGTGTCATTCTGAACTGTAAATCAAAACATACGGACGATTTAGTGCGTACATGTCAAGTGATCGGCCTGATAAAATAATCATTCTAAACTGATCATTGGTGCCTATTGAGTAAATGCTTATAAATGGAAAATAGTGCATAGTATCGTGCAGTTTGTGATACATTGGATTAGTTGGACGCTTTGTTGTAGCTCTTTCAATCACAATTGTTGTCACAATATAGAAAATTGAGCTAGCTTAAGGTTGGATTCGTGTCATTCTGAACTCTGAATCAAAAGTTACAGACGATTTAGTTTGTACATGTCAAATTGATCATCCATTGAAATGATCATTGGTGCTCCTTGAGTAATGGCTTATAAATGAAGCATAATGCATGGCATAACGCAGTTTGGGATACATTGGATTACCTGGAGGCTTTGTAT
Source organism: Pugionium cornutum (assembly GCA_018901935.1). Lineage (NCBI taxonomy): Eukaryota > Viridiplantae > Streptophyta > Magnoliopsida > Brassicales > Brassicaceae > Pugionium > Pugionium cornutum. The sequence goes on along the minus strand of CM032162.1, from coordinate 15,901,136 downwards.
TACCTCTTCCAGTCTCAAAATTGTGACAATATAGAAAATTGAGCTTGCTTAACATTGGTGTTGGACTCATGTAATTTTGAGCTCTAAATGAAAAGTTGAACATGATTTGGTGGGGACATCTCAAGTTGATCAGCTAGTTAAAATGATCATTCTAAACTGATCATTGGTGCTCATTGAGTAAAGGCTTATAAAGAAAGCATAATGCATGGAATCACGCAATTTGTGATACATTTGATTTCTTGGAAGCTTTGTCATAGCTCTCTGAGTTTCAAATGTAATCACAATATAGAAAATTGAGCTAGCTTAACTTGGGTGTTGGATTCGTGTCATTCTGAACTCTAAATCAAAAGTTTCGGACGATTTAGTGTGGATATGTCAACTGATCACTGGTGCTCCTTGAGTAAATGCTTATAAATGAAGCATAATGCATGGCATCACCCAGTTTGGTATACATTGGATTACTTGGAGGCTTTGTCGTAGCTCTTCCAGTCTTAAATGTTGTCACAATATAAAAAATGGAGATAGATTAACGTGGGCATCGGACTCATGTGTATTTTGTGCTCTAAATCAAAAGCTAAAGAAGATTTAGTGTAGACATGTCAAGTTGCTCAAATAGTTAAAATATCATTCTAAACTGATCATTGGTGCTCCTTGAGTACAGGCTTATGAATGAACCATAATGCATGGCATAAAAAAGTTTGGGATACATTAGATTACTCAGAGGCTTTACCGTAGCTCTTTTAGTCTCAAATATTGTCACAGTATAAAAAATTGAGCTAGCTTAACATGGGCGTTAGATTCGTGTCATTCTGAACTCTAAATCAAAAGTTACGCACGATTTAGTATTTTTGTATGCAAAGTTATCTGCCAATTAAAGTGATCATTCTAAACTGATCATTGGTGCTCCTTGAGTAAAGACTAATAAATTAAGCATAATACATAGCATCACGCAGTTTGGGGTACATTGGATTACTCTGAGGCTTTGTCGGATGTATTTCGGTCTCAAATTTTAGCACAATATAGAAAATTGAGCTATCTTAACATGGGCGTTGAATTCGTGTCGTTCACAACTCTAAATCAGAAGTTAAAGAAAATTTAGTGCATACATATCAAGTTGATCAGACAGTTGAAATGATCATTCTAAATTGATCATTGGTGCTCCTTCAATAAACGCTTATAAATGAAGCATAATGCATGGCATCACGCAGTTTGGGTTACATTGGATTACTTGGAGGCTTTGTCATAGCTCTATTGCCCTGAAATGTTGTCACAATATAGAAAATTGAGCTACATTAATGTGGGCGTTGGACTTATGTCATTTGGAGCTCTAAATAAAAATTTAAAGAATATTTAGTGCGGACATGTCAAGTTGATCAGCTAGTTAAAATGATCATTCTAAACTGATCATTGGCGTTCCTTAAGTAAAGGACTATAAATAAAGCATAATCCATGGCAACACGCATTTTGGGATACATTGGTTTACTTGGAGGCTTTATCGGATGTCTTTCAGTCTTAAATATAGAAACTTTAGCTAGCTTAACGTGGCCGTTGGATTCGTGTCATTCTAAACTATAAATCATGACTTAAGGACTATTTAGTGCGGATATGTCAAGTGATCGGCCAGTTAAACTGATCATTGGTGGTCCTTGCGTAAACGCTTATAAATGAAGCATAATCCATGAAATCACGTAGTTTAAGATATGTTGAATTACTTGGAGGCTTTGTACAAGCTATTTCAATCCCAAATCTCAACACAATATGGAAAATCTAGCTAGTTTAACGTGGGCTATGGACTCATGTCATTTTGAGCTATAAATCAAAAGTTACGGACGATTTAGGACATTTAGTTTCAAGACGTTTCAAGAGCTCCTTGAGCTTAAAGAAGCATAATTACATGGCAATTTGAACATTGGATTATTTGGAGGCTTTATCGTATAGTCTCAAATCATATAGAAAATTTAGCTAGCTTAACGTGGATTGGATTCAGTCATTCTGAGCTCTAAATCAACAATTAACCATTTAGTCGGATTCAAGTGATCGGTTGGAGGCTTTGTCGTAGCTCTATGAGTCATCAAATGTTGTCCTGTGAGTAAAGAAAATTTTGAAGCATTAACGTGGGTGCAGATTATGTGTTCATGGCATCTAGCTCTTAAATCAACAATATACTTTAACCATTCGTAGCTCTTTCAGGTCAAGTGATCGGCTTGTTAAAATGATCATTCTAAACTAATCATTGGTGTTCCTTGAGTAAAGGCTTATAACTGAAGCATAATGGATGGCATCATGCAGTTTGGGATATATTGGATTACTTGGAGGCTTTTTCGTAGCTCTTTCAGTCTAAAATGTTGTCACAATATTAAAAATTAAGCTAGCTTAACGTGGGCGTTGGATTCGTGTCATTCTGAACTGTAAATCAAAACATACGGACGATTTAGTGCGTACATGTCAAGTGATCGGCCTGATAAAATAATCATTCTAAACTGATCATTGGTGCCTATTGAGTAAATGCTTATAAATGGAAAATAGTGCATAGTATCCTGCAGTTTGTGATACATTGGATTAGTTGGACGCTTTGTTGTAGCTCTTTCAATCTCAATTGTTGTCACAATATAGAAAATTGAGCTAGCTTAACGTTGGATTCGTGTCATTCTGAACTCTGAATCAAAAGTTACAGACGATTTAGTTTGTACATGTCAAATTGATCATCCATTGAAATGATCATTGGTGCTCCTTGAGGCTTATAAATGAAGCATAATGCATGGCATAACGCAGTTTGGGATACATTGGATTACCTGGAGGCTACCTCTGCACAATATAGAAAATTGAGCTTGCTAACATTGGTGTTGCATGTAGAGCTCTAAATGGTTGATACACATTCAAGTTGATTAGTTAAAATGATCATTCTAAACTGATCATTGGAGTAAAGGCTTATAAAGGAAGCTAATGCATGGAATCACGCAATTTGTGATACATTTGATTGGAGGCTTTGTAGTAGCTCTCAAAATTGTCACAATATAGAAAATTGAGCTAGCTTAACTTGGTGTTGGACTCATGTCATTTTGAGCTCTAAATCAAAAGTTTCGGACGATTTAGTGGGACATCTCAAGTTGATCAGCTAGTTAAAATGATCACTCTAAACTGATCATTGGTGCTCATTGAGTAAAGGCTATAAATAAGCATAATGCATGGTATCACAATTTGGGATACATTTGATTACTTGGAGGCTTTGTCGTAGCTCTTTCAGTTTCAAATGTTGTCACAATATGGAAAATTGAGCTAGCTTAAAATCGTCAAAGGGCGTGGATTTCTAAACTGATCATTGGTGCATAATTAAGGAAGCATCACAATTAAAATCAACTTGGAAGTTTCATTATGACGAAAATTGAGCTAGTACGAAAATAGTCAAAGTGATCGACCAGTTAAAATTATCATTGTAAACTGATCATTGCTGTTCCTTAAGTAAAGGCTTATAAACGAAGCATAATGCATGGCATCATGCAGTTTTGGGATATATTGAATTACTTACAGCTTTGTTGTAGCTCTTTTAGTCTAAAATGTTGTCACGATATTGAAAATTGAGCTAGCTTAACATGGGCGTTGGATTCGTGTCATTATGACTTTAAATCAAAAGTTACGGACAATTTAGTGCAGGCATGTCAAGTGATCAGCGAGATAAAATAATTATTCTAAACTGATCATTGGTGCTCCTCGAATAAAGGCGTATAAATGAAGAATATTCCATGGCATCGCACAGTTTGGGATACATTGGTTTAGTTGTAGGCTTTGTCGTAGCTCTTTCAGTCTCAAATGTTGTCCCAAAATTGAGCTAGCTTAACATGGGTGTTGGATTCGTGTCATTATGAACTCTAAATCAAAAGTTACCATAATGGACATGTCAAATTGATCGTCCATTAAAATGATCATTATAAAATGATCATTGGTGCTCCTTGAGTAGAGGCTTATAAATGAAGCATAATGCATGGCATCACGCAGTTTGGGATACATTGGATTATCTGCAGGCTTTGTAGTAGCTCTTCCAGTGTCAAAATTGTCACAATATGGAAACTTGGGCTATCTGAACGTTGGAGTTTGAGTCATGTCATTTTTAGCTCTAAATCAATAGTTAAAGACAATTTAGTGCGGACATCTTAAGTTGATCAGGTAGTTAAAATGATCAATCTAAACTGATCATTGGTGCTCCTTGAGTAAAAGCTTATAAATGAAGCATAATGCATGGTATCACCCATTTCGGGATACATTGAACTACTTGGACACTTTGTCGTAGCTCTTTTAGTCTCAAATGTTATGACAATTTTGAAAATTGAGCTAGCTTAACGTGGTCGTTGGATTCATGTCATTCTGAACTCTAAATTAACAGGTATAGACGATTTAGTAACGACATATCAAGTGATCGACCAGTTAAAATGATCATTGTAAATTGATCATTGGTGTTCCTTCAATAAAGTCTTATAAATGAATCATAATGCATGACATTATCGAGTTTGGGTTATATTGGATTACTTGAAGGTTTTGTCGTAGCTCTTTTAGTATAAAATGTTGTCACAATATTGAAAATTGAGCTAGCTTAACGTGGGCGTTGGATTCGTGTCATTATCAACTTTAAATCAAAATTTACGGACAATTTAGTGTAGACATGTCAAGTGATTGGCCAGATAAAATAATCATTCTAAACTGATCATTGGTGCTCATTGAATAAATGCGTATAAATGAAGAATGGTGCATAGCATCACGCAGTTTGGGACACATTGGATTAGTAGTAGGCTTTGTCGTAGCTCTTTCAATCTCAAATATTGTCCCAAAATTCTGCTAGCTTAACGTGGGCGTTGGATTCTTGTAATTCGGAACTCTAAATCAAAAGTTACAGAGAATTTAGTGTGGAGATAACAAATTGATCGTCCATTAAAATGATCATTCTAAAATGATCATTGGTGCTCCTTGAGTAAAGGCTTATAAATGAAGCATAATGCATGGCATCACGCAGTTTGGGATACATTGGATTACTCGGAGGCTTTGTACAAGTTCTTCCAGTCTCAAAATTGTCACAATATAGAAAATTGAGCTAGCTTAACGTTGGTTTTGGACTCATGTCATTTTGATCTCTAAATCAAAAGTTGAACACGGTTTGGTATAATGCATAATGCATTACAAATGAAGGCTTACAATTGAGCTAGCTCTTTTAGTCTCAAATATTGTCACAGTATAAAAAATTGAGCTAGCTTAACATGGGCGTTAGATTCGTGTCATTCTGAACTCTAAATCAAAAGTTACGCACGATTTAGTATTTTTGTATGCAAAGTTATCTGCCAGTTAAAGTGATCATTCTAAACTGATCATTGGTGCTCCTTGAGTAAAGACTAATAAATTAAGCATAATACATAGCATCACGCAGTTTGGGGTACATTGGATTACTCTGAGGCTTTGTCAGATGTATTTCGGTCTCAAATTTTAGCACAATATAGAAAATTGAGCTATCTTAACATGGGCGTTGAATTCATGTCGTTCACAACTCTAAATCAGAAGTTAAAGACAATTTAGTGCATACATATCAAGTTGATCAGACAGTTGAAATGATCATTCTAAATTGATCATTGGTGCTCCTTCAATAAATGCTTATAAATGAAGCATAATGCATGGCATCACGCAGTTTGGGATACATTGGATTACTTGGAGGCTTTGTCATAGCTCTATTAGCCTTAAATGTTGTCACAATATAGAAAATTGAGCTACATTAATGTGGGCGTTGGACTTATGTCATTTTGAGCTCTAAATAAAAATTTAAAGAATATTTAGTGCGGACATGTCAAGTTGATCAGCTAGTTAAAATGATCATTCTAAACTGATCATTGGCGTTCCTTAAGTAAAGGACTATAAATAAAGCATAATCCATGGCAACACGCATTTTGGGATACATTGGTTTACTTGGAGGCTTTATCGGATGTCTTTCAGTCTTAAATATTGTCACAATATAGAAACTTTAGCTAGCTTAACGTGGCCGTTGGATTCGTGTCATTCTAAACTATAAATCATGACTTAAGGACTATTTAGTGCGGACATGTCAAGTGATCGGCCAGTTAAACTGATCATTGGTGGTCCTTGCGTAAACGCTTATAAATGAAGCATAATGCATGAAATCACGTAGTTTAAGATATGTTGAATTACTTGGCGGCTTTGTACAAGCTATTTCAATCCCAAATCTCAACACAATATGGAAAATCTAGCTAGTTTAACGTGGGCTATGGACTCATGTCATTTTGAGTTATAAATCAAAAGTTACGGACGATTTAGGGCAGACGTTTCAAGTAGTGGACCATTTAAAATGATCATTCTGAACTGATCATTGGTGCTCCTTGAGTAAAGGCTTATAAATGAAGCATAATTCATGGCATCATGCAGTTTGGAAACACATTGGATTAGTTGGAGGCTTTGTCGTAGCTCTATGAGTCTCAAATGTTGTCGTAGTATAGAAAATTTAGCTAGCTTAACGTGGGCGTTGGATTTGTGTCATTCTGAGCTCTAAATCAACAATTGCATACCATTTAGTCCGGACAGGTCAAGTGATCGGCTTGTTAAAATGATCATTCTAAACTGATCATTGGTGTTCCTTGAGTAAAGGCTTATAACTGAAGCATAATGGATGGCATCATGCAGTTTGGGATATATTGGATTACTGGGAGGCTTTTTCGTAGCTCTTTCAGTCTAAAATGTTGTCACAATATTAAAAAATAAGCTAGCTTAACGTGGGCGTTGGATTCGTGTCATTCTGAACTGTAAATCAAAACATACGGACGATTTAGTGCGTACATGTCAAGTGATCGGCCTGATAAAATAATCATTCTAAACTGATCATTGGTGCCTATTGAGTAAATGCTTATAAATGGAAAATAGTGCATAGTATCGTGCAGTTTGTGATACATTGGATTAGTTGGACGCTTTGTTGTAGCTCTTTCAATCACAATTGTTGTCACAATATAGAAAATTGAGCTAGCTTAAGGTTGGATTCGTGTCATTCTGAACTCTGAATCAAAAGTTACAGACGATTTAGTTTGTACATGTCAAATTGATCATCCATTGAAATGATCATTGGTGCTCCTTGAGTAATGGCTTATAAATGAAGCATAATGCATGGCATAACGCAGTTTGGGATACATTGGATTACCTGGAGGCTTTGTATTACCTCTTCCAGTCTCAAAATTGTGACAATATAGAAAATTGAGCTTGCTTAACATTGGTGTTGGACTCATGTAATTTTGAGCTCTAAATGAAAAGTTGAACATGATTTGGTGGGGACATCTCAAGTTGATCAGCTAGTTAAAATGATCATTCTAAACTGATCATTGGTGCTCATTGAGTAAAGGCTTATAAAGGAAGCATAATGCATGGAATCACGCAATTTGTGATACATTTGATTTCTTGGAAGCTTTGTCATAGCTCTCTGAGTTTCAAATGTAATCACAATATAGAAAATTGAGCTAGCTTAACTTGGGTGTTGGATTCGTGTCATTCTGAACTCTAAATCAAAAGTTTCGGACGATTTAGTGTGGATATGTCAACTGATCACTGGTGCTCCTTGAGTAAATGCTTATAAATGAAGCATAATGCATGGCATCACCCAGTTTGGTATACATTGGATTACTTGGAGGCTTTGTCGTAGCTCTTCCAGTCTTAAATGTTGTCACAATATAAAAAATGGAGATAGATTAACGTGGGCATCGGACTCATGTGTATTTTGTGCTCTAAATCAAAAGCTAAAGAAGATTTAGTGTAGACATGTCAAGTTGCTCAAATAGTTAAAATATCATTCTAAACTGATCATTGGTGCTCCTTGAGTACAGGCTTATGAATGAACCATAATGCATGGCATAAAAAAGTTTGGGATACATTAGATTACTCAGAGGCTTTACCGTAGCTCTTTTAGTCTCAAATATTGTCACAGTATAAAAAATTGAGCTAGCTTAACATGGGCGTTAGATTCGTGTCATTCTGAACTCTAAATCAAAAGTTACGCACGATTTAGTATTTTTGTATGCAAAGTTATCTGCCAATTAAAGTGATCATTCTAAACTGATCATTGGTGCTCCTTGAGTAAAGACTAATAAATTAAGCATAATACATAGCATCACGCAGTTTGGGGTACATTGGATTACTCTGAGGCTTTGTCGGATGTATTTCGGTCTCAAATTTTAGCACAATATAGAAAATTGAGCTATCTTAACATGGGCGTTGAATTCGTGTCGTTCACAACTCTAAATCAGAAGTTAAAGAAAATTTAGTGCATACATATCAAGTTGATCAGACAGTTGAAATGATCATTCTAAATTGATCATTGGTGCTCCTTCAATAAACGCTTATAAATGAAGCATAATGCATGGCATCACGCAGTTTGGGTTACATTGGATTACTTGGAGGCTTTGTCATAGCTCTATTGCCCTGAAATGTTGTCACAATATAGAAAATTGAGCTACATTAATGTGGGCGTTGGACTTATGTCATTTGGAGCTCTAAATAAAAATTTAAAGAATATTTAGTGCGGACATGTCAAGTTGATCAGCTAGTTAAAATGATCATTCTAAACTGATCATTGGCGTTCCTTAAGTAAAGGACTATAAATAAAGCATAATCCATGGCAACACGCATTTTGGGATACATTGGTTTACTTGGAGGCTTTATCGGATGTCTTTCAGTCTTAAATATAGAAACTTTAGCTAGCTTAACGTGGCCGTTGGATTCGTGTCATTCTAAACTATAAATCATGACTTAAGGACTATTTAGTGCGGATATGTCAAGTGATCGGCCAGTTAAACTGATCATTGGTGGTCCTTGCGTAAACGCTTATAAATGAAGCATAATCCATGAAATCACGTAGTTTAAGATATGTTGAATTACTTGGAGGCTTTGTACAAGCTATTTCAATCCCAAATCTCAACACAATATGGAAAATCTAGCTAGTTTAACGTGGGCTATGGACTCATGTCATTTTGAGCTATAAATCAAAAGTTACGGACGATTTAGGGCAGACGTTTCAAGTGCTCCTTGAGTAAACGCTTATAAATGAAGCATAATTCATGGCATCATGCAGTTTGGAAACACATTGGATTAGTTGGAGGCTTTGTCGTAGCTCTATGAGTCTCAAATGTTGTCGTAGTATAGAAAATTTAGCTAGCTTAACGTGGGTGTTGGATTTGTGTCATTCTGAGCTCTAAATCAACAATTACATACCATTTAGTCCGGACAGGTCAAGTGATCGGCTTGTTAAAATGATCATTCTAAACTAATCATTGGTGTTCCTTGAGTAAAGGCTTATAACTGAAGCATAATGGATGGCATCATGCAGTTTGGGATATATTGGATTACTTGGAGGCTTTTTCGTAGCTCTTTCAGTCTAAAATGTTGTCACAATATTAAAAATTAAGCTAGCTTAACGTGGGCGTTGGATTCGTGTCATTCTGAACTGTAAATCAAAACATACGGACGATTTAGTGCGTACATGTCAAGTGATCGGCCTGATAAAATAATCATTCTAAACTGATCATTGGTGCCTATTGAGTAAATGCTTATAAATGGAAAATAGTGCATAGTATCCTGCAGTTTGTGATACATTGGATTAGTTGGACGCTTTGTTGTAGCTCTTTCAATCTCAATTGTTGTCACAATATAGAAAATTGAGCTAGCTTAACGTTGGATTCGTGTCATTCTGAACTCTGAATCAAAAGTTACAGACGATTTAGTTTGTACATGTCAAATTGATCATCCATTGAAATGATCATTGGTGCTCCTTGAGTAATGGCTTATAAATGAAGCATAATGCATGGCATAACGCAGTTTGGGATACATTGGATTACCTGGAGGCTTTCTATTACCTCTTCCAGTCTCAAAATTGTGACAATATAGAAAATTGAGCTTGCTTAACATTGGTGTTGGACTCATGTAATTTTGAGCTCTAAATGAAAAGTTGAACACGATTTGGTGGGGACATCTCAAGTTGATCAGCTAGTTAAAATGATCATTCTAAACTGATCATTGGTGCTCATTGAGTAAAGGCTTATAAAGGAAGCGTAATGCATGGAATCACGCAATTTGTGATACATTTGATTTCTTGGAGGCTTTGTCATAGCTCTCTGAGTTTCAAATGTAATCACAATATAGAAAATTGAGCTAGCTTAACTTGGGTGTTGGATTCGTGTCATTCTGAACTCTAAATCAAAAGTTTCGGACGATTTAGTGTGGATATGTCAAGTGATCGGCCAGTTAAAATGATCACTCTAAACTGATCATTGGTGTTCCTTGGGTAAAGGCTAATAAATAAGGAATAATGCATGGTATTGCACAATTAGGGATACATCGTATTACTTGGAGGCTTTGTAGTAGCTCTTTCAGCCTTAAAATTGTCACACTATGGAAAATTGAGCTATCTTAACATTGTCGTTGGTGTCATGTCATTTTTAGCTCTAAATCAATAGTCAAAGACGATTTAATGCAGACATCTCAAGTTGATCGGGTAGTTAAAATGATCATTCTAAACTGATCATTGGTGCTCCTTGAGTAAAAGCTTATAAAGGAAGCATAATGAATGGTATCACGCATTTCGGGATAAATTGAATTACTTGGAGACTTTGTCGTAGCTCCTTTAGTTTCAAATGTTATGACAATATTGAAAATTGAGCTAGCTTAACGTGGGTGCTGGATTCGTGTCATTTGGAACTCTAAATCAACAATTATAGACGATTTAGTACGAAAATGTCAAGTGATCGACCAGTTAAAATTATCATTGTAAACTGATCATTGCTGTTCCTTAAGTAAAGGCTTATAAACGAAGCATAATGCATGGCATCATGCAGTTTTGGGATATATTGAATTACTTACAGCTTTGTTGTAGCTCTTTTAGTCTAAAATGTTGTCACGATATTGAAAATTGAGCTAGCTTAACATGGGCGTTGGATTCGTGTCATTATGACTTTAAATCAAAAGTTACGGACAATTTAGTGCAGGCATGTCAAGTGATCAGCGAGATAAAATAATTATTCTAAACTGATCATTGGTGCTCCTCGAATAAAGGCGTATAAATGAAGAATATTCCATGGCATCGCACAGTTTGGGATACATTGGTTTAGTTGTAGGCTTTGTCGTAGCTCTTTCAGTCTCAAATGTTGTCCCAAAATTGAGCTAGCTTAACATGGGTGTTGGATTCGTGTCATTATGAACTCTAAATCAAAAGTTACCATAATGGACATGTCAAATTGATCGTCCATTAAAATGATCATTATAAAATGATCATTGGTGCTCCTTGAGTAGAGGCTTATAAATGAAGCATAATGCATGGCATCACGCAGTTTGGGATACATTGGATTATCTGCAGGCTTTGTAGTAGCTCTTCCAGTGTCAAAATTGTCACAATATGGAAACTTGGGCTATCTGAACGTTGGAGTTTGAGTCATGTCATTTTTAGCTCTAAATCAATAGTTAAAGACAATTTAGTGCGGACATCTTAAGTTGATCAGGTAGTTAAAATGATCAATCTAAACTGATCATTGGTGCTCCTTGAGTAAAAGCTTATAAATGAAGCATAATGCATGGTATCACCCATTTCGGGATACATTGAACTACTTGGACACTTTGTCGTAGCTCTTTTAGTCTCAAATGTTATGACAATTTTGAAAATTGAGCTAGCTTAACGTGGTCGTTGGATTCATGTCATTCTGAACTCTAAATTAACAGGTATAGACGATTTAGTAACGACATATCAAGTGATCGACCAGTTAAAATGATCATTGTAAATTGATCATTGGTGTTCCTTCAATAAAGTCTTATAAATGAATCATAATGCATGACATTATCGAGTTTGGGTTATATTGGATTACTTGAAGGTTTTGTCGTAGCTCTTTTAGTATAAAATGTTGTCACAATATTGAAAATTGAGCTAGCTTAACGTGGGCGTTGGATTCGTGTCATTATGAACTTTAAATCAAAATTTACGGACAATTTAGTGTAGACATGTCAAGTGATTGGCCAGATAAAATAATCATTCTAAACTGATCATTGGTGCTCATTGAATAAATGCGTATAAATGAAGAATGGTGCATAGCATCACGCAGTTTGGGACACATTGGATTAGTAGTAGGCTTTGTCGTAGCTCTTTCAATCTCAAATATTGTCCCAAAATTCTGCTAGCTTAACGTGGGCGTTGGATTCTTGTAATTCGGAACTCTAAATCAAAAGTTACAGAGAATTTAGTGTGGAGATAACAAATTGATCGTCCATTAAAATGATCATTCTAAAATGATCATTGGTGCTCCTTGAGTAAAGGCTTATAAATGAAGCATAATGCATGGCATCACGCAGTTTGGGATACATTGGATTACTCGGAGGCTTTGTACAAGTTCTTCCAGTCTCAAAATTGTCACAATATAGAAAATTGAGCTAGCTTAACGTTGGTTTTGGACTCATGTCATTTTGATCTCTAAATCAAAAGTTGAACACGGTTTGGTGTGGACATCTCAAGTTGAACAGCTAGTTAAAATGATAATTCTAAACTGATCATTGGTGCTCCTGGAGTAATGGCTTATAAAGGAAGCATAACGCATGGCATCACACAATTTGGGATACACTGGATTACTTGGAGGCTTTGTTGTAGCTCTTTGAGTTTCAAATGTAATCACAATATTGAAAATTGAGGTAGCTTAACATGGGTGTTGGATTCTTGTAATTCCGAACTCTAAATCATAAGTTTCGGACGATTTAGTGCCGATATGTCATGTGATCGGCCAGTTAAAATGATCATTCTAAACTGATCGTTGGTGATCCTCGAGTAAAGGCTAATAAATGAAGAATAATGCATGGCATTACGCAATTTGGGATACAACGGATTACTCGGAGGATTTGTAGTAGCGCTTTCAGTCTCAAAATTATCCCAATATGGAAAGTTGAGCTTTCTAAACGTTGGCATTGGAGTCATGTCATTTTTAGCTCTAAATCAATAATTAAAGACGATTTAGTGCGGACATCTCAAGTTGATCAGGTAGTTAAATTGATCATTCTAAACTGATCATTGGTGCTCCTTGAGTAAAGGCTTATAAATGAACCATAATTCATGGTATTATGCATTTCGTGATACATTGAATTACTTGGTGGCTTTGTCGTAGGTCTTTTAGTCTGAAATGTTATGACAATATTGAAAATTGAGCTAGCTTAATGTGGGCATTGGATTCATGTCATTCTGAAATCTAAATCACTAGTTATAGACGATTTTGTACGGATATGCCAAATGATCGACCAGTTAAAATGATCATTGTAAACTGATCATTGGTGTTCCTTGAGTAAAGGCCTATAAATGAAGCATAATGCATGGCATCATGCAGTTTGGGATATTTTGGATTACTTGGAGGCTTTTTCATAGCTCTTTTAGTCTAAAATGTTGTCACAATATTGAATTGAGCTAGCTTAACGTGGGCGTTTCATTCGTGTCATTCTGAACTCTAAATCAACAGGTATTGACGATTTAGTAACGACATGTCAAGTGATTGACCAGTTAAAATGGTCATTGTAAATTGATCATAGGTGTTCCTTCAATAAAGTCTTATAAATGAATCATAATGCATGACATCATGCAGTTTGGGATATACTGGATTACTTGAAGGCTTTGTCGTAGCTCTTTCAGTCTAAAATGTTGTCACAATATTGAAAATTGAGCTAGCTTAACGTGGGCATTGGATTCGTGTCATTATGAACTTTAAATCAAAATTTACAAACAATTTAGTGTAGACATGTCAAGTGATCGGCTAGATAAAATAATCATTCTAAACTGATCATTGGTGCTCATTGAATAAATGTGTATAAATGAAGAGTGGTGCATGGCATCGTGCAGTTTGGGATACATTGGATTAGTTGTAGGCTTTGTCGTAGTTCTTTCAGTCTCAAATGTTGTCCCAAAATTGAGCTAGCTTAACGTGGGTGTTGGATTCGTGTCATTCGGATCTGTAAATCAAAAGTTACAGAGACTTTAGTGTGGAGATAACAAATTGATCGTCCATTAAAATGATCATTCTAAAATGATCATTGGTCCTCCTTAAGTAAAGGCTTATAAATGAAGCATAATGCATGGCATCACGCAGGTTGGGATACATTGGATTACTCGGAGGCTTTGTACTAGCTCTTCCACTCTCAAAATTGTCACAATATAGAAAATTGAGCTTTTTAACGTTGGTGTTGGACTCATGTCATTTTGAGCTCTAAATCAATAATTGAACACGATTTGGTTTGGACATCTCAAGTTGATCAGGTAGTTAAAATGATAATTCTAAACTGATCGTTGGTGCTCCTAGAGTAAAGGCTTATAAAGGAAGCATAACGCATGGCATCACGCAATTTGGGATACATTGGATTACTTGGAGGCTTTTTCGTAGCTCTTTGAGTTTCAACTGTTATCACAATATTGAAAATTGAGCTAGCTTAACATGGGTGTTGGATTCGTGTCATTCAGAACTCTAAATCATAAGTTTCGGATTAATTAGTGCGGATATGTCATGTGATCGGCCAGTTAAAATGATCATTCTAAACTGATCATTGGTGATCCTTGAGTAAAGGCTAATAAATGAAGAATAATGCATGGCATTACGCAATTTGGGATACAACGGATTACTCGAAAGATTTGTAGTAGCTCTTTCAGTCTCAAAATTGTCCCAGTATGGAAAATTGAGCTATCTAAACGTTGGCATTGGAGTCATGTCATTTTTAGCTCTAAATCAATAATTAAAGACGATTTAGTGTGGACATCTCAAGTTGTTCATGTAGTGAAATTGATCATTCTAAGCTGATCTCTGGTGCTCCTTGAGTAAAGGCTTATAAATGAAGCATAATTCATGGTATTACGCATTTTGGGATACATTGTATTACTTGGTGGCTTTGTCGTAGCTCTTTTAGTCTGAAATGTTCTGACAATATTGAAAATTGAGCTAGATTAATGTGGGCGTTTGATTCATGTCATTCTGAAATCTAAATCAAACGTTATGGGCGATTTAGTGGCGAATGCCAAGTTGATCGTGTAGTTAAGTGATCATTCTAAATTAATCATTGGTGCTCCTTGAATAAAATCTTAAGCTTATAAAGTAAGCATAATGCAAGGAATTGTGCAGTTTGGGATACATTGTATTACTTGGAGGCTTTTTCGTAGCTTTTTCAGTCTCAACTGTTGTCACAATATAAAATATTAAGCTAGCTTAACGTGGGCATTGGATTCAGTGTCATTCTGAACTTTAAATCAAATGTGATGGACGATTTAGTGCGGATATGTCAAGTTTATCGGATGATACGTAGGCATTTCAATTTATCAAATGGTAGAAAGACGTGTTGGTTTTATTGTCACAAAAGTTTTTTTCCTAAGTGTCACCCGTTACGGAAAACTAAAACAAATTTTTTGAAGGGGAAGCACGCTTTGAATGACTATCCTTCACAATCATTGACATGCGAACACGTTTTATACGAGCGAATAAAAAATGTCAATCCTATAAGAACATAAGACTACGGAGGAAACAAACATGAAAGTAAAGAAGAAGGTTATGGCAGCTGGCATAATTGGCACAAAGAAATCATATTTTGGGAGTTGTCGTACTAGACGGATCTTAACATTCGACATAATCTTGATGTGATGCATATAGAGAAGAATTTCCTCGATAACATCATTAATACTGTTATGAATGTGAAAGATAAATCAAAAGATACAGTTAAGTCAAGGTTGGATATTGCAAAGTATTTCTCTTGAAAAGAGTTGCACGTGGATGGTCGGGGTAATGCTCCATTCCATATACTTCGATTGACACAAAAAGCCAAAGAACGCTTATTGGAATGTATCAAAAATGATGTCAAATTTACAGACGGCTACGCGGCAGATTTTGCAAATTGTGTGGATATGGATGGACTGAAGTTCTCGGGCATGAAATGCCATGACTGCCATGTTTTTATGGAAAGGCTTCTCCCTTTTATATTTGTAGAACTTTTACCACGAAACGTTCATATAGCATTATCAAATATATACTAATAAACATATTTTATATTATAAGTACCTTAATTAATAATAATTGCATGTACTAATTAATACTAGATGGTAATATAGGGATTGGAGGATTTTTCCGTGATCTATGCTCTATATCATTACAACAAAGCCATGTCCGAATTCTGAAGGAAAACATAGTCATAATTGTGCAATTTGGAGAATATCTTTCCACTTGCATTTTTTGATGTCCTAGAGCACCTACCTATACATTTGCCATACGAAGCTAAACTGTGTGGACCTATGCAATATAGGTGGATGTATCCATTTGAAAGATTTTTTGAAAAACTGGCGAAGAACAAACGATAGACTGCAGGGTCGATTATTGAATCATATGTGAATGATGAGATATCTTATTTCTCGAATCATTATTTTGCTGTCCACATACGCACGAAAAATAGGTATCATAAATTCTTCTGTTTATTAATTAATTATTTTATTATGAAGGGTAATTAATTAAATTTTTGTGTTGAATATCGTGTATAATATATATATATAGGTCTATAAGATTCGATTAATGTGACGTCCCTGTATATCCGGATCCCGGAGTGCGGGATATATTTACTCACATGGGTCGTCCAAGTGGTAAATGTAAATAAATATGACTCTCCGAAAAAGAATACAAATATGCACATACATATGTTTTGCGGAATTGTGAATATTTTCGGTCAGTAGAGAGGTAAATACTAAGAAAACAATTACATTTATCACAATACAATTTCATTGTAATCAAGCAATATATATTAGTTTTTCATATTTAATTTTGTAACATGTTTGAAGGTCAGATTCGTTGTACGTATCCATATCTTTCGGAAGAAGACATTTCATCGAAAAGATAGGAAGAGTTCCACATATGAGTTCGAGATTATGTATGGTTAATTAATGGGAAAATCGCCTAAAAAACCTCGAACTTGGCAGCCACTAACACTTTAAACCTTAATCTTTTTTCTGTGACATTTTAAATCCTTAAGTTTGTATATTTGGCAGTATAAACCGTGATGTTGTCTTTCGTTTACAATCCGTGAAATATCTATAACGAACCTCATAACACCGTTTAACTTAAACTAATTCCGTAATACATAACATAACTCCATTTAACTTAACACATATTATAGAAAATGAAAAGGGATTTTAGGGTTCTTCGATTTGGTTCTTCGACATTTTGAAAGGGAAAGATTCTCGGCTTCGTTTTCAATCGTTGTTCCCAATCGCATCGAGACAAGCTTGTGACGAGGAAAATCATCTCAAAATGATGTAAGAATCGAAAGTGTTTTTCTAGGGTTTGCGATTTACTCGATTCGTCGGTGATTTTGGGTTCGATTTTGGAATCGGTTGTGGTTTTTGAACATATATGTTTCGATTTTGCATATTATTTAATTGTTGGTGTTCGATTATGAAGATCTATTCGAAATATGGGATCCCAATGTCTCTGGTTTGAATCGAAAGTGTATTTCATTTAGGGTTTGTGATTTTTTCGATTCATCGGTGATTTTGGGTTCGATTTTGAATCGAATGTGGTTTTTGACCATTTATGTTTCGATTTTGAATCGAATGTGGTTTTTGACCATTTATGTTTCGATTTTGCATATTATTTATTTGTTGGTATTCGATTATGAAGATCTATTTAAAATTTGGGTTTGCAATGTGTCGGGTTTGAATCGAAAGTGTGTTTCATTTAGGGTTTGACATTTACGACACATTTCTCGGGTTTGAATCGAAATTTTGAAGGAGATAAGGAAACTTATTTCTCATAGGAAACTATATTTCTAAATCACATATGATCTTAATTTTTTATTTGTGTGATTCGTGCAATATGACAGTATGGGTTGCACATGGATTTGATCAGTGTTGATGTCGGTGATCTAAATAAAAGATTGTCCTCCTTTGCCTAAAACAATAAAATATGATTTGGTCTTAGAATATATATAATTTCAACAAACCATATGTAAGTTCTTTTATAGTTTTATTTTTCGGAATGTTATAGAGGATCTGTTGTTTCTAAGTAAAACAGAATTTTAGCATGTGACAATATCATGTTTTATGAAGAATAGATATTTTTAAAATTTCAAGTCAATATTTTCAACGAATGATTTCTATTTATATTATAATTTGAATATTTAATTCAAAAAGAAATAAATTCTACTTTGGTCATGTCCTTTGTTTTCTTGGATATAACTGATAAATTTGTTTGAAATCTACTTTGATTCTGGCCTTTTCTATCTTCCAAGGGTGAACGATCTTAAGCAGAATCTACTATCCACCCACCCAAGTTGTGTTGAGTCACTGTTAATTAATTATTAAATGATGACAAATTCAAATAATATAATAATGATGTTTGCTATTTCGTGAGAGCCTCTAATAAAATTCACAAACTGGAATAAAGAATTAAAGGTTCAATAGAGGATAACGTTGTAAAGATTGGTTTAAAAGGGTATTTGGTTAACAGACATTCTTCATTTATTTGTTGCTTTTTAGGTGTTATTTGCTTTGTCATATGTTGGTGTTTGGGTTATTAGAATCTGAAGGTTAGCTGTATGGTGGATGTGTTCAGTAGTAAATATTAGTTGTATGGTTTATGTGTTTCTTTTATTTATTTGTGTATTAACTTTGTTATAGAAAATACACTAAGATGTAATGGTTATAGGTTGAAGGACAAACCGATTAAAGTGTTTGTTCTTTTGTTATTTGCAGAGATGATGGAATGGTTAAACTCATAATCCATTATGGTGTATTCATGAGAAAAGAAGATGGCACTTACGAGTATTTAGTAGAATTGGGGCAGAAACGAGTTGTATGGAAGTTGTCTGATCTTCGTTGGTAGAGATTTGAGGACCTGCTTGTGGCTGAGAAAATTTTTGCACCAATCAACTTCATTTGGTACAAACAAGTGAGTGAAACGATGGCAAACATTCAGTATGCATTAGAACCTTTAGACGATGACTTGGTAGATCTAAGTTTGCTTGCGGAACTAGCTGGTGAGGTGGAAGTATTTGTGGAACATTCTTGCTCAGAACATACTCCAGGGCGTATTGAGTCAGCCAATTTTCTTCCAAGCAGCCAACCTGAGGATGACAGCCAACCTGAGGATGACATCCAATATGAGTTCGGATATGAAGGGGGAAATGAGGATGACCATGTTGTACCTGAAGATGACAGTGATGTTGAGAGACGAAGAGTAGAAGATGAAGGTGAACAAGCTGATGCTGATAGCGATGTTGAGAGGCCAAGAGAAGAAGAAGAAGGTCAGCAATCGGAGGATGAAACACCTGTTGTGGAAGAGTTTAATGGCAGTGAGGGTGACATAGGAGATGATGTTGTATTGGAGGAGGATGATAGGAATGAAGAGAGGTTTAGGTCTCTATTCGAGGAAGGTGCGAAAACAAATGCTGAAATGAAGGATAAGTACAAAGACAACGATGATAAAGCAGAAGAGGAGAGAGAGGCAGAAGAAAGTGAGGAAGAGTATCGGATACGTGATGTACAACTTCCAGACACGCCATTAGAATCTGAAGAAGAATGGGAACAATGGACGTTTAAGAAGAAGCCAAAAGAGGGTGACAAGTTCCATGGAGATATGGAGAAAGAGCCATATATTTGGTTATTTCAGAAATTCAACAGTGGGTTAGAGTTCAAAGATTTGTTGCTACGGTACTCGCTTAACATGCAGTACGATGTGAAAATGGCAAAATCTGAAGCGAATAGGATTGCTGCTATTTGTTGCACGGAGAAGTGTCCATGGAGAGTGTACTGTTCAGTTGAGATTCCAATAAATAAGTGGATGGTGAAAGTCTATCACAACAACCACAATCACGGGAAATCAAGTAGAGTGTCAATGTTGAAGCAAGGTGTAATTGCAGGCTTATTTCGAGAAGAAATCAGAAGAAATGTTAGTTTGCAAGCAGCAGAGATTAAAGACGCGATAAAGGCACGATATAACATTGTCGTACCTCTTTAAAAGTGTTATAGAGGGAGACGGATTGCCTTGAACACGATACTTGAAGCGCAGACAAATCAGTTTGCGAAGTTATGGGACTACGACGCTGAACTCAGACGATCAAACCCCGGTATAAGTACTGAACTGAACACCATATCTGTGAATTCCATAGAGCAGTTTGACTGCTTCTACATATGTTTCGAGGAACTTCGTCGTGCTTGGATGAAGAGTTGTAGGCCTGTGATTGGATTAGATGGATGCTTCCTAAAGTGGGAGTTAAATGGTGATGTTCTTTCAGCTGTTGGTCGAGATGTATCCAATTGCATGGGCAGTGGTGTGTGGTGAAAACAAAGACACATGGGGATGGTTTCTTAGGAAACTTAAGACAGATCTTAACTTGTGCTCGGGGGAGAATTTAACTCTCATCTCTGATAAACAAAAGGTACTTTCATCTCTTAACTTGTGTTATTCTTTGCTATTCTATGTATTGTACATAATATGCTATTATACAGGGTCTTTGCCTTGCAATTGAAGCTGAACTTCCAATGGCAGAACATAGGCAATGTGCACGACATATCTATGCTAACTGGAGGAAACAATTTTCGCGATCAGAATACAAAAACCTCTTTTGGGGTGTGGCTTATAGTTACAACAAAGGAGAATATGATGAGAAAATGAAGATGTTGCAAGACTATGATGTCGCTGCATAGCATTGTTACAGCAGGAACCAGATAAGTGTACTCGACAGTTAAAATGATCATTCTATCTGGCCGGTCAACTTGACATTTCCGTACTAGATCGTCCGTAACTTTTGATTTAGAGCTCAAAATAACATGAATCCAACGCCCACGTTAAGCAAACTCAATTTTCCATATTGTGAAAATATTTTAGACTAAAAGAGCTACGACAAAGCCTCCAAGAAATCCAATGTATCCCAAACTGTGTGATACCATGCATTCCATTTCAGTTATAAATCTTTACTCAATGAGCACAAATTATTAGTTTATAATGATAATTTTAACTAGCCGATCAACTTCACATGTAAGAACTAAATCGTACATAACTTTTGATTTATAGTTCAGAATGAGACGAATCCAATACCCATGATAAGCTAGCTCAAATTTCTATATCGTGACAACAATTGACTGAAAGATATACCACAAAGCATTCAAGCAATCCAAGTATCCCAAACTGCATGATGACATGCATTATGCTTCATTTATAAGCCTTTTCTAAAGGAGCACCAATGATCAGTTTAGAATGATCATTTTAACTGACCAATCAACTTAACATATTCACACTAAATCGTCCGTAACTTTCGATTTAGAGTTTAGAATGACACGAATACAACTCCCATGTTAAGCTAGCTCACTTTTTGATATTGTAAAAAACATTTAAGACCAAAATAGCTACAACTAATTCTCCAAGTAATCGAATCTTTCCCAAACTGTTATATGCCATGCATTATGAATCATTTGCAACACGTCGCTCAATGAGAACCAATGATCAGTTTATAATGATCATTTTAATTAGCCGACCATGTTGTCACGTCCGCACTAAATCATCCGTAACTTTTGATTTAGAGTTCAGAGTGACATGAATCCAATGTCCAAATAAAGCTAGCTCGATTTTCTATATTGTGAGAAAAATTAAGACCGAAATAGCTACGAAAAAGCCTCCAAGTAATCAAATCTATCCTAAACTGCGTGATGCCATGCATTATGCTTCATTTATACGCCATTGCTCAATGACCACCAATGATATGTTTAGAATGATCATTTTAACTACCTGATCAACTTGACATATCCATATTAAATTGTCTTTAACTTTCGATTTAGAGATCAAAATGACATGAATCCAATACTCACGTTAAGCTAGCTCAATATTCCATATTGTGACAACCTTTGAGACTGAAAGGGCTACGACAAACCCTCTACGTATTCCAATATATCCCAAACTGCATGATGCCATGCAATATGCTTCATTTAAAAGCCATTCCTGAAGAGGCACCAGTGATTAGTTTAGAATGATAACCTTAACCGGCCGATCAAGTTGACATGTGCGCACTAAATCATCTATAACATTTGATTTAGATTTCACAAAGACACGAATCCAACGCCCACGTTAAACTAGCTCAATATTTTGTATTGCGACAAAATTTAAGAAAGAAATAGCTACGAAAAAGCCTCCAAGTAATCCAATCTATCCCAGATTGTGTGTTGCCCCATTATGCTTCATTTATACGCTTTAACTCAATCAGTACCAATAATCAGTTTAGAATGGTCATTTTAACTAGCTGATCAAATTGACATGTCGCCACTAAATCTTCTTTAACTTTTCATTTAGAGCTCAAACTGACATGAATCAACCGCCCACGTTATGCTTGCTCAATGTTCTATATTGTGACAACATTTGAGAGTGAAAGAGCTACGACAAAGCTTCCAAGTAATACAATGAATCCAAAACTGCATGATGTCATGCATTACGCTTCATTAATTAGTTTTTACTAAAGGAGCACCAATGATCATTTTAATTACTCGATCGACTTGACATGTAATCACTAAATCGTCTTTGACTTTTTATTTAGAGTTCAGAATGACATGAATCCAACGCCCTCGTTAAGCTATCTAAATTTTCTTTATTATGAAAACATTAAAGAATGAAAGAGCTACCACAAAGCCTCCAAGTAATCTAATTTATCACAAACTGCATAATGCAATGCATTATGCTTCATTTATAATTCATTACTCAAGGAGCAACAATGATAAGTTTAGAATGATAATTTTAACTGGCCGATTAACTTGACCTGTCCGCATTAAATCGTCAATAACTTTTGATTTAGAGTTCAGAATGACATGAATCCAACGCCCATGATAAGCTAGCTCAATTTTCTATACTGTGACAACATTTGAGACTAAAAGAGCTACCACAAAGCTTTAAAGTAATCCAAGTATCCCAAAACTGTATGATGACATGCATTATGCTTCATTTATAATCCTTTTCTAAAGGATCATCCATGATCAGTTTAGAATGATCATTTTAACTGACCGATCTACTTGAAATATATGCACTAAATCGTCCGTAACTTTTGATTTAGAGTTCAGAATGACACGAATACAATGCTCATGTTAAGCTAGGTCAATTTTCTATATTGTGACAAAATTTAAGACCAAAATAGCTACGGCAAAACCTCCAAGTAATCAAATCTTTGAAAAACTGTTTCATGCCATGCATTATGCTTCATTTGCAATCCTTTGCTTACTGAGGACCGATGATTAGTATAGAATCATAATTTTAACAAGCCGATAAAGTTGTTACGTCCACACCAAATCGTCTGTAACTTTTGATTTAGAGCTCAGAGTAACATGAATCCAACACCCAAATAAAGCTAGCTCAATTTTCTATATTGTGACAAAAATTAAGACCGAAATAGCTACGACAAAGCCTCCAAGTAATTGAATCTATCCTAAACTGCGTGATGCCATGCATTATGCTTCATTTATAAACCATTGCTCAATGACCACCAATGATCAGTTTCGAATGATCATTTTAACTACCTAGTCAACTTGACATGTCCACGCTATATTGTCTTTAACTTTCGATTTAGAGCTCCAAAGAACATGAATCCAATGCCGACGTTAAGCTAGCCCAATTTTCCACATTGTGACAACCTTTTAGACTAAAAGGGCTACGACAAAGCCTCTAAGTATTCCAATATAACCCAAATTGTGTGATGCCATGCATTATGCTTCATTTATAAGCCTTTCCTGAAGGGGCACCAATGATCAGTTTATAATGATCATCTTAACTGGCCGATCAAGTTGACTTGTCCGCAATAAATCGTCCATAACTTTTGATTAAGAGTTCAAAATGACATGAATCCAACGCCCACGTTAAGCTAGCTCAATATTTTGTATTGTAACAAAATTTAAGACCGTAATAGCTATGAAAAAGCATCCAAGTAATCCAATATATCCCAAAGTGTGTGGTGCCCCATTATGCTTCAATTATACGCTTTAACTCAATCAGTAACAATGATCAGTTTAGAATGATCATTTTAACTAGCTGATCAACTTGACATGTCCGCACTAAACCGTCTTTAACTTTTCATTTATAGCTCAAAATGATATGAATCAACCGCCCATGTTAAGCTAGCTCAATGTTTGATATTGCGACAACATTTGAGAGTGAAAAAGCTACGACAAAGTTTCCAAGTAATACAATGTATCAAAACCTACGTGATGCCAAGTATTAAGCTTCATTTATAACTCTTTACTCAAGGAGCACCAGTGATCAATTAAGAATGATCATTTTAACTGCCCGATCAACTTGACATGTATGCACTAAATCATCCGTGACTTTTGATTTAGAGTTTAGAATGACACGAATCCCACACCCACGTTAAGGTAGCTCAATTTTCTATATTATGCAACATTTGGGACTGAAAGAGCTACCACAACATTTCCAAATAATCTAATTTATCACAAACGGCATGATGCCATGCATTATGCTTCATTTATAAGCCGTTACTGAAGTAGCACCAATGATCAGTTTAGAATGATCATTTTTTAACTGGCTCATTAACTTGACATGTCCGCACTAAATCGTCAGTAACTATAAGTAATCCAAGTATCTTTAACGCCATGATGACATGCATTATGCTTCATTTATAAGCCTTTTCTAAATGAGCGCCAATGACCAGTTTAAAATGATCATTTTAACTAACCGATCAACTTGATATATTCGCACAAAATCGTCCGTAACTTTTGATTTAGAGTTCAGAATGACATTAATACAACGCCCATGTTAAGCTGGCTAAATTTTCTATATTGTGACAAAATCTAAAACCTTATCGAATCTTTCCAAAACCGCTTTATGCCATGCATTATGCTTCACTTGTAATCCTTTGCTGAATAAGCACCAATGATGAGTTTAGAATGATCATTTTAACTAGCCCATCAAGTGGTCATGTCCGCACTAAATCGTCTTTAAATTTTGATTTAGAGTTCAGAGTGAAATGAATCCAACGCCCAAATAAATCTAGCGAAATTTTCTGTATTGTGACAAAAAGTAACATCGAAGTGCTACGACAAAGCCTCCAAGTAATCAAATCTATCCTAAACTGTGTGATGCCATGCATTATGATTCATTTATACACCATTGCTCAATGACCACCAATGATCAGTTTAAAATGATCATTTTAACTACCTGATTAACTTGACATGTCCACACTAAATTTTCTTTAATTTTTGATTTAGAGCTCAAAATGACATGAATCCAATGCCCACGTTTAGCTAACGTAATTTTCCATATTGTGACAACTTTTGAGACAGAAAGGGCTACGACAAAGCCTATAAGTATTCCAATATACCCCAAACTGCGTAATACCATGCAATATGCTTCATTTATAAGTATTCCCCGAAGGGGCACTAATGATCAGTTTAGAATGATCACCATAACTCACCGATCAAGTTGACATGTCCGCACTAAATCGTCCGTAACTTTTGATTTCGAGTTCATAATTACTAAAATCCAACGCTCACGTTAAGCTAGCTCAAGATTTTGTGTTTTGACAAAATTTAAGACCGAAATAGCTACAAAAAGCCTCCAAGTAATCCAATCTATCCCAAGTTGCGTGATTCCCCATTATGCTTCATTTATGCGCTTTAACTCAATGAGTACCAGTGATCAGTTTAGAATGATCATTTTAACTAGCTAATCAACTTGGCATGTCTGCACTAAATCGTCTTTAACTTTTCATTTAGAGCTCAAAATGACATAAATCAAGAGCCCACATTAACCTAGCTCAATGTTCCATATTGTGACAACATTTGAGAGTGAAAGAGCTATGACAAAGCTTCCAAGTAATATAGTGTATCCAAAACTGCATGATGCTATGCATTACGCTTCATTTATAAGTCTTTACTCAAGGAGCACCAATGATCAGTATAGAGTGATCATTTTAACTGCCCGGTCAACGTGAAATGTACGCACTAAATCATATGTGACTTTTGATTTAGATTTCAGAATGACACGAACCAAATGCCCACGTTAAGCTTGCTCAATTTTCTATATTTTCACAACATTTGAGACTGAAAGAGCTGCGGCAAAGTTTCCAAATGTATCAAAAACTGAATGATGCCATGCATTACACTTCATTTATAAGTATTTACTCAAGGAGCAGTAATGATCAGTTTAGAATGTTCATTTTAACTAGACGATCAACTTGACATGTCCGCACTAAATCGTTTGTAACATTGGATTTATAGTTCTAAATGACACGGAAAAAAACGCCCATGCTAATGTAGCTCAATTTTCTACATTTTGACAAAATTTATGACCAAAATAGCTATGACAAAGCCTCCATGTAATCGAATCTATCCCAAACTGTGTTATGCCATGCATAATGCTTCATTTGTAAACCTTTGCTCAATGAGCACCAATGATGATCTTTGAAGATGAATTTAACTGGCTGATCAACTTGACATGTATGCACTAAATCAACCCGTAACTTTTTTTTATGGTTCAGAATGACACGAGTCCAACGCCCACGTTAAGCTAGCTCAATTTCCTATATTGCGACATACCTTACTCAATGAGCTCTAATGATCAGCTTATAACGATCAGTTTAGAACGATTTGTTTAGAACGATCAATTTAACTTTCTGATCAACTCGACGTGTCTGCACTAAATCGTCCATGACTTTTGATTTAGATTTCAGAATGACACGAATCCAGCGCTCAAGTTAAGGTAGCTCAATATCAAGTTAAGTACCTAAATAACTATGACAAAGCCTCCAACATTTGAGACTGTGTGATGCGATGTTATGCTTCATTTATACGCTTTTACTCAATGAGTACCAATGATAAGTTTAGAATGATCATTTTAGCTAGCTGATCAACTTGACATGTCCGCACTAAATCATCTTTAATTTTTGAAACAGAGCTCAAAGTGACATGAATCCAACGCCCACATAAAGCTAGCTATATTTTCCATATTGTGACAAAATTTGAGACTGAAAGAGATATGGCAATGCCTCCAAGTAATTCAATGTATCCCAAACTGCATGATGCAATGCATTACGCTTCGTTTATAAGTCTTTACTCAATGAGCACCAATGATCACTTTAGAATGATTATTTTAACTGGCCGATAAACTTGACATGTATGCATTAAATTGTCAGTAACTTTTTATTTTGAGTTCAAAATGACACGAATCCAAAGCCCACGTTAAACTAGCTCAATTTTCTATATTTTGACAATATTTGAGACTGAAAGAGCTACCACAAAGCCATGAAGCAATCCAATATATCTCAAACCGTGTGACGCCATGCATTATGCTTTATTTATAAGCCTATAATGCAAGAGCACCAATGATAAGTTTAGAATCATCATTTTAACTGGCCAATCACTTGACATGAATCCAACGCCCACGTTAAGCTAGCTCAATTTTCCATATTGCAACAACATTTGAGATTGGAAGATCTATGAAAAAGCCTCCAAGTAATCCCATATATCCTGAACTGCGTGATGTCATGCATTATGCTTCATTTGTAAGTCTTTATTCAATGAGTACCAATGATCAGTTTAGAATGATCATTTTAACTGGCCGATCAACTTGACATGTACGCACTAAATCGTTGATTTAGAGTTGAGAATGACACGTATCTAACGCCCACATTAAACTAGCTCAATTTTCAATATTTTGACAACATATGAGAATGAAAAAGCTACTACAAATCCTTTGATTAATCCAATGTATCCCAAACTGTGTGATGCCACGCATTATGCTTCATTTATAAGCATTTACTACACGAGCACCAATGATAAGTTTAAAATTATCAGTTTATAACGATCACTTTAACTGGCCGATTAACTTGACATGTCCACACTAAATCATCTGTAACATTTGATTTGGAGTTTAGAATGACACAAATCCCACGCCCACGTTAAGCTAGCTCAATTTTCAATGTTGCGACAATATTTGAGATTGAAAGAGTTACCACAAAGGCTTCAAAGTAATCCAATCAATCCTAAAATGCGTGATGCCGTGCATTATGCTTCATTTATAAGCCTTTACTCAAGGAGCACAAATGATCAGCTTAGAACGATCAGTTTAGAACGATCAATTTAACTGGCCGATCAACCTAACATGTACGCACTAAATCGTCTGTAACTTTTGATTTAAAGTTCAGAATGACACCAATCAAATGTTCACGTTAAGGTAGCTCAATATTCTACATTGTGAGAAAACTTTTAGAGCTAAATAGCAATGACAAAGCCTCCAAGTAATCCAATCAATTCCAAATTGCGTGATGCCATGCATTATACTTCATTTGTAAGCATTTGGTCAATTAGCACCAATGATCAGTTTAGAATGATCAATTCAACTAGCCGTTAAACTTGATATGTCTGCACTAAATCGTTTGTAACTTGTGATTTAGAGTTTAGAATGACACGAATCCAACGTACACGTTAATCTACCTCAATTTCCTATATTGTGACAACATTTGAGACTAAAAGATCTACTACAAAGCCTTCAACTAATTAAATGTATCTCAAACTGCGTAATGCCATGCATTATGCTTCATTTATAAGCCTCTACTCAAGGAGAACCAATGATCAGTTTAAAAAAGTCATTTAAATGGCCGATCAATTTGAAATGTCCGCACTAAATTGCCCGTAACTTTTGATTTAGAGTTCAGAATGACACGAATCCAACACCCACATTAAGCTACCTTAATTTTCTATATTGTGAAAAAGTAATCCAAACTATCCTAAACTGTGTAATGCCCTGCATTATGTTTCATTTGTAAACCTTTGCTGAATGAGCACCAATGATCAATTTAGAATGATCAATTTAACTATCCGATAAACTTGACATGTCTGCACTAAATCGTTTGTACTTGTGATTTACAGTTTAGAATGACACGAATCAAACGCCCACGTTAAGTTAGCTCAATTTTCTATATTGTAACAACATTTGAGACTGAAAGAGCTACGACAAAGCCGCCAGGTAATCCAACGTAGCCAGAACTACGTGATGCCATGCATTATGCTTCATTTGTAAGCCTTCACTCAAGGAGCACCAAAGATCAGTTTAGAATTGTCATTTTAACGGGATGATCGACTTGACATGTCCGCACATAATCATCTTTAACTTTTGATTTCGAGTTCAGCATGACATGAATCCAACGCGCAATATAAGCTAGCTCAATTTTTTATATTTTGACAACATTTGAGACTGAAACAGGTACCACAAAGCATTCAAGTAATCCACTATATCCTAAACTCCATGATGCAATGCATTATGCTTCATTTATATGTCTTTGCTCAAGGACCACTAGTGATCAGTTTAAAATGATCATTTTAACTGGCCGGTCAAATTGACATGTCTGCACTAAATCGTCCGTAGCTTTTGATTTTGAGACCAGAATGACACGAATCCAACGCCCACGTTAAGCTACCTCAATTTTTCATATTGTGATAACATTTGAGACTGAAACAGCTACCAAAAAGTCTTCAAGTAATCCAATCTGTCCTAAACTGCGTGATAACATGCATTATGCTTCATTTATAAACCTTTCCTCAACGAGCACCAATGATCAGTTTAGAATGATCAGTTTAGAATGATCAGTTTAGAATGATCAGTTTAACTGGCTGATCAACTTAACATGTTCGCCCTAAATCGTCCATAACTTTTGATTTAGAGTTCAAAATGACACGAATCCAACGCCCACATTATGCTATTTCAACTTTCTATATTGTGTCAAAAGTTATAATCGAAATATCTGTGTCAAATCCTCCAAGAAATCTGATCTATCCCAAACTGTGTGATGCCATGCATTATGCTTCATTTGTAAACCTTTGGTCAATCAGCACCAATGATCAGTTTAGAATGATTAATTTAACTAGCTGATAAACTTGACATGTCATAGTAAATTGTCCATAACTTTTGATTTTGAGTTCAGAAGGACATGTATCCAACACCCATGTTAAAATAGCTCGATTTTTGTATTGTAACAACATTTGAGATTGAATCAACTACCACAAAGCCTTAAAGTAATCCAATCTAACCTAAACTTCGTGATGCCATGCATTATGCTTCATTTATAAGCTTTTACTCAAGGAGCACTAATGATCAGTTTAGAATGATTAGCTTAGAATTATTAGAATGATCATTTTAACTGGCCGATCAACTTGAAATATCTGCATTAAATTGTCTGTAACTTTTGATGTAGAGTTCAGAATGACACGAATCCAACGTCCACGTTAAGCTAGCTCTAATTTTTATATTGTGACAACTTTTGAGATTGAAACAGCTACCACAATGCCTTCAAGTAATCCAATCTAACCTAAATTGCGTGATGTCATGCATTATGCTTCATTTATAAGCCTTTACTCAAGGAGCACTAATGATCAGTTTAGAATGATCAATTGCAAAATTTATTACCAAAATTTATTACTCAAGGAGCACTAATGATCAGTTTAGAATGATCAGTTTAGAATGATCAATTGCACTAAGGAGCTATTTCAACTTTCCATATTTTGTAAAAATTTATTACCAAAATTGCTACGACAAAGCGTCCAAGAAATCCAATCTATCCCAAACTGCATGATGTCATGCATTATGCTTCATTTGAAAATCTTGTTTCAATCAGCACCAATGTTTAGTTTATAATGATTAATTTAACTAGCTGATAAACTTGACATGACGTAGTAAATCGTCCGTAACTTTTGATTTTGAGTTCCGAGTGACACGAATCCAACACCCACGTTAAACTAGCTGAATTTTTTGTATTGTAACAACATTTGAGATTGAAATAACTACCACAAAGCCTTAAAGTAATCCAATCTAAACTAAACTATGTGATGCCATGCATTATGCTTCATTTATAACCTTTACTCAAGGAGCACTAACGATCAGTTTAAAATGACTATTTAGAACGATTAGTTTAAAATGATCATTTTAACTGGCCGATCAACTTGAAATATCTGCATTTAATCGTCCGTAACTTTTTACTTAGAGTCAAGAATGACATGAATCCAACGCCCACGTTAAGCTAGCTCTAATTTTTATATTGTGACAACATTTGAGATTGAAACAACTACCACAAAGCCTTCAAATAATCCAATCTAACCTAAATTATGTGATGCCATGCATGATGCTTCATTTATAAGCCTTAACTAAAGGAGTACTAATGATCAGCTTAGAATGTTCAGCTTAGAATGTTGAGATTAGAATGATCAGTTTAGAATGATCACTTGAACTAGGTGATCAACTGGACATGTCCGCACTAAATAGTTCGTAACTTTTGATTTTGATTTTAGAATGACACGAATCAAATGCCAACATCAAGCTATATCAATTTTCTGTATTGTGTCAAAATTGTTGACCAAAATAGCTACGACAAAGCCTCCAACAAATCCAATCTATCCCAAAATGCGTGATGCCATGCATTATACTTCATTTTTAAACCTTTGCTCAATCAGCACCAATGATTAGTTTAGAATGATTACTTTAACTAGCCGATAAAATTGACATGTCGTAGTAAATGGTCCGAAACTTTTGATTTAGAGTTCAGAATGATACGTGTCCAACGCCCACGTTAAGCTAGCTAAATTTTTATATTGTGACAACAGTTGAAACTAAAACTGCTATCAAAAAGCCTTCAAGTAATCCAATCTATCCTAAACAGCGTGATGACATGTGCGCACTAAATCGTCTACAAGTTTTGATTTAGAGTTCAGAATGACATTAATCCAACGTCCACGTTATGCTAGCTCAATTTTCTATATTGTGACAAAATTTAAGACTGAATTAGCTACAACACAGCCTCCAAATAATCCAATCTATCCGAAACTGCGTGATGCCATTGATTATGCTTCATTTATAAGCCTTTACTCACGGAGCACCAACCATAAGTTTAGAATGATCATTTTAACAGGCCGATTAACATCACATGTATGCACTAAATCATTTGTAACTTTTGATTTAGATGTCAAAATGACATGAATCCAACGCCCACATTAAGCTAGCTCAATTTTCCATATTGTGACAATATTTGAGATTGAAAGAGCTACTACAAAGTCTCTAATGATGAGTTTACAATGATCAGTTTAGATTGATCACGTTAACTGGCCGATCAAATTGTCATGTATGCATCAAATCGTCCGTAACATTTGATTCAGAGTTTAGAATGACACGAATCCAACATCCATGTTAAGCTATCTCAATACTCTATTTTATGAAAAAATTGAAGATAAAAATAGCTATGATAAAGCCTCTAAGTAACTAAATGTATCCCAAACTGTTTGATGCCATGCATTATGCTTCATTTATAAGCCTTTACTCAAGTAGCACCAACGATAAGTTTAGAAGTATCATTCTAACTGGCCAATCAATTTGACATGTATGCATTAAATCATCGGTAAATTTTGAATTAAATGTCATGAATCGAATGCTTACATTAAGCTAACTCAATTTTCAATATTGTGACAACATTTGATATTGAAAGAGCTACCACAAAGCCTTCGAGTAATCCAATATATCTTAAACTGCATGATGGCATGCATTATGGTTCATTTATAAGCCTTAACTCAAGGAGCACTAATGATGAGTTTAGAATGATGAGTTTAGAATGATAACTTTAACTACTCGATCAACTTGACATGTCTGCACTAAATCCCCCGTAACGTTTGATTTAGAGTTCAGAATGGCACGAATCCAACGCCCACGTGAAGCTAGCCCAATATTCTATTTTGTGACAAATTTAGGATTGAATTAGCTATGGCACAGCCTCCATGTAATCCAATCTATCCCAAACTGTGTGATGCCATGTATTATGCTTCATTAACAAGCCATTACTCAAGGAGCACCAATGATCAGTTTAGAATGATTATTTTAATTGGCCAATCAACTTGACATGTCCTCACTAAATCATCCATAACATGAATCCAACGCCCACATAAAAAGCTAAATCAATTTTTATATTGTGAAAACATTTGAGACTGAAAGAGCTACTACAAAGCCTCCAAGTAATCCAATGTATCCCAAACTGCGTGATTTTTCTCAATGAGCACCAATGATTAGTTTATAATGATCCTTTTAACTATCCAATGAACTTGATATGTACGCACTAAGTCATATGTAACTTTTGATTTAAAGTTCAGAATGACACGCATCCAAAGCCCATGTTAAGCTAGATCAAATTTTCAATATTGTGACAAGATTTGAGACTGAAAAAGCTACAACAAAACGTCCAAGTAATCCAATGTATCCCAAACTGCATGATGCCATCTATTATGCTTCATTTTATAAGCTTATTCTCAAGGAGCACCAATGATCAGTTTAGAATGATCATTTTAACTGGCCAATAAACTTGTCATGTCCTCACTAATTCGTTTGTAACATTTGATTTAGAGTTCAGAATGACACGAATCCAACGCCCATGTTAAGCTAGCTAAATATTTTATTTTGTTATAAATTTAAGACCAAAATAGCTATGACAAAGCCTCTAAGTAGTCTAATCTATCCAAAATTCTGTGATGCCATGCATTATGCATTCATACGCCTTTGCTCAATGAGCACAGTTGATGAGTTTAGAATGATCATTTTAACTAGCTGATCAGCTTGACTTGTCCGCACTAAATCGTCTTTAACATTTGTTTAGAGCTTAAAATGACATAAATCCAACGGCCATGTTTATCTAACTCAATTTTCAATATTGTGACAACATTTGACACTGAATGAGGTACAACAGAGCTTCCAAGTATTCCAATGTATTTGAAACTGCGTGATGCCATGCATTATACTTCATTTGTATACCTTTGCTCAATCAGAACAATGATCAGTTTAGAATGATCAATTTAACTAGCCGAGAAAGTTGACATGTCTGCACTAAATCTATGTAACTTTTGATTTAGAGTTCAGAATGACATTAATCCAACGCCCACATTAAGCTAGCTCCATTTGCTATATTGTGACTTAAGACCAAAATAGCTACAACAAAACCTCCAAGTAATCCAGTCTATCCCAAACTGTGTGATGCTATGCATTATGCTTCATTTGTCAACCTTTCCTCAATGAGCACCAATGATCATTTTAAAATGATCATTTTAACCAGTTCATCAACTTGACATGTCTGCACTATATCATTTTAACATTTGATTTAGAGCTTCAAAATTACATGAATCCAACGCCCACGTTAATCTAGTTCAATTTTAATTATTGTGAAAACATTTGAGAATGAAAGAGGTACGACAAAGCCTCCAAGTAATCCAATGCATCATAAACTGTGTGATGCCATGCATTATGCTTCATTAACAAGCCGTTACTCAAGGATCACCAATGATTCATTTTAACTGGCCGATAACCTTGACATGTCCGTCAGTATCTTTTGATTAATATCTCAAAATAACATGAATCCAATGCCCATGTTAAGCACACTCCATTTTCCATATTATGACAACATTTGAGACTAAAAGATCTACGATAAAACCTCAAAGTAATCCAATGTATCCCAAACTGTGTGATACTATGCGTTACGCTTCATTAAAAAGTCTTTACTCAATGAGCACCAATGATTAGTTTATTATGGTCATTTTAACTGACCGATCAACTTGCCATGTACGCATTAAATCGTATGTAACTTTTGAGTTACAGTTCAGAATGACACGAATCCAATGCCCATGTTAAGCTAGCTCAATTCTCTATATTGTGAAAACATTTGAAACTGAAAAAGCTAACACAAAGCCTTCAAGTAATCCAAGGTATCCCAAACTGCATGGTGTCATGCATTATGCTTCATTTATAATCCTTTACTCAAGGAGAACCAATGATGAGTTTAGAATGCTCATTTTAATTGGCCGATCTTAACATTTGATTTAGAGTTCAGAATGACACGAATACAATGCCAACGTTTAAGCTAGTTGAATATTCTATTTTATTACAAAATTGAGGACCAAAATAGCTATGACAAAGCCTCTAAGTAATCCAATCTATCCCAAATTGCGTGATGCCATGTATTATACTTCATTTGTATACGTTTGCTGTATGAGCACCAATAATAAGTTTAGAATGATCATTTCAACAACCTGATCAACTTGACATGTCCGCACTAAATCATCTTTAACATTTGGTTTAGAGCTTAAAATGACATGAATCCAATGCCCACGTTAATCTAGCTCAATTTTCTATATTGCGACAACATTCGAGATTGAAAGAGGTACGACAAAGCCTCTAAGTAATCCAATGTATCCGAAACTGCAAGATGCCATGCATTATAATTCATTTGTATACCTTTTCTCTATGAGAACCAATGGTCAGTTTAGAATGATAAATTAAAGTAGCCGAGAAACTTGACATGTCCGCACTAAATTGTCCATAACTTTTGTTTTAGAATTCATAATGATATGAATCCAACACCCACGTTGTGCTAGCTCAATTTTCTATATTGTGACAAAATATAAGATCGTATTAGCTACGACAAAGCCTCCAAGTAATCCAATCTATCCCAAACTTCGTGATGCCATGCATTATGCTTCATTTGTAAACCTTTTCTCAATGAGCACAAACGTTCATTTTATAATGATTATTTTAACTAGGTGATCAACATGACATATTTGCACTAAATCATCTGTAACTTTTGATTTAGAGTTCCGAATGACACGTATCCAATGCCATCATTAAGCTAGCTGAATTTTCTATATTGTAACAACATTTTAGATTGAAAGACAGACCACAAAGCTTCTAATGATGAGTTTAGAATTATCCGTTTAGAATGATCACTTTAACTGGCCGATCAACTTGACATGTCCGCACTTAATCATCCGTAACATTTGATTTAGAGTTCACAATAACACGAATTAAAAGCCCAAGTTAAGCTAGCTCAATACTCTATTTTGTGACGATATTTAAGACCAAAATAGATATGACAAATTCTCTAAGTAATCAAATGTATACAAAACTTCGCGAATCCATGCATTATGCTTCATTTATAAGCCTTTACTCAAGGAACACGAATCATAAGTTTAGAAGTATCATTCTAACTCGGCAATCAACTTGAAATGTACGCACTAAATCATCTGTAACTTTTGACTTAGAGTTTAGAATGACATGAATCCAACGCTTACATTAAGCTAGCTCAATTTTCTATATTGTGACAAAATTTGAGATCTAAAGAGCTACCACAAAACCTTCGATTAATCCAATATATCCTAAATTACATGATGTCATGCATTATGGTTCGTTTATAATCCTTTACTCAAAGAGCACTAATGATGAGTTTAGAATAATCAGTTTAGAATAATCAATTTAGAATGATAACTTTAACTGACCGATCAACTTGACACGTCCGCACTAAATCGTCTGTAACATTTGATTTAGATTTCAGAATGACACGAATCAAACGCCCACGTTAAGCTAGCTCAATATTATATTTTATGACAAAATTTAAAACCAAAATAGCTATGACAAAGCCTCTAAGTAATCAAATGTATCCCAAATTGCGTGATGCCATGCATTATACTTCATTTGTATACGTTTGCGGTATGAGCACCAATAATAAGTTTAGAATGATCATTTTAACAACCTGATCAACTTGACATGTCCGCACTAAATCGTCTTTAACATTTGGTTTAGAGCTAAAATGACATGATTCCAATGCCCACGTTAATCTAGCTCAATTTTCTATATTGTGACAACATTTGAGATTGAAAGAGGTACGACAAAGCCACCAAGTAATCCAATGTATCCAAAACTGCGAGATGCCATGCATTATAATTCATCTGTATACCTTTGCTCTATGAGAACCAATTGTCAGTTTAGAATGATAAATTTAAGTAGCCGAGAAACTTGACATGTCCACACTAAATTGTCCATAATTTTTGTTTTAGAATTCATAATGACAAGAATCCAACACCCACGTTGTGCTAGCTCAATTTTCTATATTGTGACAAAATATAAGATCGTATTAGCTACGACACAGCCTCCAAGTAATCCAATCTATCCCAAACTTCGTGATGCCATGCATTATGCTTCATTTCTAAACCTTTTCTCAATGAGCACAAACGTTCATTTTATAATGATCATTTTAACTAGGTGATCAACATGGCATATATGCACTAAATCATCTGTAACTTTTGATTTAGAGTTCCGAATGACACGTATCCAATGCCATCATTAAGCTAGCTGAATTTTCTATATTGTAACAACATTTGAGATTGAAAGATAGACCACAAAGCTTCAAATGATGAGTTTAGAATGATCCGTTTAGAATGATCACTTTAACTGGCCGATCAACTTGACATGTCCGCACTTAATCATCCGTAACATTTGATTTAGAGTTCACAATGACACGAATTAAAAGCCCAAGTTAAGCTAGCTCAATACTCTATTTTGTGACGATATTTAAGACCAAAATAGATATGACAAATTCTCTAAGTAATCAAATGTATACAAAACTTCGCGAAACCATGCATTATGCTTCATTTATAAGCCTTTACTCAAGGAACACCAATCATAAGTTTAGAAGTATCATTCTAACTCGGCAATCAACTTGAAATGTACGGACTAAATCATCCATAACTTTTGACTTAGAGTTTAGAATGATATGAATCCAACGCTTACATTAAGCTAGCTCAATTTTCTATATTGCGACAAAATTTGAGATCTAAAGAGCTACCACAAAACCTTCGATTAATCCAATATATCCTAAATTGCATGATGTCATGCATTATGGTTCGTTTATAATCCTTTACTCAAAGAGCACTAATGATGAGTTTAGAATAATCAGTTTAGAATGATCACTTTAACTGACCGATCAACTTGACACGTCTGCAATAAATCGTCTTTAACATTTGATTTAGATTTCAGAATGACACGAATCAAACGCCCATGTTAAGCTAGCTCAATATTATATTTTTTGACAAAATTTAAAACCAAAATAGCTATGACAAAGCCTCGAAGTAATCAAATGTATCCCAAATTGCGTGATGCCATGCATTATACTTCATTTGTATACGTTTGCTGTATGAGCACCAATAATAAGTTTAGAATGATCATTTTAACAACCTGATCAACTTGACATGTCCGCACTAAATCATCTTGAACATTTGGTTTAGAGCTAAAATGACATGAATCCAATGCCCACGTTAATCTAGCTCAGTTTTCTATATTGTGACAACATTTGAGATTGAAAGAGGTACGACAAAGCCTCAAAGTAATCCAATGTATCCGAAACTACGAGATGCCATGCATTATAATTCATTTGTATACCTTTGCTCTATCAGAACCAATGGTCAGTTTAGAATGATAAATTTAAGTAGCCGAGAAACTTGACATGTCCGCACTAAATTGTCCATAATTTTTGTTTTAGAATTCATAATGACATGAATCCAACACCCACGTTGTGCTAGCTCAATTTTCTATATTGTGACAAAATATCAGATCGTATTTGCTACGACACAGTCTCCAAGTAATCCAATCTATCCCAAACTTCGTGATGCCATGCATTATGCTTCATTTGTAAACCTTTTCTCAATGAGCACAAACGTTCATTTTATAATGATCATTTTAACTAGGTGATCAACATGGCATATATGCACTAAATAATCTGTAACTTTTGATTTAGTGTTCCGAATGACACATATCCAATACCATCATTAAGCTAGCTGAATTTTCTATATTGTAACAACATTTGAGATTGAAAGACAGACCACAAAGCTGCTAATGATGAGTTTAGAATGATCCGTTTAGAATGATCACTTTAACTGGCCGATCAACTTGACATGTCCGCACTTAATCATCCGTAACATTTGATATAGAGTTCACAATGACACGAATTAAAAGCCCAAGTTAAGCTAGCTCAATACTCTATTTTGTGACGATATTTAAGACCAAAATAGATATGACAAATTCTCTAAGTAATCAAATGTATACAAAACTTCGTGAATCCATGCATTATGCTTCATTTATAAGCCTTTACTCAAGGAACACCAATCATAAGTTTAGAAGTATCATTCTAACTCGGCAATCAACTTGAAATGTATGGACTAAATCATCCGTAACTTTTGACTTAGAGTTTAGAATGACATGAATCCAACGCTTACATTAAGCTAGCTCAATTTTCTATATTGTGACAAAATTTGAGATCTAAAGAGCTACCACAAAACCTTCGATTAATCCAATATATCCTAAATTGCATGATGTCATGCATTATGGTTCGTTTATAATCCTTTACTCAAAGAGCACTAATGATAAGTTTAGAATAATCAGTTTAGAATGATCACTTTAACTGGCCGATCAACTTGACATGGCCGCACAAAATCTTCTGTAACATTTGATTTAGATTACGGAATGACATGAATCAAACGCCCACGTTAAGTTAGCTCAATATTATATTTTATGATAAAATTTTAAACCAAAATAGCTACGACAAAGCCTCTAAGTAATCAAATGTATCCCAAACTGCGTGATGCCATGCATTATGCTTCATTTATAAGCCTTTACTCAAGAAGCACCAACATAAATTTGGAATGATCAATCTAACTAGCCGATAAACTTGACATGTCTGAACTAAATCGTTCGTAACTTTTGATTGAGAGTTCATAATGACAAGAATCCAACGCCCACGTTAAGCTAGCTCAATATTCTATTTTTTGGCAAAATTTAAGACTAAAAATAGCTACGACAAACCCTCCAAGTAATCCAATCTATCCCAAATTTCGTGATGCCATGCATTATGCTTCATTTGTAAACTTTTGCTCAATGAGCGTCAGTGATCTGTTTAGAATGATCATTTTAACTAGCTCATCAACTTGACATGTCCGCACTAAATCGTCTTTAACAGTTGATTTAGAGCTTAAAATGACATGAATCCAACGCCCACGCTAATCTAGTTCAATTTTCAATATTGTGACAACATTTAAGAATGAAAGAGCTATGACAAACCCTCCAAATAATCCAATATATTCCCAACTTCGTGACCCCATGCATTATGTTTCATTAACAAGCCCTTCAAGGAGCACTAATGATCAGTTTAGAATAATCATTTTAACTGGCCGATCAACTTGGCATGTTCACACTATATCATCCGTAACTTTTGATTAAGAGCTCAAAATAAATTGAATCCAACGCCCACGTTAAGAGAACTCAATTTCCCATATTGTGACAACATTTTAGACTAAAAGAGTTACGACAAAGCCTCTAAGTAATCCAATGTATCACAAACTATGTGATGCCATGCATTATGTTTCTTTACTCAATGACCACAAATGATTAGTTTATAATGATAATTTTAACTGCCCGATCAACTTCACATGCACGCACTAAATCGTACATAACGTTTGATTAATAGTTCAGAATGAGACGAATCGAACACCCATGATAAGCTACCTCAATTTTCTATATCGTGACAACATTTGCCTGAAAGATACACCACAAAGCCTTCAAATAATCCAAGTATCCCAAACTGCATGATGACATGCATTAGGCTTCATTTATTAGCCCTTTCTAAAGGAGCACCGATGATTAGTTTCGAA
The DNA here is from genome assembly GCA_018901935.1 of Pugionium cornutum. NCBI lineage: Eukaryota > Viridiplantae > Streptophyta > Magnoliopsida > Brassicales > Brassicaceae > Pugionium > Pugionium cornutum. The sequence continues at coordinate 15,860,602 of CM032162.1, read as the reverse complement.
TGATCATTTTAACTGACCAATCAACTTGACATATTCACACTAAATCGTCCATAAATTATGATTTAGATTTTAGAATTACACGAATACGACTCCCATGTCAAGCTAACTCAATTTTCGATATTGTAACAAATTTAAGACCAAAATAGCTACACAAAGCCTCCAAGTAATCGAATCTTTCCCAAACTGTTTTATGCCATGCATTATACATCATTTGCAACCCTTTGCTCAATGAGCACCAATGATTCGTTTAGAATTATCATTTTAACTAGCCGATCAAGTTGTCATGTCCGCACTAAATCGTCTGTAACTTTTTATTTAGAGATCAGAGTGACATAAATCCAACGCCAAAATAAATCTAGCTCAATTTTCTATATTGTAACAAAAATTAATACTGAAATAGCTACGACAAAGCCTCCAAGTAATCCAATCTATCCTGAAGTGCGTGATGCCATGCATTATGCTTCATTTATATGCCATTGCTCAATGACCACCAATGATCAGTTGAGAATCATCATTTTATCTACCTGATCAACTTGACATATCCACACTAAATTGTCTTTAACATTCGATTTAGAGCTCAAAATGACATGAATTTAACGCTCACGTTAAGGTAGCTCAATTTTCCATATTGTTACAACCTTTGAGACTGAAAGGGCTATGACAAAGCCTCTAAATATTCCAATATACCACAAACTGTATGATGCCATGCAATATGCTTCATTTAATAGCCTTTTCTGAAGGAGCACCAATGATCAGTTTAAAATGATCACCTTAACCGGCCGATCAAGTTGACACGTCCACAGTAAATCTTCCGTAATATTTGATTTAGAGTTCCGAAAGACACGAATCCAACACCCACGTTAAGCTAGCTCATTATTTTGTATTGTGACAAAATTTAAGAGCCAAATAGCTACGAAAAAGCCTCCAAGGAATCCAATCTATCCCAAAATTGTGTGATGCCCTATTATTCTTCATTTATATGCTTTAACTCAATGAGTATCAATGATCAGTTTAGAATGATCATTTTAACTATCTGATCAACATGACATGTCTGTACTAAATCTTCTTTAACTTTTCATTAAGAGCTCAAAATTACATGAATCAACCGCCCACGTTAAGCTAGTTCAGTGTTCCATATTGTGACAACGTTTGAGAGTGAAAGAGCTGTGACGAAGCTTCCAAGTAATACAATGTATCCAAAACTGCGTGATGCCATGCATTATGCTTCATTTATAACTATTTACTCAAGGAGCACCAATGATCAGTTTAGAATGATCATTTTAACTGCCCGATCAACTTGACAGTGCGCATTAAATCGTCAGTAACATTTGATTTAGAGTTCAGAATGACACGATTCCAATGGCCACGTTAATCTAGCTAAATTTTCCTTATTGTGACAAAATTTAAGACTGAAAGAGCTACGACAAAGCTCCAAGTAATCCAATTTATCACAATATGATGCAATGCATTATTCTTCATTTATAAGCCATTACTCAAGGAGCAACAATGATAAGTTTAGAATGATCATTTGATGTCATGCATTATGCTTTATTTGTAATCCTTTGCTAAATGAGCACCAATCGCCAGTTTAAAATGATCATTTTAACAAGCCGATCAGCTTGTAATGTCCGTACTAAATCGTCCATAACTTTTGATTTAGATTTCCGAGTGCCACAAATCCAACACCAACGTTAACCTAGGTCAAATTTCTATACTGTGACAAAATTTAAGACTGAAATAGGTATGAAAAAGCCTCCAAATAACCAATCTATCCAAAACTATGCGATGTCATGCATTATGCTTCATTTATACACCTTTAGTAAATGAGCACCAATGATTAGTTTATAATGATCAGTGTAACTAGGCGATCAAGTGGACATGTCCGCACTGAATGAGCCGTAACTTTTGATTTAGAGTTTCGAATGACACGAATCCAATGCCCACGTTAAAGTAGCTCAACTTTCTATATTGTGACTAAATTTAAGACAAAATAGCTACGATAAAGCCTCCAAGTAATCCAATCTATCTAAAAATGTGTGGTGTCAAGCATTATGCTTCGTTTCTAAACCTGTGCTCAATAAGCATAAATGATCAGTCTAGAGTATTCAATTTAACTACCCGATAAACTTGAGATATCCAAACTAAATCGTCGTTAACTTTTGATTTAGATTTCTGATTGACAAGAATCCAATGCGTACGTTAAGCTAGCTAAATTTTCTGTTATTGTGACAAAATTTAAGACCAAAATAGCTACTATAAAGCATCCAAGTAATCCAATCTATCACAAACTATGTGATGCCATGCATTATGTTTCATTTGTAATCCTTTGCTCAATGAGCACCAATGGTCAGTTTAGAATGATGATTTTAACAATCCGATAAACTTGTAATGTCCGCACTAAATAATCCGTAACTTTTGATTTAGATTTTAGACTGCCACGAATCCAACACCAATGTTAACTTAGTTCAAATTTCTATATTGTGACAAAATTTAAGACCGAAATTGGTATGACAAATCCTCCAAGTAATCTAATCTATCCCAAACTGAGTGATGCCATGCATTATGCTTAATTTATACACCTTTACTAAATGAGCACTAATGATCAGTTAATTATGATCAATGTATGGCCGATCAACTTGACATGTCCGCACTAAATGTTCCGTAAGACACGATTCTAACAGCCATGTTAAGCTAGCTCAATTTTTTATATTGTGCAAAAATTTAAGACCAAAATAGCTACGATAAAGCCTACAAATAATCCAATCTATCTCAAAATGCGTGGGGCCATGCATTATGATTCATTTGTAAACTTTTCCTTAATGAGCACAAATGCTAATTTTATAATGATCAATTTAACTAGTCGATCCACTTGACATGTACGCACTAAATCAGCTGTCACTTTTGATAATGAGTTCAGAATGACACAAATCCAACACCCACGTTAACCTAGGTCAATTTTCTATATTGTGCCAAAATTTAAGACCAAAATAGCCACGACAAAGGTTCAAAGTAATCCAATCTATCCCAAACTGTGTGATGCCATGCATTATGCTTTCTTTGTAGCCTTTGCTCAATGAGCATCAATGATCAGTTTAGCATGTTTAATTTAACTAGCCGATAAACTTTAGATGTCTACACTAAATCGTCCGTACCTTTTGATTTAAAGTTCAATATGACACGAATCCAATGCCCACGTTAAGCTAGATCAATTTTGTATATTTTGAAAGAATTTAAGACCAAAATAGTTACGACAAAGCTTCCAATAATCCAATCTATCTGAAATTGCGTGGTGCAATGCATTATGCTTTATTTGTAAACATTTTCTCAATGGGCACCCATGATAATTTTAGAATGATCAACTTAACTATGCGATAAACTTGACATGTCCGCACTAAATCGTCCGTAAATTTTGATTTAGACTTCTGAATGACACGAATTCAACGCACACATTAATCTAGCTCAATTTTCTATATTGGGACAAAATTAAAAAACGAAATAGCTACAACAAAGCCTCCATGTAATCCAATCTATCTCCAAACTGCGTGATGTCATGCGTTATGCTTCATTTGTAAACCTTTGCTTAGTGAATACGAATGATCACTATAGGATGATCAATTTAACTAGCCGATAAACTTGACTTGCCCGCACTACAACGTCTGTAACTTTTAATTTAGACTTTTGAATGATATGAATCTAACGCCCATGTTAAGCTAGCTCAATTTTCTATATCTGGACAAAATGTAAAACCGAAATAGCTACGCCAAGCCTCCATGTAATCCAATCTATCCCAAACTATGTGATGTCATGCGTTATGCTTCATATGTAAATCTTTACTAAATGAGAACAAATGATCAGTTTAGAATGATTATTTGAACTAGCTGATCAACTTGATATTTCCGCACTAAGTCGTCTTTAAATTTTGATTTAGAGCTCAAAAAATGACATGAATCTAATACACATGTTAATCTAGCTCAATTTTCCATATTGTGACAACATTTGAGACTGAAAGAGCTACAACAAAGCATCCAAGTAATCTAATGTATCCCAAACTGCATGATGCTATGCATTATGATTCATTTATAAGCCTTTACTCATCGAGCACTAATGATCAGTTTAGAATGATCATTTTAACTGGCCGATCAACTTGACATTTACGCACTAAATCTTTCGTTCCTTTTGATTTAGAGTTCAAAATGACACGAATCCAATGCCCACGTTAAGCTGCTCAATTTTTGATATTGTGAAAACATTTCAGACTAAAATACCTATCACAAACCTTCAAGTAAATCTAATCTATCCTAAATCGTGTGATGCCATGCATTATGTTTCATTTATAATTAAGCCTTTACTCAAGGAGCCCTCATGATAAGTTTAGAATGATCACTTTAACTGGCTGATCAACTTGACATATCTACACTAAATTGTCCATAACTTTTTATTTAGAGTTCAGAATGATAGGATTCCAACGCCCACGATAAGTTAGCTCTATTTTCTATATTTTTTAAAAAAATAAGACCAAAATAGCTACGACAAAGCCTCCAAGTACTCCAATATATCCTAAACTGCGTGATGCCATGCATTATGTTTCATTTGTAAACCTTTGCTCAGCGAGCACTAATGTTCAGTTTAGAATGATTAATTTAACTAGCCGATACACTTGAAATGTACGCACTACATCGTCAATAACTTTTTATTTATAGTTCAGAATGACATGAATCCAACACCCACGTTAAGCTAGCTCAATTTTCTATATTGTGAAAAAAATTTAAAACCGAAATAGCTACGACAAAGCGTCGAAATAATCCAATATATCTCAAAATGCGTGGTGCCATGAGTTATGCTTCACTTGTAACGCTTTGCTCAATGAGCACCAATGCTAATTTTAGAATGATCAATTTAACTAGCTGATAAACTTGACATTTCAACACTAAATTTTCCGTAACTTTTGATTTAGAGTTCAGAATGACACGAATGCAACGCCCACATTAAGCTAGCTCAATTTTATATATTGTGAAAAAAATTAAGACCAAAGTAGCTATGACAAAGCGTCCAAGTTATCCAATCTATCTCAAACTGTGTGGTGCCATGCATTATGCTTCATTTGTAAAGCTTTGCTCAATGAGCACCAATGATCTTTTTAGAATGATCAATTTTACTAGCCCATAAACTAGACATGTCCGTACTAAATCGTCCGTAACTTTTGATTTAGACTTCCGAATCACACAAATCGAACTCCCACGTTAAGCTTTCTCAATTGTCTATAATGTGATAGAATTTAAGACCAAAATAGCTACAACAAAGCCTCTAAATAATTCAATCTATCCCAAACTGCGTGGTTCTATGTATTATGATTCATATATTCGCCTTTACTCAATGAGAACCAATGATAACATTAGAATGATTGTTTTAACTAGCTGATTTACTTGACAGTCCACATTAAATCGTCTGTAACTTTTGATTTAGAGTTCAAAATGACACGAATCGATCGGCCACGTTAAGCTAGCTCAGTTGTCTATATTGTGACAACATTTGAGACTGAAAGAGTTACCACAAAGCCTTCAAGTATTCCAGTCTATCCTAAGCTGTGTGATGCTATGCATTATGCTTCATTTGTAAGCCTTCACTCAAGGAGCACTAATGATCAATTTAGAATGATCACTTTAGAATGATCACTTTAACTGGCCAATCAACTTGACATGTCCGCACCCAATCATTCATAACATTTGATTTAGAGCTCAAAATGACACGAATTAAGCGCCCACGTAAAGGTAGCTCAATTTTCTATATTGTGATAACATTTGAGACTAAAAGAACTACCACAACGCCTTCAAGTAATCTAATGTATCCTAAACTGTCTGATGCCATGCATTATGCTTCTTTTATAGCCTATTCAAGGAGAACTAATGGTCAGTGTAGAATGATCAGTTTAGAACGATCACTTTAACTGGCCAATCAACTGGACATGTCCTCACTAAACCGTTTGTAAATTTTGATTTATAGTTTAAAATGACGGAAATCCAACGACCATGTTAAGCTAGCTCAATTTTCCATATTATGACAACAATTCACTGAAAGAACTACGAAAAAGCTTCCAAGAAATCCAATGATGTGATCCAGATGCGGATCACGGCCCTTATCAACTAAAAATTGCTGTGGAAGAGTGGATGAATGGATTGAAGTTGCGGCATGGGTGAAACGATGGTGCAACTTGCAGATGTGTGAGCTCTTAAGTGAATGGATCCGAGAACAAGGGGAAATGGATGATAATTCTCAAGAATGGTGGAGAATTCTTGGACTATTTGCTTGCTCAGTGTGAATGACAAAGGCCAGGCACATTGGGCAAGGGGTGGATCGAATTGAAACTTCCAAGGGTGATGAAGATCCCTTAGACTTTCGGCTCTTGAGAGGAATGAGAAAGTGTTCTAAAATTCCATATTCAAGAGGATGATCAAACGAGTTTAAGAAGGAGATTTGCTATTAAAATATTTGATGATTCAGAAAGAATGGGACAAGAGAGTACTTATAGTAATCTAGGAAATTGCAAATGACTTCTAAAATTTTACTAAAAACATTAAAGGAAATACTTAGGGAATTACAAAGACAACTAAGACAAAGACTAGGAAGTAAATAATGTTTTGACTTGATTCTTCCTCTCTTATTTCGTGGATGATGTGATAGAATGGGCTTTGATTCACCAAAAGACTGTGGTAAAGTACCTTGGGCTTGCCTCATTAAAAACCCATCTTAGAAAACCCATTGGGACAAAACTAAGAATAGGGAAAAAAGTACCATCCTTAGCACGAATCCAACGCCGACGTTAAGCTAGCTCAATTTTCTATATTGTAACAACATTTGAGACTGAAAGAGCTACGACAAAGCCTCCGAGTGATCCAGTGTATCTTAAATTATGTGATTCCATGCATTATGCTTCAATTATAACGCTATAATCAAGGAGCACCAATGATCAGTTTTGAATGATCGTTTTAACTAGCTAATCCACTTGAGATGTCCGTACTAAATCATCTCCAGCTTTGTATTTAGAGTCCACCACCAACGTTATGCTAGCTCAATTTTCCATATCGTGATAATTTTAAGTCTGAAATATCTACTAGAAAGCCTCCAAGTAATCCAATGTATCCCAAACTGGGTGATGCCATGCTTTATTCCTCATTTATAAACCTTTAGTCAAGGAGCACCAATGATAACTTTTGAATGATCATTTTATTTGGCCGATCACATGATATGCCCGCACTAGATCGTCCGTAATTTTGATTCATAGTTCAGAATGACACAAATCGAACGCCGACGTTAAAATAGCTCAATTTTTAATATTGTGACAACATTTCACACTGAAAGATCTACGACAAAGCCTGCAAGTAATCCAATATATCCCAAACTGCATGATGTCATGTATTATGCTTCATTTATAAGCCTTTACTCATGGAGCAGTAATGATCAGTTTAGAATGATCATTTTAATTGGCCGATCACTTGACATGTCCATACTAAATTGTCCGTAACTTTTCATTTATAGTTCAGAATGAAACGAATCAAACGCCAACTTAAAACTAGCTGCATTTTCTATATTGTGACAACATTTGAGACTGAAACAGCTATGACATAGTCTCCATGTAGTCCATTATATCCCAAAATGCGTGATGCCATGCATTATGCTTCATTTATAAGCCTTTACTCAATGAACACCAATCATCAGTTTAGAATGATCATTTTAACTGCCCGATCACTTGACATGTCTGTACTAAATCATTCGTAACTTTTGATTTAGAGTTCAGAATGACGCGAATCCAACGCCCACGTTAAGCTAGATCAATTTTCTATAATGTGACAACAATTAAGACTGAAACAGCTACGACAAAGCCTCCAAGTAATCCAATGTATCACAAACTGCGTGATGCCATGCATTATGTTTCATTTATAAGCCTTTACTCGAGGAGCCCAAATGATCAGTTTAGAATGATCATTTTAACTGGCTGATCACTTGACATATACACAAAATTGTCCGTAACTTTTGATTTAGAGTTTAGAATGACTCTGAATCCAATGCCCACGTTAAGCTAGCTCAATATTCTATTTTGTGACAATATTTGAGCCTGAAAAAGTTACGACAAAGCCTCCAAACTGTGAGATGCAATGCATTATGCTTCATTTATAAGCCTTTACTTAAAGAGCCCCAATGATCACTTTAGAATGATCCTTTTGACTGGCCGATCACTTGGACATGTCGCACTAAATCATCTGTAAGTTTCTATATAGAAATCCGAATGACAGGAATCAAACACCAACGTTAAATAAGCTCAATTTTCTATATTGTGACAACATTTGAGACTGAAAGAGCTACGACAAAGACTCCAAGTAATCCAATATATCCCCAAACAGTGTGATGCCATGCATTATGCTTCATTTATAAGCTTTTAGTCAAGAAGCACCAATGATCATTTTAGATTAATCATTTTATCTGGCTGATCACTTGACATCTCCGCTCTAAATCGTCTGTAACTTTTGATTTAGAGTTCAGAATGACATGAATCCAACGCTCACGTTAAGATAGCTAAATTTTCAATATTGTGACAACATTTCAGACTGAAAGAGCTATGACAAAACCTGAAAGTAATCCAATATATCCCAAACTACGTAATGTCATGTATTATCCTTCATTTATAAGCGTTTACTCAAGGAGCAGTACTGATCAGTTTAGAATGATCATTTTTAACAGGCCGATCACTTGACATGTCCGCACTAAATTGTCCATAACGTTTGATTTGTAGTTCGGAATGAAACGAATCAAACGCCCACGTTAAGCTAGCTCAATGCTCTATATTGTGACAACATTTGAGACTGAAGGAGCTATGACAAAGCCTCCATGTAATCCAATATATCCCAAACTGCGTGATGCCATGCATTATGCTTCATTTACAAGCCTTTACTCAAGAAGCACCAATGATCATTTTAACTGGCCGATCACTTGACATATCCGCTAGAACTCGTATTTTACTTTTGATTTAGACTTCCGAATGACATGAATCCAACGCTCACGTTAAGCTCAAAATGACATGAGTCAAATGCCAACGTTAAGGTAGCTCAATTTTCTATATTGTGATAATTTTAAGACTGAAAGATCTACTACAAAGCCTCCAAGTAATTCAGTGTATCCAAAACTGCATGATGCCATGCATTATTCTTCATTTATCAGCCTCTATTCAAGGAGCAAGAATGATAACTTTAGAGTGATCATTTTATCTGGCCGATCACTTGACATGTACCCACTAAGTCGTCTGTAACTCACTACAAGAAAACATGCGATTTGCGACCACATTAAGTGGTCGCAAAAACAAGTAGTCGCAAATCAGTCGCACATTTGCGACTGATTTGCGACCACGGGAATAGTGGTTCTTTTGCGACTAATTTGCGAGCACAAGGTGGTGACTATTTTTGCGACTAATTTGCCACTGAATTTTCGTAACAAATTTTGCTACTGTTTTGCGACTACGTTTGTGGTTGCTAAATATGTAGTCGCAAAACAGTCACAACATTTTGTGACTGATTTGCGACTATGGTAGAACCGCAGTTGCAAATCAGTCACAGTTTTTTGTGACTGTTTTGCGGCTGTAGGAGAACCGCAGTCACAAATCAGTCACAAAAAATTGCGACTGATTTGCGACTGATTTGCGACTGTGGTTCTCCTGTAGTCGCACATCAGTCGCAATTTTTTTGTGACTGTTTTGCGACTGCAAAACTCTCGCAGTCGCAAATCGGTGGCAAAAATCGGTGGCAAAATAATTTAAATATTTTATGTGACTGATTTCGACCACATGTATGAAGGAGTCACAAATCAGTGGCAAAAATTGCGACTGATTTAGGACTAATTTGCGACTACACTGTAATTAGATTTTTTTAAAAATATTAGATTTTTTATTATTTTTAAAATAATTTCGTATATTTGGAAAAAATATAATATGAATTATTTAAATTTAATTTCGAAATATTTAAATTATTTTAAAAAAATGTAAAATAATATTTTTAAATTTAAATATCAATAATAATATTGGAAATTAATTTCAATAATAAAATTAATATTTTGAAATTCGAAATATTAATAAAATAATTTATATTAAATATTAATATAATTGGTTTAAAATTAATATTATTTATTACTAATTTTTATCAATGAATTAAAAATATTATAATATTAAATCAAAAATATGTGAACTAATTAATATAAAATATGGAATAAAAAGATATACAAATTTAAAATTATAACATTTATTATTGAAAATTATTTAATACCTGAAAAAAAAAATCTAATTGTTAGGTGGCGGAAATTGGAAATCTTATGGCGAAAATGGGGTGGTGGGCGGAGCCGTCGATGGTTCTCCTGTGCAATCGTTATCCCGCATATAGGAGGCGAATGCGGGATCCGTCCATTGGATATATCCGAGGAGCATCTCCAAGCTCGAGATCTTCTTCTGGTTTTCTCTGTTGAGCTCTTCAATCTTCTCATTTCTTTCCATAATCTGCGCGTTTTGTGCTTTAATCAACGCGTTTTGTTCTTGAAGCATTACGTACTCGGGTGAATGGGTTTGTACCCCAGTACTTCTACCCGTAGACTGTACGCGGCTGAGGCTACCGAGTCCATAAAGACGGCCTCGTTCATCCGGAACAGATGACTACAAAATAACAAAAACGTAATTTAAATAATAAATTTAATTATTTAATTAATTACAAAAATATGTTAAAAGAAAAAAGTTTGAAAATTTTTTTTTACCTAAAGGAAGATCTCATTCTTCTGTGCTTGCGTCAGCTCAATTGGACGGGAGGTTCCATCGGATGTTTCTGTTGGATCGACCTCCACGATCGCCATCTTCTCTTGGATGTTTCGTTCGTATGCTTCACAGATTTGTTTTGCTTTCAAATCTACATACGAACCATCTGGTCTCGTGTGAGTCTTTATAAAGACCTCACCTATTGAGACTGGTCATCCCAAATTATGTTCCTTCACATATATTAAAATATTATTTAATTGCTACCAAAAATGTTAATTAAATAAAAAAGTTTTGACTTACCATTTCTTGCTGGACCTGAATATAGGATTTTTGGCCCGATAAATGTTTATGTGGGCCAAGACCGTCCCGAGCGGAGTTGCGGTTATGAGAGGATTTCGTACTCCTCTCGATAGATGTTTCTGTTCCCCAATAGTCTGTCATAATTTTGTACAAACTTGGGGAAATCCATCTGGGACGTTTTTCGGTTGTATGAACCGTGCTCACCATCCATTTTATCCGCCTTACGCAGACGGCCTCGAACTCTTTTCGTACCACCGGGGTGATCAGAGGATCCCAGGTGTACGATTGCTTGAAATTAAATTAGAAAATATTAATATATATTATTTATATTTTATAAAATATGTACACAATTTAAAAAACAAAAATTACCGCAAACTCTATGAAATATTTTTCCTGCCTCTCAGGAGGTACGACGGTCCAACTGTAGTACGGACCGTCAAATTTATTTTTCAAAATTTTTGCAATTTGACGAGTAATAGCCCCGTTATCGCGGTCAAACCTAATATTTCAAATATACACAGAAAATTTAAATTTATATTAATATAATTACAATTATAATAAATATTTATTAAAAAAATTTATTATTTATAAAACTTCTTACCACATTGTATTAGGAGCCGCTTCTGGAGAAAGCACAGTCAAATACTGCTCACGGCCCGAAGTTTGTAACAAACTATCAAGAGTGATAGTTTGTTCATCCGTTCCCGTTTCGCAATCGGGAATTTGTTCCTCCTCATGTTCATCCGATTCCTGAAACCGTGGAGGTGTTTGGGTTTCAGGAACGGAGTGAGGGATAAAAGTGTATTGGGGAGGGCGGCGGGATGCCGCTTTATTAGCGGATGGTGAAGGGTTCGAGGAGGCTGAAGAGGTTCCTCGGCCGGAAGACGATCCCAAAGATCGTCTTCCACGACCTCTTAACGACCTACCACTACTTGCCATTTTTAGAGAGTGTTTTTACAAAGTGTTTAGAAAGTGTTTTGAGAGATTTTGATTATGAAGTTTTGAGAGATTTGTGAAAAATGAGGGAAAACCTTCGTGTATTTATAGTTTTTTTGCGACCACGGATGTGATCGCAAATCAGTAGCAAAATTGATGTGGTCGCAAATCAGTCGCAAAATTGCAACTGATTTGCGACTACCAATTAATTTGGTGAGAAATAAAAACGTTCAAACTCCCACCAAATTAATTGGTGGTCACAAATTAGTCGCAAATTTGCGACTGATTTGCGACCACCTGATTTTATCGAAAACTGTAAATGTGGTCGCAGGTCGCAAATCAGTCGCAACTGTGCGACTGATTTGTGACCACCAATTAACTGAAAACTTTCAAACTCCCACCCAATTAAATGGTGGTCGCAAATCATTCGCAAATTTGCGACTGATTTGTGACCACCATTTACAGAAATTAAATTTATTACAAATTTGCGATTGATTTGCGACCACATTTACATATATTGAATTTATTACACGTGGTCGCAAATCAGTCGCAAATTTGCGACTGATTTGCGACCACAATTAATTTTTGTGACTGAAATGCCACCACATTGCCAATGCAGTGGCAAAGTGGTGGCAAATCAGTCACAAATAATACCCTAAACCCTAAATTTTGAGATTTTGATGAATACATATAATTATATAAGATTGATTAATTGATTATAAGTTATAAAAATTTCAATTACTATGAAAACAATAACATTTCCCAAATTTTCAAATAACTTACCTAAAATACTTAACAAATTTACTTAACCTTATACTTCTTATATACATTCCAAATGTTATCTAAATATGAAATCATTACAAATATGGTTTTCAATATATGTTATCACTTCTAATGGTTAGTAGTCTTATAGAATAGAAATACAAGTTTTAAATGTGGAAAATACTTAGGGGAAATGTGAATTTAGAATGTGGTCGCAAATCAGTCGCAAATTTGCGACTCTCAAATTTTTAGAATGTGGTGAAATTTGCGACTTTGCGACCACATCAAATTTTTGTGACTGAAATGCGACCACATTGCCAATGCAGTTGCAAAGTGGTGGCAAATCAGTCACAAATAATACCCTAAACCCTAAATTTTGAGATTTTGATGAATGCATATAATTATATAAGATTGATTAATTAATTATAAGTTATAAAAATTTCAATTACTATGAAAACAATAACATTTCCCAAACTTTCAAATAACTTACCTAATATACTTAACATATTTACTTAACCTTATACTTCTTATATACATTCCAAATGTTATCTAAATATGAAATCATTACAAATATGGTTTTCAATATATGTTATCACTTATAATGGTTAGTAGTCTTATTAGAATAGAAATACAAGTTTTAAATGTGGAAAATACTTAGGGGAAATGTGAATTTACCATATGTGATCGCAAATCAGTCGCACATTTGCGACTGATTTGCGACTTCACATCAAATTTTTAGAATGTGGTCGCAAATCAGTAGCAAATTTGCGACTGATTTGCGACCACATTTAATTTTTGTGACAGAAATGCGACCACATTGCCAATGCAGTTGCAAAGTGGTGGCAAATCAGTCACTAATAATACCCTAAACCCTAAATTTTGAGATTTCGATGAATGCATATAATTATATAAGATTGATTAATTAATTATAAGTTATAAAAATTTCAATTACTATGAAAACAATAACATTTCCCAAACTTTCAAATAACTTACCTAATATACTTAACAAATTTACTTAACCTTATACTTCTTATATACATTCCAAATGTTATCTAAATATGAAATCATTACAAATATGGTTTTCAATATATCTTATCACTTATAATGGTTAGTAGTCTTATTAGAATAGAAATACAAGTTTTAAATGTGGAAAATACTTAGGGGAAATGTGAATTTACCATATGTGGTCGTAAATCAGTTGCAAATTTGCGATTGATTTGCGACTTCACATCAAATTTTTAGAATATGGTCGCAAATCAGTCGCAAATTTGCGACTGATTTACGACTACATTTAATTTTTGTGACTGAAATGCCACCACGTTGCCAATGCAGTTGCAAAGTGGTGGCAAATCAGTCTCAATTACTTAAAAAATCTATATTTATATGGTTATTGCTAATACATTAAATTATATGAAAATCATATGTACAAAATACATAGCATAACTATATTTATTACATTTATTTGTTCTCGTCATCATCTGAAGATGAAATATTACATTGAAATTCATCTTCAAGTTCCGCATCTCCGACATCGAAATCAATTTCTTCAGTATAGTTAATTGTATCGACCAACCGATCTACCTCTCTCTCTTGAACATGCATTACGTCTTCATCATTTTCTTGTTGCAAAAGGCCAATCTCGTCTTTGTTTTTGTATTTCCCCAAAATGTTAGATCTTGGATTAACTTTCAAAACAATGAGCCATGTTTGTTTTGATGATGATTTCGTGTGTGGATAGGGAATATAACAAACTTGATCTACTTGAGATGCTAATACATCGTACGTATTGAAATATAAATTAGTTATAAATTTGTAAGAAAAAATATATAGTAAATTATTACCGAATACGTACGTACCGAAAATAAATGGTTCGTATTTGTAGTATTTCCCCGATGATAAGACATCAACGACACCATTTTCGGATTTCCGAGTACCTCTCGAGGGCGTAGGATCGTACCATTCACATTTAAAAAGCGCGATCTTCAAATTTAGGACTCCGACATACTCAAGTTGAATGATATCTGTTAAAATACCGTAGAAATCAGCTTCATCTGATGCATCTGAGTAATTGTCCCCCTTCACACAAATACCGTAGTTACATGTCTTTCTTCTATGTCCATTTTTCTTCGTGTGGAACATATAACCTCTTGTAAAATACATCGGCCAAGTGGATGCTTTATTCATCGGACCTTGAACTAATTCTTGAGCCCATATAGGAAAGACACGTGAATCTGTGGAACTGCATGAATTGACCTTTGATCATATATAAAAAAATTAAACTTAATTAGTATTTCCAAATTAATAAATAAAATATAATATATATGTCAAATAATTAATTAAACATACATAATCCCTAACCCATATGTGGAACTCTTCCTCTCTTTTAGATGAAATGTCATCTTCCGAAAGATATGGATACGTACATTGAATATGATCTTCAAACATGCTACAACAGTAAATATTGCAAATTATTATATATTTCCTAATACAATGAAATGAAATGTAATAACTATAATTAATTGTTTTCATATACCTCTCTAGTGGCCGAAAATATTCACAATTCCGTAATACATATGCATGTGCATATTTGTATTCTTTTTTGGAGAGCCATATTTCTTTACATTTACCACTTGGACGACCCATGTGCGTAAATATATCCGGTACTCCGGGATCTGGATATACAGGCACGTCACCTTCATCGAATCTTGTAGACCTGTACAAATATATATATATATATATATATATATATATATATATATATATTGTATTACTTACATTCATATATTATATAATAAAATAATTAATTCATAAACATAACAATTAATTTAGGTTACCTGTTTTTCGTGCGTATGTGTTCAGCAAAGTAATGTTCTCAGAAGTAAGATATCTCATCATTCACATATGATTCAACAATCGACCCTGCAGCATATTGTTTGTTCTTCGCCTTGCTTTTAAGTTTTTTAAAAAACCTTTCAAATGTATACATCCACCTATATTGCACAGGTCCACCAAGTTCAGCTTCGTATGGTAGATGTACAGGAAGATGCTCCATGATGTCGAAAAATGAAGGCGGAAAGATCTATTCCAAATTGCACAAAATTATGACTATATTTTCCTTCAGAATTTGGACACGAATTTGTTGTAATGATCTAGAGCATAAATCACAGAAAAATCCTCCAATCCCTATATATATATATATTAATTACCATCGACAATTAATTAGTTCAGGCAATTATTATTAATATACGTATTTCCAATTAAAAATATAGTTATTACTATATTTACCTGATAATGCTAGATGAACGTTCCGTGGTAAAAGTTCTGCAAATATAAAAGGGAGAAGTCTTTCCATAAAAACATGGCAGTCATGGCTTTTCATGCCCGAGAACTTTAGTCCATCCATATCCACACAATTTGCTAAATCTACCGCATAGCCGTCCGGAAATTTGACATCATTTTTTATACATTCCAATAACCATTCTTTCGCTTTTTGGGTCAATCGAAATATAAGGAATGGAGCATTACCCCGACCATCCACGTGCAACTCTTTTTGAGAGCAAAACTTTGCAATATCCAACCTTGACTTAACTGTATCTTTTGATTTCTCTTTCACATTCATAATTGTATTAATGATGTTATCGAAGAAATTCTTCTCTATATGCATCACATCAAGATTATGTCAAAGGTTAAGATCCGTCCACTACGGCAACTCCCAAAATATACTTTCTTTGTGCCAATTATGCCAGCTGTCATAACCTTCTTCTTTACTTTCATGACCGTTTCTGCCGCACTCAGATGTTCTTAAAGGATTGACAGTTTTTATTCGCTCGTACATAACTTGTTCACCTGTCAATGATTGTGGAGGACAGTCATTCAAAGCGTGCTTCCCTTTTAAAAAATTTGTTTTATTTTTCCGTAACGGGTGACCATTCGGAAGAAACCTTCGATAACAATCAAACCAACACGTCTTTCTCCCATTTGGTAATTGAAATGCCTTCGTATCATCCATACAAATTGGACAGGCCAGCCTTCCATGCGTTGTCCATCCTGATAACATTCCATAAGCGGGAAAGTCGCTTATCGTCCAAAGTAACCCAGCTTTTAGATTGAAATTTTGGTTCAGCGATACATCGTATGCATCAACTCTGATAGACCATAATTCTTTCAACTCATCAATCAAAGGTCGTAGGAATATGTCCAGACTAGCACGCGGATGATTTGGCCCCGAATTCAAAATAGTTAGAAACAAATACTCTTTCTTCATACACATCTCCGGTGGCAAATTATATGGAGTGATAATCACCGGCCATAATGAATGATTACGAGACATCCCAAATGGGTTGAACCCATCAGTACATAAGCCAAGATAAACATTTCGAGATTCAGCAGCAAATCTAGGATGTAAATATTGAAAATTTTTCCACTCTGCAGCATCAGATGGATGACTCATTTCGCCGTCTTCTTCTTCATGCTCTGCGTGCCACCTCATTGCCTCTGCGGTTTTCTCGCTTTGATACATTCTTTTAAGTCTATCACCTATAGGTAAATACCACATACGACTGAAAGGTATTCTCGTCCTGCCCTCGCTTGGCTTATACCGGGGGGAATCGCAAAATTTGCATTTTTCCCATTTCTCATCTTCTTTCCAAAATATCATACAATTTTTAACACACACATCAATTGTATAAAACGAAAGGCCTAAATTTCGCATCAATTTTTTGGTTTCATAATATGAACCCGTCGCCTGATTCTCATCGGGTAAATATTCTGTAAATAGCTCCGCCCAAGAATCCATACATTTTTCTTGTAAATTAAAATCAGACTTGATGTTCATAAACCGAGCCGCTAAAGATAACTGTGAGTGCCCTTCATGACAACCATCATACAATGGATTTTTTGCAGCTTCTAACATGTTGTAAAACTTTTCTGCTTCTTCATTAGGCCGTTCTTCTTCATAATTATAATTATAATTTTCTTCGTTCTGATTATAGTACTGATGCTGATCATCAGTCCTTGTCTCACGAAATGCATCCGTCACCATTTCAACATATCTATTACCGGATATACCAACTGTTTCATCACTACTACAATCACGTCCCTGATTTCTTTGTACATCACCCCGACTAGTACTCATCCCTAACTGAACATTCAGCTCTTCTCCATGTTTATACCAAATATAATAATTTGGCATAAACCCTCGACTATATAGATGACTCCATATTTTTCATCCCGGAATAAATTTATCATTTTTGCAATTAATACAACGACAGAAAAACTTACCTCCACTACTTTGAGCTATAGGTTGACTACTTGCAAAATTCATGAACTGCTCCATGCCTTGTGCAAATTCCGCCGAGATATTTCTTGTTTCATTATCAATTCTTCTGTACATCCAATCTCTCGAATTGTTATAATTTCCCCACATGTTTTACATAAATTTTTATCTTTGATTTCACAAATGAGAGAATGGGATGATGCATATATATACAATATTTTGCAACTACTTTGCCACTGATTTGCCACTACTTTGCGACTACAGCTATGTAGTCGCTTAAATGTCGTTATACCGAACACACACATGTTTTTTATGTTGGCACTTTGCCATCACTTTGTGATTGCAGAGCCACTACATAGCGTAGTCGCAAATTGGTCGCATTTTTAGCGACCAATATGTGACTACCACCTGATTTTCCATATGTAGTCGCTAATCAGTCGCTATTTTGCGACTGATTAGCGACTACCTCCGTTAGTCTCACGGCAGTCGCATTTCAGTCGCTAATTGGTTGCATATTGCGACTGATTTGCGACCACACTTATTCGTCACATTTTTGCGACCAATTTGCGACTACTACGCCGTGGTCGCAAATTAGTCGCTAAACCGTGGCAAATGTGGTCGCAAAAATTGCGACCACGTATGTAGTCACAAATTACAGTCGCAAATAGGCAGTTTTCTTGTAGTGACTTTTGATTTAGAGTTCAGAATGACACGAATCCAACACCGACGTTAAGCTAGCTCAATTTTCAATATTGTGACAATATTTCAGACTTAAAGAGTTACAACAAAACCTCCAAGTATTCCAATATATCCCAAGCTGCGTTATGCCTGCATTATGCTTCTTTTATAAGCTTTTACTCAAGAAACAGTAATAATCAGTTTAGAATGATCATTTTAACTAGCCGATCACTTGACATGTCCGCAGTAAATCGTACATAACTTTTGACTTAGAGTTCATAACGAAAAAAATCAAACACCCACGTTAAGCTAGCTGATATTTCTATAGTGTGACAACATTTGAGACTGAAAGAGTTACGACAAAGCCTCCAAGTAATCCAATGTATCACAAATTGCGTGATGCCATGCATTATGTTTCATTTATAAGCCTTTACTCAAGGAGCCCCAATGATCAGTTTAGAATGATCATTTTAACTGGCCGATCACTTGATATATCCGCACTAAATCGTCCGTTACTTTTGATTTAGAGTTTATAATGATACTGAATCAAACGCCCACGTTAATCTAGCTCAATATTCTATTTTGTAACAATATTTGAGGTTGAAAAAGCTATGACAAAGCCTCCATGTAATCCACGGTATCCCAAACTGTGCGATGCCATGCATTATGTTTTGTTTATAAGCCTTTACTTAAGGAGTACCAATGATCACTTTAGAATGATCATTTTAATTGGCCAATCACTTGGACATGTCCGCACTAGATCATATGTAAGTTTCTATATAGAATTAAAAATGACACAAATCCAACGCTGACATTAATGTAATCCAACCTCTTAGAAAGACACTGAATCCAACGCCTATGTTAAGCAAGCTCAATATTCTATTTTGTAATAATTTTAAGACTAAAAGATCTATGACAAAGCCTCCAACTACTCAACTATATCCCAAACTGCGTGATGCCATGCATTATGCTTCATTTATAAGCCTTTACTTATGGAGCACCAATGATCGGTTTAGAATGATCATTTTAATTGGCCAATCTCTTGGAAATTTCCGCACTAAATCATCTGTAAGTTTCTATATAGAGTTCAGAATGCCAGTAATACAACGCCGACGTTAAACTAGCTAGATATTCTATATTGTGACAAAATTTGAGACTGAAAGAGCTACGACAAAGCCTCCTAGTAATCCATTGTATCCCAAATTGTGTGTCGCCATGCATTATGCTTCATTTATATTTCTTTACTCAAGTAACACCAATGATCAATTTAGAATGATCTTTTTAACTAGCTAATCAACCTGAGATGTCCGTACTAAATCGTCATCAAATTTTGATTTAGAGCTCAAAATGACATGAGTCAAACGCCAACGTTAAGCTAGCTCAATTTTCCATATTGTGATAATTTCAAAACAGAAAGATCTACTACAAAGCCTCCAAGTAATCCAATATATCCAAATCCGTGTGATGCCATGCATTATTCTTCATTTATAAGCCTTTATTTAAGGAGCACGAATGATAACTTTAGAATGATCATTTTATCTGGCCGATCACTTGATATGTACGAACTAATTCGTCGATCAATTTTGATTTAGAGTTAAGAATGTCACGAATCCAACGCCGACGTTAAGCTAGCTCAATTATCAATATTGTGACAACATTTCAGACTGAAAGAGATACGACAAAACCTCCAAGTAATCGAATATATCCCGAGCTACGTGATGCCATGCATTATGCTTCATTTATAAGCTTTTAGTCAAGAAGCAGCAATGATCAGCTTAGAATGATCATTTTAACTGGCCGATCACTTGACATATCCGTACTAAATCGCCCGTAACTTTTAATTTTGAGTTCAAAATGAAAGGAATCAAACCCCCACGTTAATCTAGCTAAATTTTCTATATTGTGACAACATTATAGACTTAAAGAGCTACGACAAAGCCTCCAATTAATCCAATATATCCCAACTGCGTGATGCAATGCATTATACTTCATTTATAAGTCTTTACTCAAGTACCATCAATAATCAGTTTAGAATGATCATTTTAACTGGCCTATGACTTGACATGTCGGCACTAAATCATTCGTAACTTTTTATTTAGGATTCAGAATGACACGAATCCAACGGCCACGTTAAACTAGATCAGTTTTTTATAATGTGACAACATTTGAGACTAAAAGAGCTAAGAAAAAGCGTCCAAGTAATCAAATGTATCACAAACTGCATGATGTCATGCATTATGTTTCATTTATAAGCCTTTAATCAAGGAGCCCCAATGATCAATTTATTATGATCATTTTAATTGGCCGATCACTTGACATATCCGCCCTAAATCGTCAATAACTTTTGAGTTAAAGTTCAGAATGACATGAATCCAACGCCCACGTTAAGCTAGATAAATTTTCTATAATATGACAACGTTTGAGACTGAAAGAGCTACGGCAAAGCCAATGTATCACAAACTGCGTGAGGCCATGCATTATGTTTCATTTATAGGCATTTACTCAAGGAGCCCCAACGATATGTTTAGATTAATCATTTTAAGTGGCCGATCACTTGACATGTCCGCTCTAAATCGTCCGTAACTTTTGATTTAGAGTTCAGAATGACATGAATCCAACGCTCACGTTAAGATAGCTAAATTTTCAATATTGTGACAACATTTCAGACTGAAAGAGCTACGACAAAACCTGAAAGTAATCCAATATATCTCAAACTACGTAATGTCATGTATTATGCTTCATTTATAAGCCTTTACTCAAGGAGCAGTAATGATCAGTTTAGAATGATCATTTTAACTGGCCGATCACTTGACATGTCCGCACTAAATTGTCCATAATGTTTGATTTGTAGATCAGAATGAAATGAATCAAACGCCCACGTTAAGCTAGCTCAATGCTCTATATTGTGACAACATTTGAGACTAAAGGAGCTACGACAAAGCCTCCATGTAATCCAATATATCCCAAACTGTGTGATGCCATGCATTATGCTTCAATTACAAGCCTTTACTAAAGAAGCACGAATGATCATTTTAACTGGCCGATCACTTGACATGTCCGCTTGAAATCGTCTTTTACTTTTGATTTAGAGTTCCGAATGACATGAATCCAATGATCACGTTAAGCTCAAAATGACATGATTCAAACGCCAACGTTAAGCTAGCTCAATTTTCCATATTGTGATAATTTTAAGACTGAAAGATCTACTACAAAGCTTCCAAGTAATTCAGTGTATCCAAAACTGCGTGATACCATGCATTATTCTTCATTTATAAGCCTTTATTCAAGGAGCACGAATGATAACTTTAGAGTGATCATTTTATCTGGCCGATCACTTGACATGTACCCACTAAGTCATCTGTAACTTTTGATTTAGAGTTCAGAATGACACGAATCCAACGCCGACGTTAAGCTAGCTCAATTTTCAATATTGTGACAACATTTCAGACTTAAAAAGTTACGACAAAACCTCCAAGTATTCCAATATATCCTAAGCTGCGTGATGCCTGCATTACGCTTCTTTTATAAGCTTTTACTCAAGAAACAGGAATAATCAGTTTAGAATGATCATTTTAACTAGCCGATCACTTGACATGTCCGCACTAAATCGTACATAACTTTTGACTTAGAGTCAGAACGAAAGAAATCAAACACCTATGTTAAGCTAGCTAATATTTCTATATTGTGACAACATTTGAGACTGAAAGAGCTACGACAAAGCCTCCAAGTAATCAAATGTATCACAAATTGCGTGATGCCATGCATTATTTTTCATTTATAAGCCTTTAGTCAAGGAGCCCCAATGATCAGTTTAGAATGATCATTTTAACTGGCCGATCACTTGACATATCCGCACTAAATCGTCTGTAACTTTTGATTTAGAGTTTATAATGACACTGAATCAAACGCCCACGTTAATCTAGCTCAATATTCTATTTTGTAACAATATATGAGGCTGAAAAAGCTACGACAAAGCCTCCATGTAATCCACGGTATCCCAAACTGCGCGATGCCATGCATTATGTTTCGTTTATAAGCCTTTACTTAAGGAGTACCAATGATCACTTTAGAATGATCATTTTTACTGGCCAATCACTTGGACATGTCCGCACTAGATCATATGTAAGTTTCTATATAGAATTCAAAATGACACGAATCCAACACCAACATTAATGTAATCCAACCTCTTAGAAAGATACTTAATCCAACGCCTATGTTAAGGAAGCTCAATATTCTATTTTGTGATAATTTTAAGACTGAAAGATCTACGAGAAAGCCTCCAACTACTCAACTATATCCCAAACTGCGTGATGCCATGCATTATGCTTCATTTATAAGCCTTTACTTATGGAGCACCAATTATCAGTTTAGAATGATCAATTTAATTGGCCAATCTCTTGGAAATTTCCGCACTAAATCATATGTAAGTTTCTATATAGAGTTCAAAATGCCATGAATACAACGCCGACATTAAACTAGCTAGATATTCTATATTGTGACAAAATTTGAGACTGAAAAAGCTACGACAAAGCCTCCTAGTAATCCATTGTATCCCAAATTTTGTGTTGCCATGCATTATGCTTCATTTATATTCCTTTACTCAAGTAGCACAAATGATCAATTTAGAATGATCTTTTTAACTAGCTAATCAACCTGAGATGTCCGTACTAAATCGTCATCAACTTTTGATTTAGAGCTCAAAATGACATGAGTCAAATGCCAATGTTAAGCTAGCTCAATTTTCCATATTGTGATAATTTCAAAACTGAAAGATCAAAGCCTCCAAGTAATCCAATATATCCAAATCTGTGTGATGCCATGCATTATTCTTCATTTATAACCTTTATTTAAGGAGCACGAATGATAACTTTACAATGATCATTTAGAGTTAAGAATGACACGAATCCAACGCCGACGTTAAGCTAGCTCAATTATCAATATTGTGACAACATTTCAGACTGAAAGAGATACGACAAAGCCTACAAGTAATCCAATATATCCCGAGTTGCGTGATGCCATGCATTATGCTTTATTTATAAGCTTTTACTCAAGAAGCAGCAATGATCAGCTTAGAATGATCATTTTAACTGGCCGATCACTTGACATATCCGCACTAAATCGCCCGTAACTTTTAATTTAGAGTTCAAAACGAAAGATATCAAACGCCCATGTTAATCTAGCTAAATTTTCTATATTGTGACAATATTTGAGACTTAAAGAGCTATGATAAAGCCTCCAATTAATCCAATATATCCCAACTGCGTGATGCAATGCATTATATTTCATTTATAAGCCTTTACTCAAGGACCATCAATAATCAGTTTAGAATGATCATTTTAACTGGCCTATGACTTGACATGTCTGCACTAAATCATTCGTAACTTTTGATTTAGAGTTCAGAATGACACGAATCGAATGGCCACGTTAAACTAAATCAGTTTTCTATAATGTGACAACATTTGAGACTAAAAGAGCTAAGAAAAAGCGTCCAAGTAATCAAATGTATCACAAACTGCATGATGCCATGCATTATGTTTCATTTATAAGCCTTTAATCAAGGAGCCCCAATGATCAATTTATTATGATCATTTTAATTGGCCGATCCCTTGACATATCTGCACTAAATCGTCCGTAACTTTTGAGTTAAAGTTCAGAATGACACGAATCCAATGCCCATGTTAAGCTAGATAAATTTTCTATAATATGACAACGTTTGAGACTGCAGGAGCTACGGCAAAGCCAATGTATCACAAACTGCGTGATGCCATGCATTATGTTTCATTTATAGGCCTTTATCCAAGAAGCCCCAACGATCTGCTTAGATTAATCATTTTAACTGGACGATTACTTCACATGTCTCCACTAAATCGTCCATAACTTTTGATTTTGAGTTCAGAATGAAAAGAATCCAACGCCCACGTTAAACTAACTCAATTTTCTATATAGTGACAACATTTGAGAATGAAAGATCTACGACAAAGCTCCAAGTAATCCAATAAATACCAAACTGGGCGATGCCATGCATTATGTTTCATTTATAAGCCTTTAATCAAGGAGCACCAATGATCAGTTTAGAATTATCATTTTAATAGTCCGATCACTTGACATGTCCGCACTAAATTGTCCTTCACTTTTGATTTAGAGTTCAGAATGACACGAATCCAATGCCCACTTTAACCTAGATCAATTTTCAATATTGTGAACACATTTGAGCCTGAAAGAGCTACGACAAAGTGTCCTGGTAATCAAGTGTATCCCAAATTGCGTGGTGCCATGCATTATGATTCATTTATAAGTCTTTACTCAAGGAGCACCAATGATACGTTTAGAATGATCATTTTAACTGGCCAATCATCTGTCATATCCGCATTAAATTGTTTTAAACTTTTGATTTGGAGTTCAAAATGACATGTATCCAATGCACACGTTAAGCTCGCTCAATTTTCTATATTGTGGCAACATTTCAGACTGAAAGAGCTACGCCAAAGCCCCCAAAGTAATCCAATATATACCAAATTGAGTGATGCCATGCATTATCCTTCATTTATAAGCCTTTTCTTAAAGAGCACCAATGATCAGTTTAGAATGATCATTTTGACTGGCCATTAACTTGACATGTCTGCACTAAATCATCTGTAACTTTTGATGTATAGTTTAGAATGATACAAATCCAAAGCCCACGTTAAGCTAGCTCAATTTTCAATATTGTGACAACATTTCAGACTGAAAGAGGTATGACAAAACCCCCAAGTAATCAATACATCCCAAACAGCGTGATGCCATGTATTATGCTTCATTTATAAGCGTTTACTCAAGGCACACCAATGATCAGTTCAGTTTCAAAATGATTAATTTATCTAGTAGAGAAACATGACATATCCGCACTAAATCGACGGTAACTTTTTATTTAAATTTCAGAATGACACGAATCCAATGCTCACATTAAACTAGCTCAATTTTCTATATTGTGACAACATTTGACACTGAAAGAGCTACCAAAAATCCTTCAAGTAATCCAATCTCTCCTAAATTACGTGATGCCATGCATTATGCTTCATTAATAAGCCTTTACTCAAAGAGCACTAATAATCAGTTTAACTAGCTGAACAACTTGACATGTCCACAATAAATTGTCTTTAACATTTGATTTATAGTTCAAACTTACATGAATCCAACGCCCACATTAATCCAGCTCAATTTTCTATAATGTCATAACAATTGAGACTGAAATAGCTACGACAAAGTCTCCAAATAATCCAATGTATCCCAAACTGTATAATGTCATTCATTATGCTTTATTTGTAAACCTTTGCTCAATAAGCACGAATGATCAATTTAGCTAGCTGATAAACTTGACATCTCTGCACTAAATTGTCCATAACTTTTGATCTAGAGCTCAGAATGAAACGAATCCAAAGTAAGGTAACTGAATATTCTATATTGTAACAAAATTTAAGACCAAAATAGCTAAGACAATGCTTCCAAATAATCCAATCTATCCCAAACTGCGTGATGCCATATATGATGCTTCATTTGTAAACATTTGCTCAATGAGCCCCAATGATCAGTTTAGAATGATCATTTTAACTAACTGATCAACTTGATATCTCCACACTAAATCAAATTTAACATTTGATTTAGAGCTCAAAATTATATGAATCCAATGCCCACATTAATCTAGCTCAATTTTCAATATTGTAACAACATTTGAGACTTAAAGAGCGACGACAAAGCCTCCAAGTAATCCAATGTATCCCAAACGGTATGATGCCATTCATTATGATTCATTTATAGGCCTTACTCAAGGATGACACGAATCCAACGACCATCTTACACTACCTCAAATTTATATATTGTGATAAAATTTAAGACTGAAATAGCTACGACAAAGCTTCCAAGTGATCCAATCCATCCCACACTACGTGGTGCCATACATTATGCTTCATTTTTAAACTTTTGCTCAATGAGCACCAATGATTAGTTTTGATTGATCAATTTAACTAGTCGTTAAACATGACAAGTACGCACTAAATCGTCCATAACTTTTGATTTAGACTTCAGAATGACACGAATCCAACGCCCACGTTAAGCGAACTCAATATTCTATATTGTGACAAAATTAAAGACTGAAATAGCTACGGAAAAGCCTCCAAGTAATAAAATCTTTCCCAAATTGCGTGATGTGTTGCATTATGGTTCATTTATACGCCTTTACTCAATGACCACCAATGATCAGTTTAGAAAGATCATTTAAACTAGCTCATTACCTCGATATGTCCAGACTAGTTTGTCTTTAACATTTGATATAGAGCTCAAACCGACATGAATCCAACACACACATTAATCTAGCTCAATTTTCTATATTGTGACAACATTTGAGAATGAAAGAGCTATGACAATGCTTCCAAGTAATCCAATCTTTCCCAAACTGTGTGATGCCATGCACTATGCTTCATTTGTAAACCTTTGCTCAATGAGCACCAATCATTAGTTTAGAATGATCAACCTAAATACCCAATAAACTCGAGATGTCCACACTAAATCGTCCATAATTTTTGGTTTAGAGTTCAGAATAACCGGAATCCAATTCCCACGTTAAGCTAGCACAATATTCTATATTGTGACAAAATTTTGGACAGAAATAGCTACGACAAAGCCTCCAAGTAGTCCAATCTATCCCAATCTGCATGATGCGCGCCATGCATTATGCTTCATTTGTAAACCTTTGCTCAACGAGCACTAATGATCAGTTTATAATGATCATTTTAACTAGCTGATCAACTTTACATGTCCACACTAAATCGTCGGGAAATGATTTTCCCGACGGATTTCCAACAAAAGAATTCCATCGGGACTATTTTGTCGGAAACCATATTCCATCGGGAATTCCTTACGAGTTTGCGATGAAGAATATCCGTTGTCAATAAGCGACGGATATTCGATAGGCAGTATCCGTGGGACATTACCATCATATTTGCAATGGAAGTCGTCTGTCGGTTCACCGTCGAGGAATTCTGATGAAATTTTCTGTCGGGAATGACATACCTAATACTGATTATATATATCATCGGAAACTACCGACGCATACCCGATGGCGTATAGCTGTCGGTATTTTCCGATGGTTTTTAGCCGTCAAGAATTTTCCGATGCCATTCCAATGAATACGCTTCCCGACGGAACTCTGTCTGTCTGTAATTCTTGATAGATTAGTGATTACTTTATCCGTCGGACCTTTATCTGTTTTCCGACCACTCCTTCCATCGGAATTAACCAAACAATTGAAATTTTTTTTAATAATTGTTTTTTAAATTTTTAAATAATTTTTTAAATAAAATATCAAATTATTAAATTTAGTAAATATTTTTTAAATATTTAATAGAAATATTAAAATTATTAAATGAAAATAATATTTCAAACTAAAAATATAATTATATTTAAATCTTAATTGTTTTAAAATCTAAAATCTACAAATTATATTGGAGGATAAGCAGAAAGAAGAAAAAATTCATCCGGATAATTCGGTAATTTGGTTTTCATAAAATCTTCAAAATATTTCAGCCTTCTCATCTGTATCTTCATAGCCGCCCTTTTTTCTTTCAGTTGGGTGTTCTCCTCATTTCAAGCCGCACATGTTGCACCATTGTTATCTGCGACTCTACCGATTCTTGGATGACGACCCTTTGAAAATAGTACTTCTTGTAAAAAAATTAAAAATATTATAAGAAAAATATTATAATATTAAATATAAAAATAAATAAAAAGAGAAATCAAAATTATATTAAGAACCAGACGGTTAATCTTAGAACGAAGAAATTCGGCGTCTGAAGATAAAACACCAACTTGAGACTGATGAGACAAAATATCACTTTTTTTCTTTTTCACTTTTTTAATGATCTCACTAATGAGACTACTTTGCTGAGACCAATTTTTTTGTTGGTGTGGATGGCCTCGAGAAGTTGCAAGGGATGTGGAGGTGCTCCAAATTCTTGTGTCTAAAAGTTAAAAAATATTAAATTAATATTTAAAAAAATTTCAAATAATAACAAATAAAATTAATAGAATAATAAAATTTACCAATTGATCGGCTCATCTCAGAAAACTTGTCGATCTAGCATTGTGAATGTAAATGCCTTTGCCTCTTCGGTCGCTCTTCCGGTTTCCCAAATTAGTCCTCGAGATGACCTCAGCGCTGGAAGATTCCCAATAACTAATAAAGTCATTCCAAACCGACTCATTCAATCCTCTTGGTTTTCCTTTTCCCTTTTTCACTTTTGTTTCCACTCGTTCTTGTGGCGGAAAAATTTTATGGTAGCCTAATTTTGAAAAGCTTCTTCTACCAAATTTGTGTTCATAGGATCCCATTTAAAATGTTGCTGCGAAATTGACTTATATGTTACTAAAACAATATTTAAAATAATTACATATTTAAATTCAAATTAACATACTATAAACGTCATGAACCAAATCTGACATTCTTCATATGAAATATCTCTAAATATTGTATATGGTTTGTTCAAAAGAGAATGAAGCATCTTTAATATAAATTTGTTTATTCCGTTGATTGAAATACGAGACCTACAAATTTTTATTAGAATAATGTTAAAATAGTGATTTTAAATATAATTATAGAAAATTAAATATAGCGTGTCGAATTCTCTTGATGCCTCGGATCAAGAAAAATAAGAAGTTACAACCAGATTGCCGAACCAATTATTCAATTTTCATTGGTCGAAAAGAATCATTTCCAGATTCTGAAAATTGAGTTGATATAAAACTTGGAGTATACGACTCACCACGTCAGTACTCTTGATACGACCTTAAAAATATTATTATTACATGAATACGACTACTACACTTGATGTTAATAATAATAATTAACACACAATAAACTAATAAAAACTAATTTAATCCTTCAAGCAATTTATGCATAACATGAAAAGAATTACTTGAACTTCCTCTTACGCAGTAATTACAAGAGCTTTTTATTAACATTAAGAAAAAGATTACACTAGACAGTTTTTTCTGATAATTCATAATAAGTAGTTATTGAAATCTGTATGGTTAACTACATTAAAATTAGGAGTTCTAATCATAGTAGAAATAAGGATAAACTACTTTCTGTTTTACCTCCAGTCCAATTTGCATTTGGGCTCTACTTATTATGGACATATATTTTGAGGATTTAAGTTGCCAA
The DNA here is from genome assembly GCA_018901935.1 of Pugionium cornutum. Taxonomy (NCBI): domain Eukaryota; kingdom Viridiplantae; phylum Streptophyta; class Magnoliopsida; order Brassicales; family Brassicaceae; genus Pugionium; species Pugionium cornutum. The sequence continues at coordinate 15,830,677 of CM032162.1, read as the reverse complement.
TTTTCAACTATTTCGGGATTCATCACTCTTTAATTAAATAATTGAATGACAAATTCGTGTGCATTTATATGATTTCCTTTATCCGTAATTATTAAAAAATATAAATTTGATAGAAGGTTCCATTATATCTTTCATTGTTAATTCATTAAACGATTGTTCACTATACTATCTGAATATCTAGAATCATTCATAATAACAACTGATGCATTCAACCCTATGATTGTTTTTAAAAAAAAAATCGCAGTGAATTCTATACTTGAAATATGTAGTACGATTGTGTTCCATGGCTATGTTGAGAAGAGATGTACAGATTTAAAGACGATTTGACCAAAGAATCTCGGGCTAAAACAAATAGAAAAATGTACATGAAGGAAACTTCTTAGTGCCTACTATTTGGAGATGGAATGCTCCAATGTAAGTTTCACTAAACCGTCCAGAATAAAGATAAGGATGTTCTTACAAAGAAGCAGAAGGCTGAATCGTATGAACAAATTAAAAATAGTATGAACAAATTAAAACTAGTATGAATACATTAAAATTAGTATGAACAAATTTTTGAAAACATAAAATTTGTGAGAAATTAGTATGAACAAATCAGAGAAACTGAATTTGCGAGGGCTAAACTTACATTTCCGACGATTACACTTACAAAGACCAAGAGGAGACTTCTGGCGACATCAGCGGCGGGAGGGGAAGAGGAGCGAACGGGAGAGAAGATTGAAAGAGAAGTCATGGGGTCATAGGTTATATTCGATATTTACGACGGCTAAGATCGTCGGAAATCTGTCGGCCAAATGATAAATATTTTTGCGAAAACCCCAGTGGTAAATTAACTTTCCCGCGTATAATTTTTTATTATCGGCATTCGTTCCGAAATTACCGATAAATTTCCGACAATAACTGAAAGTTCTGCATGGTCGCCAAATTGTTAGTCCACGTGGTAAAGGATATTTCTGACGGTGTTCCGTCAGATCTAGTAGTGTGATCGGTAATCCGTCTGACGTTTCCGATGGATTACCGACGGTCCCATTATTTGTTAACAAAAATAGTGAATATTTTTTATTTATAAAATGTAATTTTTTAAATTTTCAAGTATTTTATAATATCCAGATTAATTGCTAATGCAGATTTATTTTGTTTCTTAAGAATATACTAAAATAATGTGAAATAGCCCTTGCTCAGAATTTGTTATTTATTCAGATTTTGAAATTTGTTTATGTTTTGCTTGTTTATAGCTAATAATGTTCATAGTATTGTTCATAGTAATGTTTTTTTTCGGTGCATACACAAAGCTAGTTAAAGGTTGCCGCCTTTTTGACGATAGTAACCAAAAGTTTGCTATATTCTATGCATTCCCTAAACTGGTTTTTGGTTTATATTGGAAATGTTTACATTCGGAATGTGTACCATTTATTTTTTACAACCCATATATTTTTAAAAATTTTAAATCTATTAAACTCTATATTTTGAAATTTCTTTTTGTCGCATATCCGTCGGCAATTGTAGACAGAATTCCGACGGGTATTCCAAAGCCATCACCGATCCATCGGACAAACTTCTCTGACACGATAGGGTATAGTGTCAATACCCTAAGTCATCGGGAATCCATCTGGATAGGAGTTTGTTCCGACGGAATTGCAATGGGTGTCGGATACGGTATAAGTCGTTGGTTAGTTTTTTGGAATTCGACTGGATTTCCGACGGAAAGGCAATGGGTTTTGAAGTTCTGTCGCAACATTGGCGGAAATCCATCGCACATAGGAATTTAAATTTTTTTGGAAATATTATTTGACACTGAAAATTAAAGTATCCTAAAAACTAAAACATTGCAATCACAAATTTAATCCAAATCTGATAAACATTTCGAAGTAGCTAAATTTTTGTTGTCAAATTCGCCAATCTCTTCTTATGAGTCTTGAAATACGTTGTAATATCCGTCTGTGGTGTCATCATCAACAAGGTTAACTTCAAGAGAAGTTTCTATGGAACCTAAGTTGCCAATTGTGCTTTGCTGCACAGGGTTTTTCTTGGAAACACCACATACCATTACTCTATGGTGTATTGATGTCACTTTAATCCAAGGATCTTGTTTGTTCCTTACACGAGGATATCAAATATAACAAACCTGGTCCGCTTGTGATGCAAGTAAAAAAGGATCATATTTTTGATGTCGCTTACGAGAGTGGATAGATGTAACACCGAATTCGTCTTGACGTTGACAAATCATAGGGTCATACTAGTCAAAGTAGAACACAATACACCTCAAATCAATCATTCCTGGATAGTGAACTTCTAATATTTCACGAAGAACACCGTTGTATTCAATTTCACTATATTGAGATGATATACCATAATTAGAAGTTGTTTGTGAGCTTCGTTCGCGATGACTCTTAAAAGCATATCCACGAGTGCAGTACATTGGATAAGATTTTGCCGTAAATGTAGGACCACTACCAACTCAACTAACCATGTGGGAAACGTTATCCCCGTAGAAGAACCCGTAGTAACGTGCAAAATAATTGAATGCACTTAACTATATATATATATATATAAGAAATTATTATTGAAAATTACATAATTAATTAACAGTGACGTAAAAGTGCAACCAACTTGCAAATTCCCTCTTTTTAAGTCCGACCAACTCATTCTCTGTGTAATTTGAATAATGCATACATATTTGATCCATGTATATCCTGTTAATTATAAACAAAATAATTAAAAATAAAGTATAATAAAAATTTTAAAAAAATTAAATGAATGTACCTTTCATATTCCAAAACGTCATCACAATTTGTCAAAATATACAGATGCAAGTGTCTGTGTTCCTCCTCTAATAGGTGTCGTATCTTCCCTTTTCCACTTAAACGTTCAATTTTTGCAAATACTTATGGCACATACACTGGATAGCCAGGTTTTTCTTCTCCATCATCATGTCGTTCAGGTCATCTATATTTTGTTTGGAATTGTGATGGAAAATAGTAGTTGGCGAAGTTAGATGTTTCCTCATTAATACTTTGTGCGACGATTGAATCTTCAACCCTGGAAAGATTTTTAACTTTTTTCTTTAGGTGCAACATATATCTCTCAAAAGGATACATCCATCGGTACTGAACAGGTTCTCCAAGTGCTGCTTTTCTAGGGAGGTGGATAGGAACATGTTCCATAACATCGAAAAATGCTGGTGGAAATATTTTCTCGATGTTACAAATGAGAATTGGTATTTTTTCCTCCAAATTTCGTATATCATCTCTGGTAAGTGATCTTTTACAAAAATCTCGGAAAAGCACTAATCCCTGTATAATAAAAAAGTTAATCCTACCAGAAAATTATGATTATATATAAAATAACGTAAACGTACCTGCAATTGCTCCATCGATGTTTTTAGATAGAATATCCCTAAAGTAAAATGGAAATAGTTTTTGCATGACAACATGACAATCATGACTTTTCATCCCTTTAAATTTGCCTTCAATCGTATCGACACAATTACGAAGATTAGATGCATATCCGTATGAAAATCTGACACTATGCTTAATCCACTGAAAGAATTCGTCTTTTGCATGCGCATCCAACTGGAATGCAAGAGACAATGATTTTCCATTACACATTTTATGTAGTTCCTTCCGGGAACAAATATCTAGTAAATCCAATCCACCTTTCAGACTATCTTTCATTTTTCCTTGCACAATTAGAACAGTATTCATTATGTTTTCGAAAAAATTCTTTTCACTATGCATAACATCTAGATTATGCCGCAACATAAGGTCACTCCAATATGGTAAATCCCAAAAATACTCTTCTTGTGCCAATTATGGTATTCGCCACAACCATCAATAGGATAGTATCCGTTACCTCCACATGAAGCCGTTATCTAAGCACCAAAATCTCTAAGTTGAGTCATCATATTATTCTCATCAAGCATAGGAGGTGGATAATCAAATTGTTTTTTGTTTTCCCTAAACAATGTCGTACTCCGGCGATATGGAGGATCTTATCGTAGAATGCTTCGATGACAATCAAACCAACTAGTCTTTTGTCCGTGTTTCGGTTGAAAAGCATCAGTATTATCGTGACAATATGAGCATGCTAACTTTCCATGCCTCGACCATCCTAATAACATACCCTATGCTGGAAAATAACTTATGGTCCACATAATTAGTGCTCGCATCAAGAAGTTCTGTTGGTTGGAAACATCGAATGCTTCAACACCATTTTCCCGCAACATTTTTAACTCATGCATTAGTGGCTGCAAGAAAATATCAAACGATTGCTTAGGATGCTCTGGACCTTGGACGAGAATTGTTAGAAAAAAAACTCTCGTTTCATGCAAAACGAAGGAGGCAAATTATAAGGTGTCACAATAACTGGCCCCAACGAGTATTGCATCCCATGCTTCCCAAAAGGGTTGAATCCATCTCTAGATAACCCAAGGTATACATTCCTAGGCTCGTATGCAAAACTTGGATAAGCCTCTTTATAATGTTCCCATGCTTCTGCATCCGTGGGATGCACAATTTCTCCATTCGAATTATGTTCTGCATGCCATCTCATAGGCTTAGCCGTGTGTTCGGATTGGTATAACCTCTTTAACCTCTTTGTTAATGGCAAATACCACATCCGTTTATGCGTAATAGGTACTCTGCCGCTTGTCTCTTGAAATCGAGGTTTGTGAAAACATCGACACTTCATGCGGTTTTCATCATTTCTCCAATAGATAATGCAATTGTCAATACATTCATCGATCATCCATTACGCAAATCCAAGACCCGCTACAAGTTTTGAACCTTGTAATTTGAAACATGTGCAATATTATCATCAAGTAATATATCTCTGTAAAAATCAGCTATCGCATTCACAACATCTTCAGCCAAGTTGAAATCCATTTTTATCGTCATCTACCTTCTTGCAACAGATAAAGGCAATAATCCATCTCTACATCCTTTATACAAAGGCTGCTTGGATGCCTCTAACATATCAAAAAGATTTTGGGCTTCCAAATTAGATTCCTCTATTCTACTCCTATCTTCAACGTACGGTGCTCTTTGTTCACGAAACACATTATTCACCATATGAACATTACTTTCGTTTATATCAACTTCTGATGCCGGTTCCTCTACCCTAACATTAGTAATATCTAACCTTTTGAAGTACTACCATAATATTGTATCGTTGCATCAATTTCTCCATGTGACTACCAAATTTTGTAACCTGGCATAAATCTAGTCCTATACAAATGATTACGTACTTCTCTAACAAAGATTAATCTCTGATTTCGACATTTAATACATAGACAATATATTTTACCATATTCCGATGTCATGCTATTGTTTGATACAAATGTCATGAATTCCTCAACACCTTGCGCAAATTAATCCGTCAATTCCCTCATAGTTGAATCATACAGAGGTTTATCCATCCATGATCGAAAATAATCATAACAACCTGAAGAATACATTTTGTTAAGACTTTTTATTCTGATAAAATTGTGAAGGAGTAGAGGGTATTTATAATAGAAATTAGAAGATTATCACGAATTGTTAACCTATTATTATGAAATTTTAACAAATAATCACAAATTTTTAACATATTTTTCTTCAGAATATCCGCTTTCCCGACGGACTTCCGATGGTTTCCAACAATTTTTGGACATCTCCGATGATCCTCTAGGTTTACAGTTTGGTCAAACAAACAACTGCCAAAAACATAGGACTTCGTCGGAAAATCATCGGAAATACCGACAGATTTTTGACAACGTTTAGATTTATTCAACAAAAACAAATTACATGGAATCGGTCAATCGATATATTACCGATGGATTACCGAAGAATATTGAAAAGCAATATCCATGAGGAATTAGTCGGTAAATACCAACGGTATTTATTTCGTCGGAACTTACCAACGTTTCAGCGAGGAGGTTCCAACACCATGGATGTCATCGGTAATGGGACGGACGTCCGTCGGGTTTAAGAATGAAATAGTTTGGAAAAAACCTCAAAGTAATCCAATGTATCCCAAACTGTGTGATCCCATGCATTATGATTCATTTATAAGCCTTTACTCAAGGAGCACCTATGATTATTTAAAATGATACTTTTAACTACCTAATCAACTCACCATGTCCGCACTAAATCATCCACACGAATCCAACGACTACGTTAAGCTAGCTCAATTTTCTGTATTATGACAAAATGTAAGGCTAAAATAGCTACAAAAACCCTCAAAGTAATCCAATCTTTCCCAAACTACATGATGAACTATGCTTCATTTTTAAACCTTTGGTCAATGAGCACAAATGATCAGTTTAGCATGGTTACTTTAACATGCTGATCAACTTGACATGTCCGCACTAAATCGTCTTTAACATTTGATTTAGAGCTCAAATTGATATGAATCTAACGCCCATGTTAATCTATCTCAATTTTCAATATTGTTACAACATTTGATATTGAAAGAGGTACGGTAAAGCCTCCAAGTAATCCAATGTATCCTTTGTGTGATGCATGCATTATACTTCATTTATAAGCCTTTACTCAAGAAGCACCAATGATCAGTTTAGAATGCTCATTTTAACTGCCTGATAAACTATTGATTTAGAGTTCATAATGACAGGAATCCAATGCCCACGTTAAGCTAGCTCAATTTTCTATATTGTGATAAAATGTAAGACCGAAATGGCTATGACTAAGCATGCAAGTAATCCAATTATTCCTAAACTATGTGATGCCATCCATTATGCTTCATTTATAATCCTTTGCTCAATGAGCACCAATGATCAGTTTAGAATGATCAATCTAACTATCCAATAAATTTGACATGTCTACACTAAATCGTCCGTAACTCTTATTTAGAGTTCCAAATGACAGTAATCCAAAATCCTCGTTAGCTAACTCAATTTTCTATATTGTGACAAAATTTAAAACCGCAATAGCTACGAGAAAGCCTCCAAGTAATCTAATGTATCCCAAACTGCGTGGTGCCATGCATTATGCTTCATTTATAATCCATCAATTGTAAACCTTTACTCAAGAAGCACCAATAATCAGTTTGGAGAGATCAATTTAACTGCATGATGCCATGCATTATGATTCATTTATAAGCCTTTACTCGAAGAGCACTAATGATGAGTTCAGAATAATCAGTTTAGAATGATCACTTTAACTGTCCGATCAACTTGAGATGTCCAGGCCAAATCGTTCATAACATTTGATTTAGAGTTCGGAATGACACGAATCCAACGCCCACGTTAAGCTAGTTCGATATTCTATATTGTGACAAAATTTAAGACCGAAATAGATACAACAAAGCCTCTATGTAATCTAATCTATCTCACACTGTGTGATGCCATGCATTATGCTTCATTTGTAAACCTTTTCCTAATGATCAGTTTAGAATGATCATTTTGACTAGCTGATCCGCTGACAAGTCCCCACTAAATCATCTTAATCATTTGATTTAGAGCTCAATATGATAATAATCCAATGCCCACATTAATCTAGCTCAATTTTCAATAATGTGACAACATTTGAAACTAAAAGGGCTACGATAAAGCCTCCAAGTAATCCAATGTATCCCAAACTGCGTGATGCCATTCATTATACTTCATTTATAAACCTTTACGCAAGGAGCAGCAATGATTAGTTTAAAATGATCATTTTAACTGGCCATTCAACTTCACATGCCTGCACTATATCATCCATAACTTTTGATTTAGAGTTCAAAATGACACGAATCCAATGCCCACGTTATGCTAGCTAAATTTTCAATATTGAGAAAAAATTTACGACAAAAAAATTTAAGACAAAGCCTCTAAGTAATCCAATCAACCTAAATTGTGTGATGCCATGCATTATGTTTCATTTGTAAACCTTTCCACAATGAGCACCAATGATTAGTTTAGAATGATCAATTTAACTAGCTGATAAACTTGACATTTCCAAACTAAATCATCAGTAACTTGTGATTTAGAGTTCAGAATGACACATATCCAACGCCCATGTCAAGATAGCTTAATATTCATTATTTTGATAAAATTTAAGACAAAAATAGCTACGACAAAGCCTCCAAGTAATCCAATCTATCCCAAACTGCGTGATGTCATGCATTATGCTTTATTTATTCGTTATTCAATGAGCACCAATGATAAGTTTAGAATGATCACTTTAACTACCCGATAAAATTTACATGTGATTTAGAGTTCAGAATGACACGAATCCAATGTCCACGTTAAACTAACTCAATATGTTATATTGTGAAAAAATTTAAGATAGTATACCTACGAAAAGCCTTCAAGTAATCCAATCTACCCAAATTGCGTGATGCCATGCATTATGGTTCATTTATAAACCTTTGCTCAATGAGCACCAATTATCAGCTTAAAATGATCATTTTAACTAGCCGATTAACTTTACATGTCCGCACTAAATCGTCTATAACATTTGATTTAGAGTTCAAAATGACATGAATCCAACGCCCACGTTAAGCTAGCTCAATATTCTATACTGTGACAAAATTTAAGACTGAACTAGCTACGAAAAAGCCTCCAAATAATCCAATGTATCTTAAACTGCGTGGTGCCATGCATTATGCTTTATTTGTGAACCTTTTCTCAATGAGCACCAATTATCAGTTTAAAATGATCAATTTAACTAGCTGATAAACTTATAATGCCTGCTCAAAATCCTCCGTAACTTTTGATTTGGAATTCATAATGACACAAATCCAACGCCTACATTAAGCTAGCTCAATATTCTATACTGTGATAATATTTAATACCGATATAGAGACGAAAAAGCCTCCAAATAATCCAATCTATCCCAAATTGCATGGTGCCATGCATTATGCTTCATTTATGTTGTACTCAATGAGCACCAATGATCAAATTAGAATGATCAATTTAACTAGCTGATAAACTTGACATGCCTACACTATATTGTACGTCACTTTTGATTTAGAGTTCAAAATGACATTAATCCAACACCCACGTTAAGCTAGCTCAATATTCTATATTTTGAAAAAATTTAAGACCGAATTAATTACGACAAAGAATACAAGTATTCCAATCTATCCCAAACTGCATGATGCCATGCATTATGCTTCATTTGTAAACCTTACTGATTAACTTGACATGTCTACACAAAATCATCTTTAACATTTGATTTAGAGCTCAAAATGACATGAATAAATGCCCACGTTATTCTAGCTCAATTTTCAATGTTGTGAAAACATTCAAGACAGAAAAAGCTATGACAAAGCCTCCCAGTAATCCAATATATCCCAAACTGCGTGATGCCATGCATTATGCTTCATTTCTAAGCCTTTACTCAAGGAGCAAGAATGATCCTTTTAGAATGATCATTTTAACTGGTTGATAACCTTGACATATTCTCACTATATCGTCCATAACTTTTGATTAAGAGTTCAGAATGCCACGAATCCAGCGTGCACGTTAAGCTACCTCAATTTTCTATATTGTGACAACATTTGAGACTGAATGAGATAACACAAAGGCTTTGAGTAAGCCAATATATCCTAAACTGTGTGATGCCATCCATTATTTATAACCCTTTATTCAAGGAGCACTAATGATCATTTTAGAATGATCAATTTAACTGGCTGATCAACTTGACATTTCCGCATTGAATCGTGCGTAACTTTTATTTAGAGTTCAGAATGAAAAGAATCCAATGCGCACGTTAAGCTAGCTCAATATTCTATATTGTGACGAAAATTAAGAATGAAAAAGCTACGGCAAAGCCTCCAAGTAATCCAATATATCCAAAACTATGTGATGCCATGAATTATGTTTCATTTCTAAGCCTTTACTCAAGGAGCACCAATGATCAGTTTAGAATGATCACTTTAACTGGTCGATCAACTTAACATGTCCGCACTAAATCATCTATAAATTTTAATTTAGAGTTTAGAATGCCACAATTCCAACACCCATGTTAAGCTACCTAAATTTTCTATATTGTGATAAAAATTAAGACCAAAATAGCTACGCCAATCCCTCCAAGTATTCTAATGTATCCCAAACTGCGTGATGCCATGGATTATGCTTTATTTGTAAACCATTGCTCAATGAGCACCAATGATCATTTTAGAATGATCAATTTAGAAAGATCAATATAACTAGCTGATAAACTTGACATGTCCGCACTAAATTCTCTGTAACTTTTGATTTAGAGTTCAAAATGACATGAATCCAACGCCCACGTTAAGGTAGCTGAATATTCTATATTGTGAAAAGATTTAAGCCCAAAATAGCTATGACAATGCCTCCAAGTAATCCAATGTATCCCAAACTGCATGATGCCATGCATTATGCTTCATTTGTAAACCTTTGCTCAATGAGCACCAATGATCAGTTTAGAATGACCATTTTGACTAGCTGATCAACTTGACATGTCCCCACTAAATAGCCTTTAGTATTTTATTTAGAGCTCAAAATGATATAAATCCAACGCCGACGTTAATCTAGCTCAATTTTCAATGTTGTGACAATATTTGAGACTAAAAGAGCTACGACGAAGCCTCCAAATAATCTAATGTATCCGAAATTGCCTGATGCCATGCATTATGCTTAATTTATTAGCCTTTACTTAAGGAGCACCAATGAAAAGTTTAGAATGATCATTTTAATTGTTCGATTAACTTAAAATGTCCACACTAAATCATCTGTAACTTCATATTTAGAGTTTAGAATGATAAGAACCCAATGCCCACGTTAAGCTACCTCAATTTTCTATATTGTGATAAAATTTAAGACCAAAATAGTTACGACAAAGCTTTCAAGTAATCCAATCTATCCCAAACTGTATGATGCCACGCATTATGCTTCAATTGTAAACCTTTGCTCAATGAGCACCAATGATAAGTTTAAAATGATCAATTGAACTTGCCGATAAACTTGACATGTCCGCAATAACTCGTACGTAACTTTCGATTTAGAGTTTAGAATTACACGAATCCGACGCCCATGTAAAGCTAGATCAATAGATTATCTATGTTTAAACTCTTCACAACTTATCAATGGATATAACCTGTTTGATATGAATAGTCTGTCAGTCCCCACCCACGAGTAAATATTTCATAGTAGCCTCATTAGAATCCATTATTTCAAACTTTTTTAGAGCAGAGAGATATCAACCAGAGCAAACAAATTCCATTTTGGGACTGATTCATCCTTCCCGAACACAGCATATTGTGAAAACATTTCATAGCTACGACAAAGCCTCCAAGTAATCTAATCTATCCCAAATTGTGTGATGCCGTGCATTATGGTTCATTTATAAGCCTTTACCCAATGAGCACCAACGATCAGTTTAGAATGATCATTTTAACTAGTTGATGAACTTGACATATCCGCGCTAAATTGTCTTTAACATTTGATATAGAGCGCAAACTGATATGAATCTAATACCCACGTTAATCTACCTCAATTTTCTATATTGTAACAACATTTGAGACTGCTACTAGAAAGCCTCCAAGTAATCCAATGTATCCCAAACTGCGGGATGTCATGCATTATGCTTCATTTGTAAACCTTTGCTTAATGAGCACTAATGATCAATTAAGAATAATTAATTTAACTAGCTGGTAATCTTGACATGTCTCCACTAAATTGTCGGTAACTTTTGATTTGGAGTTCCGAATGACACGTATCAAACACCCACGTTAATCCAGCTGAATATTATACATTGTGACAAAATGTAAGACCAAAATAGCTACGACAACGCCTCCAAGTAATCAAATCTATCCAAAACTACGTGATGCCATGCATTGTGCTTCATTTGTAAACTTTTGCTTAAGTACAACCAATGATCAGTTTAGAATGATCATTTTAATATTGTGACAACATTTGAGTTTGCAACAGGTACGACAAAGCTTTCAAGTAATCCAATGTATCCCAAACCGCGTGATTCCATGCATTATGCTTTATTTATAGGCCTTTACTCAAGGAGCACCAATGATCAGTTTAGAATGAATCCAATGCCCATGTTAATCTAGCTCAATTCTAAATATTATAACAATATTTGACACTAAAAGAGCTACAACAAAGTCTCCAAATAATCCAATGTATCAGAAACTGTTGATGCCATACATTATACTTTATTTATAGGCCTTTACATAACAAGCACCAATGATCACTTTAGAATCATCATTTAACTGGTCGATCAATTGGACATGTCTGCACAAAATCATCTGTAACTTTTGATTTAGAGTTCAGAATCACACGAATCCAACGACCACGTTAAGTTACCTCAATTTTCTATATTTTGAGAAAATTTAAGAATGAAATAGCTATGACAAAGTTTCAAAGTAATCCAATAAATCCCAAACTGCGTGATGCCATGCATTATGCTTCATTTGTAAACCTTTGCTCAATGAGCACCAATGATAAGTTTAGAATGATCAATTTAACTATCCGATAAACTTGACATGTCCATACTAAATCGTCCATAACTTTTTATTTAGAGTTTAAAATGACACAAATCGAACGCCCACGTTGAGCTAGCTCAGTATTCCATATTGAAAAAAAATTTGAAACCGAAATAGCTATGAAAAAACCTCCAAGTAATCCAATCTATCCCAAACTGCGGGATGCCATGCATTATGCTTCAATTATACACCTTTGCTTAATGAGGACTTGAAATGTTCATTTTAACTAGCTTATCAACTTGAAATGTCCGCATTAAATTTTCTTTAAAATTTGATTTAGAGCTCAAACTGACATGAATCCAACGCGCACATAATCTAGTTCAATTTTTCTATATTGTGACAACATTTGAAAGCGAAAGAGCTACAACAATGCCTCCAAGTATGTATCCCAAACTGCGGGATGCCATGGATTATGCTTCATTGATAAACCTTTGCTCCATGAGCACCTATGATCAGTTTAAAATGATCAATTTAACTAGCTGATAAACTTGACATGTCCGCACTAAATTGTTTGTAATTTTGATTTAGAGTTCAGGATGACACAAATCCAACGCCCACGTTAAGGTAGCTGAATATTCTATATTGTCAATTTAAGATTAAAATAGCAACGACAATGCCTGCATGTAATCCAATCGATCCCAAACTACGTGATGCCATACATTATGCTTCATTTGTAAACCTTTGCTCAACGAGCACCAATGATCTGTTTAGAATTATCAATTTAACTAGCCGATAAACTTGACATGTCCACTCTCAATTATCCGTATCTTTTGAGTTAGAGTTCAGAATGACACTAATCCAACGTTCACGTTAAGCTATATCAATTTTATATACTGGGACAAAATTTAAGACAAAATAGCTACGACAAAGCCTGCAAGTAATCAAATGTATCCCAAAGTTAGTGACACCATGAATTACGCTTCATTTATAAGCCATTAGTCAAGGAGCACCACCGATAAGTTTAAAATGATCATTTTAAGTGGTCGATCAACATGACATGTACAGATTAAATCATCCGTAACTTTTGATTTAGAGTTCAAAATGACACATATCCAATGCCCACATTAAGCTAGCTCAATTTTCTATATTGTGAAAATATTTCAGATTGAAAGTGCTACCAAAAAGACTTCTAGTAATCCAATATATCCTAAATTGTGTGATGTCATGCATTATGGTTCATTCATAAGTCTTTTCTCAAGGAGTACTAATGATGAATTTAAAATGATCACTTTAACTTGCCGATCAACTTTCAAATGTCCACACTAAATCGTCTGTAACATTTGGAGTTTAAAATGACACGAATCCGACGCCAACGTTAAGGTAGCTGAATATTATATGTTGTGACAAAATTTATGACCAAAATAGCTACGACAACACCTCCTAGTAATCCAATCTATCCGAAACTGCGTAATGCCTTGCATTATGCTTCATTTCTAAACCTTTGCTCAATGAGCACCAATGATCAGTTTAGAATGATCATTTTAACTAGCTGATCAATTTGACATGTCCGCACTAAATCATCTTTAACATTTGATTTACGGATCAAAATGATATGAATCCAACACCCACGTTAATATTGCTCAATTTTCAATATTGTGAAAACATTTGAGACTGAAAGAGGTACGACAAAGCCTCCAAGTAATCCAATGTATCCCAATCTGCGTGATGCCAGGCGTTATGCTTCATTTATAAGCCTTTACTCAAGGAGCACCAATGATCAGCCTAGAACAATCATTTTAATTGGTCGATCAACTTGACATTTCCGCACTAAATCGTCTGTAACTTTTGATTTAGAGTTCAGAATGACAAGAATCCAACGCCCACGTTAAGCTACCTCAATTTTCTATGTTTTAACAAAATGTAAGACTGAAATAGCTACGAGAAAGCTTCCAAGTAATCCAATCGATCCCAAACTTCGTGATGCCATGCATTATGCTTCATTTGTAAACCTTTGCTCAATGATCAGCAATGATATGTTTAGAATGAACAATTTAACTAGCCGGTAAACTTGATATGTCTGAGTTAAACACTACGACAAATCCTCAAAGTAATCCAATGTATCCCAAACTACGTGATGTGATGCATTACGTTTCATTTATAGGTCTTTACTCAATGAGCATAAATGATTAGTTTATAATGATAATTTTAACTGGCCGATCAACTTCACATGTACACACTAAATCATACATAACTTTTGATTTAGAGTTCAGAATCACAAATCCAACACCAATGATAAGCTAGCTCGATTTTTATACCGTAACGACATCTGACTGAAAGATATACCACAAATCCTTTAAATAGTCCAAGTATTCCAAACTGCATGATGACATGCATTATGCTTCATTCATAAGCCTTTTCTAGAGGAGCACCGATGATCAGTTTAGAATGATTATTTTAACTGACCAATCAACTTGATATATTCACACTAAATCGTACACAACTTTTGATTTAGAGTTTAGAATGACACGAATACAACTCCCATGTTAAGCTAGCTCAATTTTCGATATTGTGACAAAATTTAATACCAAAATAGCTACTACAAAGCCTCCAAGTAATCGAATCTTTCCCAAATTGTTTTATGCCATGTATTAGGCATCATTTGCAACCCTTTGCTCAATGAGCACCAATGATCGGTTTAGAGTGATCATTTTAAATAGCCGATCAAGTTGTCATGTCCGCACTAAATCGTTCGTAACTTTTGATTTAGAGTTCAGAGTGACATGAATCCAATGCCCAAATAAAGCTAGCTCAATTTTCTATATTGTGAGAAAAAAAAGCTAAGTCAAAGCCACCAAGTAATTGAATCTGTTCAAAACTGCGTGACGCCATGCATTATGCTTCATTTATCTGCCATTGCTCAATGACCACTAATGATCAGTTTAGAATGATCATTTTAACTACCTGATCAACTTGACATATCCACACTAAATTATCTTTAACTTTCGATTTAGATCTCAAATTGACATGAATCCAACGCTCGCGTTAACCTAGCTCAATTTTCCATATTGTGACAACCTTTGAGACTGAAAGGGGTACAACAAAGCCTCTAAGTATTCCAATATACCCTAAACTGCATGATTCCATGCAATATGCTTCATTTAAAAGCCATACCTGAAGGGGCACCAACGATTAATTTAGAATGATCACCTTAACCGGCCAATCAAGTTGACATGTCCGCACTAAATCGTTTGTAACATTTGATTGAGAGTTCAGAAAGGCACGAATCCAACGCCAAGGTTAAGCTAGCTCAGTAATTTGTATTACGACAAAATTTAAGACCAAAATAGATACGAAAAAGCCTCCAAGTAATCCAATATATCCCATATTGTGTGATGCCCCATTATGCTTCATCTATACGCTTTAACTCAGTGAGTACTAGTGATCAGTTTAGAATGATCATTTTAACTAGCTGATCAACTTGACATGTCCGCACTAAATCGTCTTTAACTTTTCATTTAGAGCCCAAAATGACATGAATCAACCGCCCACGTTAAGCTAGCTCAATGTTCCATAAGGTGACAACATTTGAGAGTGAAAGAGCTACAGAAAAGCTTCCAAGTAATACAATGTATCGAAAACTGCGTGATGCCATGCATTACGCTTCATTTACAAGTTTTTACGCAAGGAGCACCAATGATCACTTTAGAATGATCATTTTAACTGCCCGATCAGCTTGACATGTACGCACTAAATCGTCTGTGACATTTTATTTAGAGTTCAGAATGACACGAATCCAATGCCCACGTTATGCTAGCTTAATTTTCTTTATTATGACAACATTTAAGAATAAAAGAGCTAACACAAAGCCTCTAAGTAACTGACCAATCAACTTGACATATCCGCATTAAATCGTCCTTAACTTTTGATTTATAGTTCAGAATGAAACGAATACAACGCCCATGTTAAGCTGGCTCAATTTTCTATATTGTGACAAAATTTAAATAGATACGACAAAGCCTACAGGTAATCAAATCTTTCCCAAACTGCTTGATGCCATGCATTATGCCTCATTTGCAATCCTTTGCTCAATGAGCACCAGTGATCAGTTTAGAATGATCATTTTAACTGGCCGATCAATGAGCACCAGTGATCAATTTCTATATTGTGACCAAAAGTAAGACCGAAATAGCTATGACAAAGCCTCCGAGTAATCGAATCTATCCTAAACTGTGTGATGTCATGCATTATGCTTCATTTATACGCCATTGCTCAATGACAACCAATGATGAGTTTAGAATGATCATTTTAACTACCTGATCAACTTGACATGTCCACACTAAATTGAATTTAACTTTCGATTTAGACCTCAAATTGACATGAATCCAATGCCCACATTAAGCTAGCTCAAGTTTTCATATTCTGACAACTTTTGACACTGAAAGGGCTATGACAAAGCCTCTAAGTATTCCAATATACCCCAAACTGCATGATCCCATGCATTATGCTTCATTTATAAGCCTTTCCTGAAGGGGCAACAATGATAAGTTTAGAATGATCACCTTAACTGGCCGATCAAGTTTGTAACACCCCCGATCCTTAGTAAGGATTGGTTGGGGGAGCTGGCCAGCAGATGGGCGAGCTGGCCGGCAGCTGGGTGAGCTGGCTGACAGCTGGGCGATCTGGCCGGCAGTTGGGTGAACTGGCTGGCAGTTGGACGAGCTGGTTGGTAGCTTGGCCAGCTAGCACTGGCTCGGGCAGTTGGTGCCGAACCAGTGCAACGAACAGGCTTCATTTATAAGTTTTTACTCAAGGAGCACCAATGATCAGTATAAAATGATCATTTTAACTGTCTGATCAACTTGACATGTACGCACTAAATCATCTGTGACTTTTGATTTAGAGTTCAGAATGACACGAATCCAATGCCCATGTTAAGCTAGCTCCATTTTCTATATTCTCGCAACATTTGAGACTGAAAGAGCTACGACAAAGTTTCTAAGTACATCCAAAACTGCGTGATGCCATGCATTATGATTCATTTATAAGTATTTACTCAAGGAGCATTTATGATCAGTTTAGAATGATCATTTTAACTGGCCGATCAACTTCAAATGTCCGCACTAAATCATGTGTAACTTTTGATTTAGAGTTTAGAATGACACGAAATAAACGCCCATGTTAAGGTAGCTCAATTTTCTCTATTGTGACAAAAGTTAAGACCAAAATAGGTATGACAAAGCCTCCAAGTTATCGAATCTATCCCAAACTGTGTTATGCCATGCATAATGCTTCATTTCTAAACCTTTGCTCAATGAGCACCAATGATGATCTTAGAAAGATGAATTTAACTGGCTGATAAACTTGAAATGTATGCACTAAATCAACCCGTAAAACTTTTGATTTAAGGTTAAGAATGACACGAATCCAACGTCCACGTTAAACTAGCTCAATTTTCTATATTGTGACATACATTTACTAAATCAGCTCTAATGATCAGCTTAGAACGATCAATTTAGAACGATCAACTTAACTTGCCGATCAACTTGACATGTCCACACTAATTCATCTGTGACTTTTGATTTAGAGTTCATAATGACACGAATCCAACGCTCAAGTTAAGGTAGCTCAATATTCTATATTGTGACAAAATTTAAGACCAAAATAACTATGACAAAGCCTCCAACATTTGAGACTACGTGATGCCATGCATTATGCTTCATTTATACGCTTTTACTCAATGAATACCAATGATAACTTTAGAATGATCATTTTAGCTAGCTGATCAACTTGCCATGGCCGCACTAAATCTTTTTTTAACTTTTGGTTTAGAGCTCAAAGTGACATGAATACAACACCCACGTTAAGCTAGCTATATTTTCCATATTATCACAACATTTAAGACTCAAAGAGATATGACAAAGGCTCCAAGTAATTCAATATATACCAAACTGCGTGATGCAATGCATTACGCTTCATTTATAAGTATTTACTCAATGAGCACCAATGATCACTTTAGAATTATCATTTTAACTGGCTGATAAACTTGACATGTACACACTAAATTGTCTGTAACTTTTATTTTTAATTCAAAATGACATGACTCCAAAGCCCACGTTAAACTAACTCAATTTTCTATATTTTGACAATATTTGAGACTAAAAGAGCTACCAAAAAGTTTCCAAGTAATCCAATTTATCACAAACTGCATGATGTCATGCATTATATATGCTTCATTTATAAGCCTTTACTCAAGCAGAAACAACGATCAGTTTAGAACGATCATGTTAACTAGCCCATTGGCTTGACATGTCCGCACTAAATCGTATGTAACTTTTGATTTAGAGTTCAGAATGACACGAATCCAACGCCCATGATAAGGTAGCTCAATTTTTTATATTTGTGATAACATTTGAGACTGAATGAGCTTTGACAAAGCCTCCAAGTAATCCCATGTATCCCAAACTTCGTGATGCCATGCATTACGCTTCATTTATAAATCTTTACACTTTTAGAATGAGAACCAATGATAAGTTTAGAATGATCATTTTAACTGGCCGATCAACTTGACATGTACGCACTAAATCATTGATTTAGAGTTGAGAATGACATGAATCTAATGCCCCCATTAAACTAGCTCAATTTTCTATATTTTGAAAACATTTGAGAATGAAAGAGCTACTACAAATCCTTCGATTAATCCAATGTATCCCAAACTGTGTGATACCAAGCATTATGCTTCATTTATAATCGTTTACTAAAAGAGTACCAATGATCAGTATAAAATGATCAGTTTATAACGATCACTTTCACTTACAAATCAACTTGACATGTCCACAATAAATAGTCCATAACATTTGATTTAGATTTCAGAATGACACGAATCCCAAGCCGACGTTAAGCTAGCTCAATTTTCCATATTGCGACAACATTTGAGATTGAAAGATCTATCACAAAGGCTTCAAGTAATCCAATCAATCCTAAACTGCGTGATGCCATGCATTATGCTTCATTTATAAGCCTTTACTCAAGGATCACAAAGGATACAAGCCTCGAATCAATGCTGTTCGTGCATGGGCTGTTTGGAGAAGATTAGGTGAGAAACTCAACCTTAGGCTTCTGGATAGGGAGTTTTCTGTTTGGTAATGGATGGAAGGTTGAAGTGAACCACACGAGGGGTGATGAACCTCGTGATAAATCACAAACTTAGAGCTAGGAGGGCTGGTCTCGACTAGGTTCTAAGCGCACAAGTCTCTTGAGAGAAAAACTTGTAGAAAGAAAATTCGATCTTTATTAATATCAGAAAAAGGTTGTCGAACTACAATGCTGGAACTGGTTCATTTGCATGGAAAGGGGCTAAATCAGTTACGTTGAATGTGTTAGACACATTAAACTCACCTGGAAGCTCGATCCAGTAGGCGTTGTTGTTGATCCTCTCCAGCACTCTGAATGGTCCATCTCCTCTTCGTGCCAGCTTGGAACTCGTTAGGTTGGAGATCCTCTCCTGCCGTAGGTGTAGCCACACCCAATCGCCTTGTTGAAAAATCGCCTCCTTTCTTCCCTTGTTGGCATGAGTCACGTACTGCCCGGTCCTCTTCTCCAAGTTCTCAGCTACCTTTTGGTGTATCTTCTTTATGAACTCCGCCTTGGATGCTGCGTTGAGGTTGGTCATCTCTGCTGGTGGCAGTGGTGTTTGCTCCAATGGTGTGAGAGGGTTGAAGGCGTAGACTACTTCAAAAGGGGTCTTCTTGGTTGCTGAGTGTACGGCTCAGTTGTATGCAAACTCCATGAATGGCAGGCACTCCACCCAAGTCTTCAGGTTCTTCCCTAGTGTAGTCCTGAGAAGAGTCGACAATGTCTGGTTGACAACTTCAGTTTGGCCATCGGTTTGAGGATGGCATGTGGTAGAGAAGAGCAGCTTCGTGCCTAGCTTCCTCCAGAGGGTCCTCCAGAATTTGCTGAGGAATTTGGTGTCCCTGTCTGACACGATGGTCCTTGGCACTCCGTGAAGCCGTACTATCTCCCTGAAGAACAGCTCGGCTGTTTATGTAGCATCATTGACATTGGCACATGGGATGAAATTTGCCATCCTGGAGAATCTGTCCACCACTACAAAGATAGCATCTTTGTGGTTGATCTTGGGCAGACCTAGAACGAAGTCCATTGAGATGTCCAGCCATGGATATGTAGGTATGGGCAGAGGGAGATACAACCCGTGAGGGTGCACTCGGGACTTCGCCTTTTTGCAAGTGATGCACCTTGCACAATGGGCTTCTACTGAACTCTTGATGTGTGCTCAGTAGAAGTGCTCCTTGACCATTGCTAGTGTCTTGTGGACACCAAAGTGGCCCATGAGTCCTCCTCCATGAGCTTCTCAGATGATAAGCTCCCGTAACGATCCTTGTGGTATGCACAACCATCTCTCTTGGAACAAGAACCCCTCATGGATGTAGAACTTGCCATGACTTCCTGTGCCACACTCCTTGTAGCTCTCAGCAAAGTCAGGATGATCCTTATATAGGTCGTTGATGTGCTCGAATCCTAAGACCTTTGTCTCCATGGTGGATATCAAGGCAAACCTCCTTGATAGTGCATCAGTTACAACATTGTCCTTGCCCTTCTTGTACTTGATGACATACGGGAAGGTCTCTATGAACTCCATCCACCTGGCATGTCTCCTCTTGAGATTGGTTTGCCCTCTGAGGTCTTTGAGAGTCTCGTGATCAGTGTGGATCACAAACTCCTTGGACAGCAAGTAATGCTGCCAAGTCTCCAAGGCTCGGACTAGGGCATAAAGCTCCTTGTCGTAGGTGGGGTAGTTCAGTGAGGCACCACCTAACTTCTCACTGAAGTATGCCACTGGCCTTCCTCCTTGAGTCAGCACCGCTCCTATGCCTATTCCAGAGGCATCACACTCCACTTCAAATTCTCGTTGAAGTCGGGCAAGACTAGCACTGGTGCATGTGTGAGGCTGTCCTTCAAGGCCTGGAACGCCTTCTCCTGAGATTCTCCCCAGCTGAACCCCACGTTCTTCTTCACTACTGCAGTCAATGATGAGGCAATACTACTGACGTTGGGCACGAATCTTCTGTAGAAGCTGGCCAGACCATGGAAACTCCTCACTTGGCTGATGTTGCTTGGTGTTGGCCATTCTTGTATGGCTTGAATCTTCTCTTCATCAACCTGTAAGCCCTGTGAAGTTACAACAAAACCTAAGAAGACAAGTTTATCAGTATAAAAGATGCACTTCTTGAGATTGGCATAAAGCTCTTCTTGTCGAAGGGTTTTAAATACCAACTCAAGATGTGTGAGGTGATCCCTTAACCACTTACTGTAAACTAAAATGTCATCAAAGTAAACTACAACGAACTTACTGATGTACGCCCTAAGAACTTGGTTCATAAGGCGCATGAAGGTGCTTGGGGCATTAGTCAAGCCGAATGGCATGACTGTCCACTCGTAGAGCCCTTGCTTTGTCTTGAAAGCAGTCTTCCACTCATCACCTTCCTTCATCCTGACCTGGTGGTATTCACTCTTGAGGTCTATCTTGGAGAAGACCGTGGCTCCACTCAGCTCATCTAGCATGTCTTCCAGCCGTGGCATCGGATGCCGGTACTTGACTGTGATGTTGTTGATCACTCGGCAGTACACGCATATTCGCCAAGTCCCATCCTTCTCTGGCACTAGCAGCACTGGTACGGCACATGGACTGAGGCTTTCTCGAATATAGCCTTTCTCCAGGAGCTCCTTGAGTTGGTTCTCAAGCTCCTTAGTCTCCTCGGGGCTTATCCAGTAGGCTGGCCGGTTAGGCAGGGCTGCTCCGGGCATGAGGTTGATCTGGTGCTCTATGCCGCGTAGGGGAGGCAAGCCTGCTGGTATCTCTTCCGGGAACACATCCTGGAACTTGTTGAGGAGAGCTGCTACTTCAGGAGGAATCTCTACCTGTTCCTTTTCTACACTTAAAATTTCTTTGAAGACCATTATTAACATTAAATCCTTCGAGGCAAAAGCTCTCCGGACATGACTCGGTTGAATGACAAAGTTAAATTTAATGAGCTTCTTTTCCTTACTCATTTGCTGTTGAAGCTCATGTACCTGGGCAGGTGTGAGATGAGCTAGGCTGACCTTTCTCTTCTCATGCACAAACGTGAAGAGATTGGTTCGGCCATCATGCCTTGTCTCCTTGTCAAAGTGCCATGGCCTTCCTAACAGAAGATTGCCAGCTTGCATTGGCACCACATCGCATACTACCTGGTCTTGGTATCTGCCCACACTGAATGGTACAGCTACTTACTCATGGATCTTGAGCTCCATTTTTTCATCGAGCCATCTCAGTCTATACGGTCGAGGGTGCCTTGTCTTCTCTAGACCTAGCTTATCAACCATGTACGCACTAGCAACGGTAGTGCAAGAACCACCATCTATGATGAGCTTACATACCTTGCCCTTGATGGTGCACCGGCTGTGATACAAGCCTTGATTCAAGGATGTATGCGCGTGGGCTGTTTGTAGAAGATTAGGTGAGAAACTCAACCTTAGGCTTCTGGATAGGGGTTTTCTGGTTGGTATTCGATGGAAGGGTGAAGTGAACCACACGAGGGGTGATGAACCTCGTGATAAATCACAAACTTAGAGCTAGGAGGGCTGGTCTCAACTAGGGTTCTAAGCGCACAAGATTCTTAGAGAGAAAACTTGTAGGGAAAAAGTTCTACTTTATTAATAATCAAAAAAGGTTGTCGAACTACATGCTGGAAGGAGCCTTATTAATATGCTCGACAGCTTGACCTTCTAGGGTCGACACAAATAAAGAAAAATGGAAAGTTTACAAAAGTGCACAAAAGGAAAAGATACAAAAGTGCATAATCGAAAAAGGGACCTATTCCTAAAATGTCTTTGACTCAAAAATGTAAACAACTAGATCCTACCCTGCAAAACAGAAAGAGGCAAATATATTCGAATGTAAACTTACCTTATCTTACCTCATGGCCAAGAAATGGAAAGTGGCCGTCCTTGTGGCATGCACGCGCCTTGCTCCTAGTCTTCGACTTGGAGTAGGGTTACAAGTCTCTGGGCCTTGACCTCTCTTGCCACTAAAGCCCAAGTCTCTGATGTCCCTTGTGTTGTTGAGAAGCTACTGGACTCTTCCTTGTATTTTAGGCCCATTGTCCTTAGTCGATCTTCTTCTAGAAGCTTGTTGACCCATAGGCTGAATTTGTGGAAGAGCACCCTTGATCTGCTTCTTGTTATTGCTCCTTGAGGTACTACTGGTGTTGAGACATCCTCTAAGTGCATGTCCTGGAGCTGGTAGCTCATTTGGTCCGAGTCCTCTTGTGTAGAAGTGGAAGTGCGCGTGTACTCGGCTGGATCGGCTGTACCGGCTAGATTGTGCGCGGTACTGGCCGGAATGACTTCAGGACCGGCCAAGTTGATCCCGGAGTCGGCGGTGTCATCAGGGGGACCGACGGTGTCATTCACATCCCCACCAGGTGTGCCGGAAGCTTGGGCCTCTCCGCCGGCGATGTTGACCGGTCTGGTCCTATAGGTCGAGGGTCCGGCGGTACTGTCTGGTCCGGCAGGCGCGCCAGCTGGTCCTGCTGCCTCGGGCAATCGGATGTACGACCTGATGTCCTCATCAGGCTGTGGAAGATGTTCTCCCTTTGAATGGTCTTTGAGGGATCCACCATTGTACTGAGAATGCGTCTAGTGACCAGCACTTCTCCCACATCAGGGTACTCAATGTCACCGTATTCTCCTTCTGGTTCATAGTCTTCTTCATCTTGAGACTCATACTCTCCAGCTTCCGTGATCAGCATGACATGGTTGTTTGGGCACTCCCTTGAGATGTGGCCGCAACCCCTACACTTAAAGCAAGTGATGTCACGTGATCTCTGAGGGTTAGAAGACTTACTAGGCTCTCTCTGGTCTCGGGTTTGATCAGGAGGCTTGCTCTTGAACCGTGATTCGACCTCTATGCTCTTCCCTTTGTCTACGGGCTTGGGGATATTGCTTGGTGCCCAAGGCGTCTTAGGCTTGCTGCGGATGTCTTGGCTCTTACACTTGATGTGCTGCTCAGCCTGGACAGATAGGTGGAACAAGTCCTTGAAGTCGTTGTAGATTTGTCTCTCCACCTTACAGCTGATTCTCTCTTGCAACCCATCCAAGAATTGTGCCATCAATGCCTCTTCATAGTCATTGAGCTCCAGCCTGTTCCTTAGCCTTTCAAACTCTTCGTAGTACTCCTCTACTGATCTGGTGCCCTGCTTAAGAGTACGAAAACGTCGTTGCAAATCTCTATGGAAATAGGGTGGAACAAACCTTTGTCTCATGAGATCTTTCATGTCGACCCATGAGTCTATGGGCCTCAATCTCCTCCTCCTTCAGTCAGAAGCCTCACGATCCCACCAGATGAGGGCATTGTCCGTGAGTTGTGCTACTGCCATGGAGACTCTCCTAGGTCCTGGTTGGTTGTAGTGATCGAAGATGTGATCCATCCTCCTGTCCCAGTCTAGATAGGCTGGTTTACATCAAGATGATTTACCCGGTTGTAGGCGTACTCATCTCCATCCTCATGATGTCTAGGAGGCATTCTTGGTCTCTGGTGATGACCATATGGCTCGAAGCCATGGCCTTCTGCCTCTGGTTGCCGTGGAGGTCCTCTCGGTCTAGGGTGATAGCCGTGAGGCTGCGTGTCTTCATCTTCAACCGGTTGGGGTTCCTCCTGTTCGTGCCGTGTCCTAGGGTGTTCAGGACCCTCAGCACAGTCTTGCTCAGCCCTCACGTGCCTTATGGCCTGGAATCTCACCGGCCTCTGCACGCGCTCCAACCTCTCGCCGATGGATGCGAGTTTTGTTTGGAGGGTGGTGAACATGGCCATCATGGGCTTGGCTGCATCCTGATTTCCTTCTGCCATTGTGCTAGAAGAAACAAACACAAGTTATTTTGCTCCTAAGTTTATTAGGAGAGTTTTCTTTTTATAGAAGAATTCGAAAAATGCAAAAATGAAAAACTGGAAAAAAGGAAAATCTGAAAAAATGGAAACTTCCTAACAAGTGCTAGCTGTTTTTTTGGTCGATTTCTTTTGGTGTTTTTTCCTATTTTCTTTTTCTTTTCTTTTTAATTTAACATAATGATAAAGGAAATATGATTTAAGCAAAAAGGAAAGACGAAAATTGCAATGCAAGAATGAATCTAAGCCCTAATGATGAGTAGAAGCTAGATGCACTCGGTTTGGAGTTTTATGTTATTTTTTAATTTTTCTTGAATGCGAGTTAAAATAATGCAAGAACTGGAAACAAAACTAATTAAAGGATAGAAACAACCTAGTTTTAGGAGCTTTAAACTCTGATACCAAAATGATACAAGCCTCGAATAAAGGCTGTTCTCGCATGGGCTGTTTGGAGAAGATTAGGTGAGAAACTCAACCTTAGGCTTCTGGATAGGGAGTTTTCTGTTTGGTAATGGATGGAAGGTTGAAGTGAACCACACGAGGGGTGATGAACCTCGTGATAAATCACAAACTTAGAGCTAGGAGGGCTGGTCTCGACTAGGTTCTAAGCGCACAAGTCTCTTGAGAGAAAAACTTGTAGAAAGAAAATTCGATCTTTATTAATATCAGAAAAAGGTTGTCGAACTACAATGCTGGAACTGGTTCATTTGCATGGAAACGGGCTAAATCAGTTACGTTGAATGTGTTAGACACATTAAACTCACCTGGAAGCTCGATCCAGTAGGCGTTGTTGTTGATCCTCTCCAGCACTCTGAATGGTCCATCTCCTCTTCGTGCCAGCTTGGAACTCGTTAGGTTGGAGATCCTCTCCTGCCGTAGGTGTAGCCACACCCAATCGCCTTGTTGAAAAATCGCCTCCTTTCTTCCCTTGTTGGCATGAGTCACGTACTGCCCGGTCCTCTTCTCCAAGTTCTCAGCTACCTTTTGGTGTATCTTCTTTATGAACTCCGCCTTGGATGCTGCGTTGAGGTTGGTCATCTCTGCTGGTGGCAGTGGTGTTTGCTCCAATGGTGTGAGAGGGTTGAAGGCGTAGACTACTTCAAAAGGGGTCTTCTTGGTTGCTGAGTGTACGGCTCAGTTGTATGCAAACTCCATGAATGGCAGGCACTCCACCCAAGTCTTCAGGTTCTTCCCTAGTGTAGTCCTGAGAAGAGTCGACAATGTCTGGTTGACAACTTCAGTTTGGCCATCGGTTTGAGGATGGCATGTGGTAGAGAAGAGCAGCTTCGTGCCTAGCTTCCTCCAGAGGGTCCTCCAGAATTTGCTGAGGAATTTGGTGTCCCTGTCTGACACGATGGTCCTTGGCACTCCGTGAAGCCGTACTATCTCCCTGAAGAACAGCTCGGCTGTTTATGTAGCATCATTGACATTGGCACATGGGATGAAATTTGCCATCCTGGAGAATCTGTCCACCACTACAAAGATAGCATCTTTGTGTTTGATCTTGGGCAGACCTAGAACGAAGTCCATTGAGATGTCCAGCCATGGATATGTAGGTATGGGCAGAGGGAGATACAACCCGTGAGGGTGCACTCGGGACTTCGCCTTTTTGCAAGTGATGCACCTTGCACAATGGGCTTCTACTGAACTCTTGATGTGTGCTCAGTAGAAGTGCTCCTTGACCATTGCTAGTGTCTTGTGGACACCAAAGTGGCCCATGAGTCCTCCTCCATGAGCTTCTCAGATGATAAGCTCCCGTAACGATCCTTGTGGTATGCACAACCATCTCTCTTGGAACAAGAACCCCTCATGGATGTAGAACTTGCCATGACTTCCTGTGCCACACTCCTTGTAGCTCTCAGCAAAGTCAGGATGATCCTTATATAGGTCGTTGATGTGCTCGAATCCTAAGACCTTTGTCTCCATGGTGGATATCAAGGCAAACCTCCTTGATAGTGCATCAGTTACAACATTGTCCTTGCCCTTCTTGTACTTGATGACATACGGGAAGGTCTCTATGAACTCCATCCACCTGGCATGTCTCCTCTTGAGATTGGTTTGCCCTCTGAGGTCTTTGAGAGTCTCGTGATCAGTGTGGATCACAAACTCCTTGGACAGCAAGTAATGCTGCCAAGTCTCCAATGCTCGGACAAGGGCATAGAGCTCCTTGTCATAAGTGGGGTAGTTCAGTGAGGCACCACCTAGCTTCTCACTGAAGTATGCCACTGGTCTCCCTCCTTGGGTCAGCACTGCTCCTATGCCTATTCCAGAGGCATCACACTCCACTTCAAATGTTTTGTTGAAGTCGGGAAGGACTAGCACTGGTGCGTGTGTAAGGCTGTCCTTCAAGGCCTTGAATGCCTTCTCCTGAGCTTCTCCCCAGCTGAATCCCACGTTCTTCTTCACTACTGCCGTCAGTGGTGAGGCAATACTGCTGAAGTTGGGCACGAATCTCCTATAGAAGCTGGCCAGTCCGTGGAAGCTCCTCACTTGGCTGATGTTCCTGGTGTTGGCCATTCTTGTATGGCTCGAATCTTCTCCTCATCAACCTGTAGGCCCTGTGAACTCACAACAAAACCTAAAAAGACAAGCTTATCAGTACAAAAGGTGCACTTCTTGAGATTGGCATAAAGCTCTTCTTGTCGAAGGGTTTTAAGGACCATCTCAAGATGTGTGAGGTGTCCCCGTAGGCACTTACTGTAAACAAGTATATCATCAAAATAAACTACAACGAACTTACTGATGTACGCCCTAAGAACTTGGTTCATAAGGCGCATGAAGGTGCTTGGGGCATTAGTCAAGCCAAATGGCATGACTGTCCACTCGTAGAGCCCTTGCTTTGTCTTGAAGGCAGTCTTCCATTCATCGCCTTCCTTCATCCTTACCTGGTGGTATCCACTTTTGAGGTCTATCTTGGAGAAGACCGTGGCACCACTCAGCTCATCTAGCATGTCATCCAGTCGTGGTATTGGATGCCTATACTTGACTGTGATGTTGTTGATTGCTCGGCAGTCCACACACATGCGCCAAGTCCCATCCTTCTTGGGCACTAGTAGCACTGGTACAGCACATGGACTGAGGCTCTCTCTAACATATCCCTTCTCCAGGAGCTCCTTGACTTGCTTCTCAAGCTCCTTGAACTCCTCTGGACTCATCCGGTAGGCTGGCCGGTTGGGCAGGGCTGCTCCGGGCACTAGATCAATCTGGTGTTCTATGCCACGTAAAGGAGGCAAGCCTGCTGGTATCTCCTCTGGAAACACATCCTGGAATTTGTTGAGGAGTGTTGCTACTTCATGAGGTAGCTCTACCTGTCCCTGTTCCATGCTCAACACTTCCTTGAAAACCATTAGTAACATAAAATCCTTCGAGGCTAAAGCTCTCCGGACATGACTAGGTTGAATAAGAAAATTAGACTTGACAATTTTCTTTTCCTTACTCATTTGTAGTTGTAGCTCATGTACTTGGGCAGGTGTAAGAGGAGCTAGGCTGACCTTTCTCTTGTCATGCACGAAGGTGTATAGATTGGTTCGGCCATCATGCCTGGTCTCTTTGTCAAACTGCCATGGTCTTCCTAGTAGAAGATGGCCAGCTTGTATGGGCACCACGTCGCACACGACCTCGTCTTGGTACTTGCCCACACTGAATGGCACAGTGACTTGCTCATGAATCTTGAGCTCCACTTTGTCATCAAGCCATCTCAGTCTATATGGTCGAGGATGCCGTGTCCTTTCTAGACCTAGCTTATCAACCATATACGCACTAGCAACGTTAGTGCAAGAACCACCATCTATGATGAGGTTACATACCTTTCCCTTGATGGTGCACCGGCTGTGGAAGATGTTCTCCCTTTGGATGGTCTCTGAAGGATCCACCATTGCACTGAGGATACGCCTAGTGACCAGCACTTCCCCCACATCAGGGTACTCAATGTCACCATATTCTCCTTCTGGCTCATAGTCCTCTTCATCTTGGGACTCATACTCTCCTGCCTCCGTAATCAGCATGACTCGGTTGTTTGGGCACTCCCTTGAGATGTGTCCACGTCCCCTACACTTGAAACAAGTTATGTCACGTGATCTTTGAGGGTTAGAAGACTTACCAGGCTCTCTCTGGTCACGGGTGGGTTCAGGAGGCTTGCTCTTGAACCTTGACTCGATCTCCACGCTTTTGCCTTTGTCCACTGTCTTAGGCATGTTGCTTGGTGCCCAAGGTGTCTTAGGCTTGCTGCGGATGTCTTGGCTCTTACGCTTGATGTGCTGTTCAGCTTGCACAGATAGGTGGAACAAGTCCTTGAAGTCGTTGTAGATTTGCCTTTCCACCTTGCAGCTGATCCTTTCTTGGAGTCCATCCAAGAATTGCGCCATCAATGCTTCTTCATCATCATTGAGCTCCAATCTGTTCCTCAACCTCTCGAACTCTTCATAGTACTCCTCTACTGATCTGGTACCCTGCTTAAGAGTACGGAAACGTCGTTGCAAATCTCTATGAAAATAAGGTGGAACATACCTTTGTCGCATGAGGTCTTTCATGTCGACCCATGAGTCTACGGGCCTCATTCTTTTCCTCCTTCTGTCGGAAACCTCACGATCCCACCAGATGAGGGCATTGTCCGTGAGTTGTGCTACTGCCATTGAGACTCTCCTAGGTCCTGGTTGGTTGTAGTGATCAAAGATATGATCCATACGCTTCTCCCAATCTAGGTAAGCCTCGGGGTCTACTTTTCCTGCAAAAGTTGGAGGAGTTAGTTTAACATCAGGATGAATTACCCCGTTATAGGTGTGTTCATCTCCATCCTCATGACGTCTAGGAGGCATTCTTGGTCTCTGGTGAAGACCATATGGCTCAAAGCCATCATCTTCTGCCTCTGGTTGCCGTGGAGGTCCTCTCGGGCTATGGTGATAGTTATGGGGTTGCGTGTCCTCATCTCCATCTGGCTGGGGTTCCTCCTGTTCGTGCCGTGTCCTAAGGTACTCAGGACCCTCAGGACGGTCTTGCTCAGCTCTCACGTGCCTTATGGCCTGGAATCTCACTGGTCTCTCCACCCGCTCCAACCTTTCGCCTATGGATGCGAGTTGGGTTTGGAGTGTGGTGAACATGGCCATCATGGCTTCAGCTGCGTCTCTATTCTCTTCTCCCATGTATGCTACAAAGAAAGAAGACAATTAGGTTACTCCTAAATTATTAGGAGAGTTTTCGTTTTATAGGGGATTTGAAAAAATGCAAAAGGCAAAATTCCTAAGGAAAGGAAATTCGACCAAGAAAAAGGAAACCTTCTAGATGCTTATGCTTAGCTGTCCAATTTCGAAATATCTCCTCTTTCCTTTCTCTTTTCTTTTCCTTTTCTCTTTCTTTTCTTTTCTTTTCTTTTTAAATTAACTTAAAACTAATGGAAATAAGAATAAAACAAAAGGAAAACTCGTATGCAATGCAACAAGTGAATTCTGAACCCTAGTGATACACGTAGGAGGCTAGATGCACTCGGTTTGAAGTTTGAGGTTATTTTTTTTGATTTTTCTTGAATGCGAATGAAACTAATGCAAGAACACAAAACAAAACAAGCAAAAAGGATAGAAACAACCTGGTTTAGGAGCTTTAAGCTCTGATACCAAAATGATACAAGCCTTGATTCAAGGATGTATGCGCGTGGGCTGTTTGTAGAAGATTAGGTGAGAAACTCAACCTTAGGCTTCTGGATAGGGGTTTTCTGGTTGGTATTCGATGGAAGGGTGAAGTGAACCACACGAGGGGTGATGAACCTCGTGATAAATCACAAACTTAGAGCTAGGAGGGCTGGTCTCAACTAGGGTTCTAAGCGCACAAGATTCTTAGAGAGAAAACTTGTAGGGAAAAAGTTCTACTTTATTAATAATCAAAAAGGTTGTCGAACTACATGCTGGAAGGAGCCTTATTAATATGCTCGACAGCTTGACCTTCTAGGGTCGACACAAATAAAGAAAAATGGAAAGTTTACAAAAGTGCACAAAAGGAAAAGATACAAAAGTGCATAACCGAAAAAGGACCTATTCCTAAAATGTTCTTGACTCAAAAATGTAAAGCAACTAGATCCTACCCTGCAAAACAGAAAGAGGCATATATTCGAATGTAAACTTACCTTAACTTACCTCATGGCCAAGAAATGGAAGGTGGCCGTCCTTGTGGCATGCACGCGCCTTGCTCCTAGTCTTCGACTTGGAGTAGGGTTACAAATCTTTGGGCCCTGACCTCTCTTGCCACTAAAGCCCAAGTCTCTGATGTCCTTGTGTTGTTGAGAAGCCTTTGGACTCTTCTTTGTATTCTTAGGCCCATTGTCCTTAGTCGATCTTCTTCTAGGAGCTTGTCCACCCATAAGCTGAATTTGTGGAAGAGCCCCCTTGATCTGCTTCTTGTCATTGCTCCTTGAGGTACTACTGGTGTTGAGACTTCCTCTAAGTGCATGTCCTGGAGCTGGTAGCTCATTTGGTCCGAGTCCTCTGTGTAGAAGTGGAAATGCGTGTACTCGGCTGGATGGCCTGTACCGGATGGGTTGTGTGCGGTACTGGCCGGAATGGCTTCAGGACCGGCCAAGTTGATCCCGGAGTCGGCGGTGTCATCAGAGGGACCGGCGGTGTCATTCACGTCCCCACCAAGTGTGCCGGGAGCTTGGGCCTCTCCGCCGGCGATGTTGACCGGTCTGGTCCTATAGGTCGAGGGTCCGGCGGTACTGTCTGGTCCGGCAGGCGCGCCAGCTGGTCCTGCTGCCTCGGGCAATCGGATGTACGACCTGATGTCCTCATCAGGCTGTGGAAGATGTTCTCCCTTTGAATGGTCTTTGAGGGATCCACCATTGTACTGAGAATGCGTCTAGTGACCAGCACTTCTCCCACATCAGGGTACTCAATGTCACCGTATTCTCCTTCTGGTTCATAGTCTTCTTCATCTTGAGACTCATACTCTCCAGCTTCCGTGATCAGCATGACATGGTTGTTTGGGCACTCCCTTGAGATGTGGCCGCAACCCCTACACTTAAAGCAAGTGATGTCACGTGATCTCTGAGGGTTAGAAGACTTACTAGGCTCTCTCTGGTCTCGGGTTTGATCAGGAGGCTTGCTCTTGAACCGTGATTCGACCTCTATGCTCTTCCCTTTGTCTACGGGCTTGGGGATATTGCTTGGTGCCCAAGGCGTCTTAGGCTTGCTGCGGATGTCTTGGCTCTTACACTTGATGTGCTGCTCAGCCTGGACAGATAGGTGGAACAAGTCCTTGAAGTCGTTGTAGATTTGTCTCTCCACCTTACAGCTGATTCTCTCTTGCAACCCATCCAAGAATTGTGCCATCAATGCCTCTTCATAGTCATTGAGCTCCAGCCTGTTCCTTAGCCTTTCAAACTCTTCGTAGTACTCCTCTACTGATCTGGTGCCCTGCTTAAGAGTACGAAAACGTCGTTGCAAATCTCTATGGAAATAGGGTGGAACAAACCTTTGTCTCATGAGATCTTTCATGTCGACCCATGAGTCTATGGGCCTCAATCTCCTCCTCCTTCAGTCAGAAGCCTCACGATCCCACCAGATGAGGGCATTGTCCGTGAGTTGTGCTACTGCCATGGAGACTCTCCTAGGTCCTGGTTGGTTGTAGTGATCGAAGATGTGATCCATCCTCCTGTCCCAGTCTAGATAGGCTGGTTTACATCAAGATGATTTACCCGGTTGTAGGCGTACTCATCTCCATCCTCATGATGTCTAGGAGGCATTCTTGGTCTCTGGTGATGACCATATGGCTCGAAGCCATGGCCTTCTGCCTCTGGTTGCCGTGGAGGTCCTCTCGGTCTAGGGTGATAGCCGTGAGGCTGCGTGTCTTCATCTTCAACCGGTTGGGGTTCCTCCTGTTCGTGCCGTGTCCTAGGGTGTTCAGGACCCTCAGCACAGTCTTGCTCAGCCCTCACGTGCCTTATGGCCTGGAATCTCACCGGCCTCTGCACGCGCTCCAACCTCTCGCCGATGGATGCGAGTTTTGTTTGGAGGGTGGTGAACATGGCCATCATGGGCTTGGCTGCATCCTGATTTCCTTCTGCCATTGTGCTAGAAGAAACAAACACAAGTTATTTTGCTCCTAAGTTTATTAGGAGAGTTTTCTTTTTATAGAAGAATTCGAAAAATGCAAAAATGAAAAACTGGAAAAAAGGAAAATCTGAAAAAATGGAAACTTCCTAACAAGTGCTAGCTGTTTTTTTGGTCGATTTCTTTTGGTGTTTTTTCCTATTTTCTTTTTCTTTTCTTTTTAATTTAACATAATGATAAAGGAAATATGATTTAAGCAAAAAGGAAAGACGAAAATTGCAATGCAAGAATGAATCTAAGCCCTAATGATGAGTAGAAGCTAGATGCACTCGGTTTGGAGTTTTATGTTATTTTTTAATTTTTCTTGAATGCGAGTTAAAATAATGCAAGAACTGGAAACAAAACTAATTAAAGGATAGAAACAACCTAGTTTTAGGAGCTTTAAACTCTGATACCAAAATGATACAAGCCTCGAATAAAGGCTGTTCTCGCATGGGCTGTTTGGAGAAGATTAGGTGAGAAACTCAACCTTAGGCTTCTGGATGGGGGTTTTTCTGTTTGGTAATGGATGGAAGGGTGAAGTGAACCACACGAGGGGTGATGAACCTCGTGATAAATCACAAACTGAGAGCTAGGAGGGCTGGTCTCGACTAGGTTCTAAGCGCACAAGTCTATTGAGAGAAAAACTTGTAGAAAGAAAATTCAATTTTATTAATATCAGAAAAGATTGTCGAACTACAATGTTGGAAGGAGCCTTATTAATATGCTCAACAGCTTGACCTTCTAGGGTCGACACAAAGAAAAATGGAAAACTTACAAAACTGCACAAATGGAAAACTTACAAAAATGCATAACCGAAAAGGACTTCTGGCTAAAATGTCTTTGACTCAAAATGTAAAAATTTTAAATACTACCCTGCAAAACAGAAAAGACAGGTATATAATATGAAAACTTACCATTCTTGCCTATCCGCTAAGAAATGGAAGGTGGCCGACCTTGTGCCACGCACGAGCCTAGCTCCTAGTCTTCGACTTGGAGTAGGGTTACGAATCTTTGGGCCCTGACCTCTCTTACCACTAAATCCCAAGTCTCTGAAGTCCCTTGCATTGTTGAGAAGCCTTTGGACTCTTCTTTGCACTCTTGGCTCAATGTTCCTTGTCGATCATCTTCTAGGAGCTTGTCGACCGACAAGCTGAACTTGTGGAAGAGCGCCCTTGATCTGCTCCTTGTCATTGCTCCAAGTGGGACCACTGGTGTAGAGACTTCCTCTAGATGCATGTATTGAAGCTGGTAGATTATTTGGTACGAGTCTCTTTGTGTAGATGTTGAAATGGTGGTGCAATCGGCTGGATCGGCTGTACCGGTTGGACTGTGCGAGGTACTGGCCAAAATGTCATCGGAGCTGGCCAAGTCGATCCCGGAGCCGGCGGCGTCACCAATTGGGCCGGTGGTGTCATCCACATCGCCGCCAGTTGGGCTAGAGGTTTGGGCCTCTCCGCAGGAAATGTTGGTCGGTCCGGCCCGGCTGGTCGAAGGCCCGGAAGGACCACTTGGGCCGGCAGACGCGCCAAATGGCCCGGGTATCTCGGGCAAGCTCGCTGGTCGGCCAGTCTGGTCTCCTGTCCGGCCATACGACCTGATGTCCCCATCAACCAATGATCAGCATAGAACGATCAGTTTAGAACAATCAATTTAACTGGGTGATCAACCTGACTAAATCGTCTATAACTTTTGATTTAGAGTTCAGAATGGCACGAATCAAACACTGACGTTAAGGTAGCTCAATATTATATATTGTGACAAAAATTTTAGACCCAACTAGGTATAACAAAGCCTCTAAGTAATCCAATCTATTGCCATGCATTATGCTTCATTTGTAAACATTTGCGCAATGAGCACCAATGATCATTTTAGAATGATCAATTTAACTAGGCGATAAACTTGATATGTATGCACTAAATCATTTGTAACTTGTGATTTAGAGTTTAGGATGACCCAAATCCAACATCCACATTAATCTAGCTCACATTTCTATATTTTGATAACATTTGAAACTAAAAGATATACTACAAAGCCTTCAACTAATTCAGTGTATCCCGAACTGCGTGATACCATGCATTATCCTTCATTTATAAGCCTTTATTCAAGGAGCACCAATGATCAGTTTAGAATGATCATTTTAACTGGACGATAAACTTGAAATTTCCGCACTAAATCGTCGGTAACTTTTTTTTTAGAGTTCAGAATGATTCGAATCCAACGCACACATTAAGCTAGCTCAATTTAGAATGATCAGTTTAGAATGATCACTTTAACTGGCTGATCAACTTGACATGTACGCACTAAATCGTCATAACTTTTGATTTAGAGTTTAGAATGACACGAATCCAATGCCCGCGTTAAGCTATTTAAATTTTCTATATTGTGTCAAAATTTATGACCGAAATAGCTACGAAAAAGCCTCCAAGTAATCCAATCTATCCCAAAATGTGTGATGCTACTCATTATGCTTCATTTGTAAACCTTTGCTCAATGAGCACCAATGTTTAGTTTAGAATGATCAATTTAACTAGCAGATAGACTTGACATGTCCGCACTAAATCATCCGTAACTTTTGATTTAGAGTTCAGAATGACATGAATCCAACGTCCAACTTTCTATATTGTGACAACATTTGAAATTGAAAGAGCTTTGACAAAGCCTGAAAGTAATCCAATGTATCCCAAACAACATGATGTCATGCATTATGCTTCACTTATAGGTCTTTACTTAAGGAGCACCAATTATCAGTTTAGAATGATCATTTTAACTGGTCCATCAACTTGACATGTCCGCACTAAATCGTGCGTAACGTTTTATTAAGAGTTCAGAATGACACGAATCCAATGCCCAAATTAATCTAGCTCAATTTTTTTATATTGTGACAACATTTGAGATTGAAATAGCTACCACCAAGCCTTCAAGTAATCCAATCTAACCTAAATGCGTGATGTCATGCATTATGCCTCATTTATAAGCCTTTACTCGAGCAGCACTAATGGTCAGTTTAGAATGATCATTTTAACTAGCCGATCAAGTTGTCACGTCCGCATTAAATAGTCCGTAATTTTTGATTTAGAGTTCAGAGTGACATGAATCCAACGCCCAAATAAAGCTAGCTTAATTTTCTATACTGTGACAAAAATTAAGACCGAAATAGCTACGTCAAAGCCTCCAAGTAATCGGATCTATCCTAAACTGCATGATGCCATGCATTATGCTTCATTTATACGCCATTGCTCAATGACCACCAATGATCAGTTTAGAATGATCATTTTAATTACCTGATCAACTAGACATATCCACACTAAATTGTCTTTAAATATTGATTTAGAGCTCAAAATGACATGAATCAAACGCTCATGTTAAGCTAGCTCAATTTTCCATATCGTGGCAACCTTTGAGACTAAAAGGGATACGACAAAGCCTCTAAGTATTTCAATATACCCCAAACTGCATGATGCCATGCAATATGCTTCATTTAAAAGCCTTTCTTGAAGGGGCACCAATGATTAATTTAGAATGATCACCTTAACCGGCTGATCAAGTTGACATGTCCGCACTAAATCGTCCGTAACATTTGATTGAGAGTTTAGAAAGACACGAATCCATGGCTCACGTTAAGCTAGCTCAATAATTTGTATTGCGACAAAATGTAAGACCAAAATAGCTACGAAAAAGCCTCCAAGTAATCCAATATATCCCAAATTGTGTGATGCCCCATTATGCTTCATTTATACGCTTTAAGTCAATGAATACCAGTGATAAGTTTTGAATGATCATTTTAAATAGCTGATCAACTTGACATGTCCAGACTAAATCATCTTTAACTTTTCATTTAGAGCTCAAAATGACATGAATCAACCACCCATATTCAGCTAGCTCAATGTTCCATAATGTGACAACATTTGAGAGTGAAAGAGCTACAACAAAGTTTCCAAGTAATACAATGTATCCAAAACTGAGTGATGCCATGCATTACGGTTCATTTATAAGTTTTTACTCAAAGAGCACCAATGATCAGTTTAAAATGATCATTTTAACTGCCCATTCAACTTGACATGTACGCACTAAATTGTCCGTTGCATTTTATTTAGAGTTCAGAATGACACGAATCCAACGCCCACGTTAAGCTAGCTCAATTTTCTATATTATCACAACATTTAAGATTGAAAGAGCTAACACAAAGCCTCCAAGTAATCCAATTTATCACTAAACTGAATGATGCCATGCATTATGCTTCATTTATAAGCCATTACTCAAGGAGCAACAATGATCAGTTTAGAATGATTATTTTGACTGGCCGATTAACTTGACATGTCCGCACTAAATCGGCTATAACTTTTGATTTAGAGTTCAGAATGACACGAATCCAATGCGTGTGACAAGCTAGCTCAATTTTCTATATTGTGACAACATTTGAGACTGAAAATGCTACCAGAAATCCTTCAAGTAATCCAAGTATCCCAACCTGCATGATGACATGCATTATGCTTCATTTATAAGCCTTTTCTAAAGGAGCACCCATGATCAGTTTAGAATGATCATTTTAACTGACCGATCAACTGGACATATTCAAAATAAATCTTTCATACTTTTTGATTTAGAATTCAGAATGACACGAATACAACGCCCATGTTAAGCTAGGTCAATTTTCTATATTGTGACAAAATTTAACACCAAAATAGCCACGCCAAAGTCTCCAAGTAATCGAATCTTTCCCAAACTGATTCATGACATGTATTATGCTTCATTTGCAATCCTTTGCTTAATGAGTACCGTTGATCAGTTTAGAATGATTATTTTAACTAGCCCATCAAGTTCTCACATCCACACTAAATCGTGTGTAACTTTTGATTTAGAGTTCAGAGTAACATGAATCCAACACCCAAGTAAGGCTAGCTCAATTTTCTATATTGTGACAAAAATTAAGACCGAAATAGATATGACAAATCCTAGAAGTAATCAAACCTAACCTAAGCTGCGTGATGCCATGCATTATGCTTCAGTTATACGCCATTGCTCAATGGCCACCAATGATCAGTTTAGAATGATCATTTTAACTAACTGGTCAACTTTACATGTCCACACTATATTGTCTTTAGCTTTCGATTTAGAGCCCAAAATGACATGAATCCAATATTGTGACAATTTTCCACATTGTGAAAAACTTTGAGACTGAAAGGGCTACGACAATGCCTCTAAGTATTCCAATATACCACAAACTGTGTGATACCATGCAATATACTTCATTTATAAGCCTTTCCTGAAGGGTCACCAATGATCAGTTTGGAATGATCACCTTAACTGGCTGATCAAGTTGACTTGTCCGCATTAAATCATCCATAACTTTTGATTTAGAGTTAAGAATAACACGACTCCAATGCTCATGTAAAGCTAGCTCAATATTTTGTATTGTAACAAATTTTAAGACAACAACAGCGACGAAAAAGCGTCCAAGTAATCTAATCTATCTCCAATTGCATGGTGCCCCATTATGCTTCATTTATACGCTTTAACTCAATGAGTACCAACGAGCAGTTTAGAATGATCATTTTAACTAGTTGATCAACTTGACGTCCGCACTAAATCATCTTTAACTTTTCATTTAGAGCTCAAAATGTAAAGAATCA
The DNA here is from genome assembly GCA_018901935.1 of Pugionium cornutum. Classification (NCBI taxonomy): domain Eukaryota; kingdom Viridiplantae; phylum Streptophyta; class Magnoliopsida; order Brassicales; family Brassicaceae; genus Pugionium; species Pugionium cornutum. Next base: position 15,791,648 of record CM032162.1, on the reverse strand, counting down.
ACCGCCCACGTTAAGGTAGCTCAATGTTCCATATTGTGACAACATTTGAGAGTGAAAGAGCTGCGACAAAGCTTCCAAGTAATACAATGTATCCAAAAATGCGTGACGCAATGCAATATGCTTCATTTATAACTCTTTTCTCAAGGTGCACCAATGATCAGTTTAGAATGATCATTTTAATTTCCTGATCAACTTGACATGTGCGCACTAAATCGTCAGTAACTTCTGATTTAGAGTTCGGAATGACAAGAATCCAATGCCCACGTTAAGCTAGCTCAATCTTCTATATTATGACAAAATTTGAGCCAGAAAGAGTTATGATGAGGACATCAGGTCGTATGTCCAGCCAGGAGACCAGACTGGCCGACCAGGAAGCTTGCCCGAGACAGCCTGGCCATTTCGCACGTCTGCCGGCCCAAGCGGTACCGTAGGACCCTTGACCAATAGGACCGAACCGATCAGCATTACCGGCGGAGAGGCCCAAGCTTCCGGCACAATTGGTGGCGACGTGGATGACACCGCCGGTCCCCTTGGTGATGCCGCCGACTCCGGGATCAACTTGGCCGGTACTGAAGGCATTCCGGCCAGTACCTCGCACAGTCCAGCCGGTACAGCCGATCCAGCCAAGTACACGAGCATTTCAACTTCTACACAAGGAAACTCGGACCAGATAAGCTACCATCTTCAGGACATGAATCTAGAGGAAGTCTCCTCACCAGTAGTGCCACCAGGAGCAATGAAAAGGAGCAGATCAAGAGCACTCTTCCACAAGTTCAGCTTATGGGTGGACAAGCTCCTAGAGGAAGATCGAATAGGGACAATGGGCCAGAAGTTCAAAGAAGAGTCCAAAGGCTTCTATACAATGCAAGGGACTTCAGAGACTTGGGCTTTAGTGGCAAGAGAGGCCAGGGCCCAAAGATTCCTAACCCTACTCCAAGTCGAAGACTAGGAGCAAGGCGCGTGCATGCCACAAGGATGGCCACCTTCCATTTCTTGGCCGTGAGGTAAGTAAGGTAAGTTTTCAATACGAATATTTGCCTCTTTCTGTTTTGCAGGGTAGGATCTAGAATATTTACATTTTTTGAGTCAAAGACATTGTAGGAATAGGTCCTTTTTCGGTTATGCACTTTTGTACATTTTCCATTTGTGCACTTTTGTAATCTTTCCTTTCTTTGAGTAGACCCTAGAAGGTCAAGCTGTCAAGCATATTAATAAGGCTCCTTCCAGCATTGTAGTTTGACAACCTTTTTGATATTAATAAGTCCGAGTTTTCTTCTACAAGTTTTTCTCTCAAAGAGACTTGTGCGCTTAGAACCTAGTTGAGACAAGCCCTCCTAGCTCTAAGTTTGTGATTTATCATGAGGTTCATCACCCCTCGTGCAGTTCACTTCATCCTTCACCCAATACCAAACCAAAACTCCCCTATCCAGAAGTCTAAGGTCGAGTTTCTCACCTAACCTTCTCCAGACAGCCCACGCGCATCCAATCCTTGAATCGAGGCTTGTATCATTTTGGTATCAGAGCTTAAAGCTCCTAAACCAGGTTGTTTCTATCCTTTAGTTAATTTTATTTCTTGTTCTTGCATTAGTTTAAGTCGTATTCAAGAAAAATAAAAAAATAACACTATACTCCAAACCGAGTGCATCTAGCTTCTATGTGTATCACTAGGGCTTAGATTCACTTTTGCATTACCATTCACGTTTCCTTTTTTTTAAAATCATATTTCCATTATTTTTAAGTTAAATTAAAGAGAAAAAAAACAAAATAGGAAAAATACCAAAAGAATTCGAATTGGACAGCTAGCACAAGTTGTAGGAAGTTTCCATTTTTCTAAACTTTCCTTTTTTCAGGCTTTTCCTTTTTCTCAACTTTTTCCCTTTTGCAAATTCGAATTCCCCTATAAAAGAAAACCCTCCTAATCCACTTAGGAGCAAATTAACTTGTGTTTCTTTATTGTAGCACAATGGCAGAAGAGAATAGAGATGGAGCCGAGGCCATGATGGCCATGTTCACCACCCTTCAAACGCAACTCGCATCAATAGGTGAGAGGTTGGAGCGCGTGGAGAGGCCTGTCAGATTCCAGGCCATAAGGCACATGAGAGCTGATAATGACCGTGCTGAGGGTCCTGAGCACCTTAGGACATGGCACGAACAGGAGGAACCCCAGCCATATGGAGATGAGGACGCACCACCTCATAACTATCACCATAGGCCGAGAGGACCTCCACGGCAACCTGAGGCAGAAAGTGATGGCTTCGAGCCATATGGACATCACCAGAGACCAAGGATGCCTCCTAGACATCATGAGGATGGAGATGAACACGCCTACAACCTGGTAACTCATCCTGATGTTAAGCTAACACCTCCTAGTTTTGTAGGAAAAGTAGACCCCAAAGCCTATCTTGATTGGGAGAGGAGGATGGACCACATCTTCGATCACTACAACCAACCAGGCTCTAGGAGAGTCTCCATGGCAGTAGCACAACTCACGGACAATGCCCTCATCTGGTGGGATCGTGAGGTGTCTGACCGAAGGAGGAAAAGATTGAGGCCCATGGACTCATGGGTCGACATGAAAGACCTCATGAGACAAAGGTTTGTTCCACCTTATTTTCATAGAGATTTGCAACGACACTTTCGTATTCTTAAGCAGGGTACCAGATCAGTAGAGGAGTACTAGCTTTAGCCTCGAAGGATCTAATGCTACTAATGGTTTTCAAAGAAGTGTTGAATGTAGAAAAAGAACAGGTAGAGCTACCTCCTGAAGTAGCAACTCTCCTCAACAAGTTCCAGGATGTATTTCCAGAGGAGATACCAGCAGGCTTTGCCCCTTTACGTGGCATAGAGCACCAGATTGATCTAGTTTCCAGAGCAGCCCTGCCCAACCGGCCAGCCTACCAGATGAGTCCAGAGGAGTCCAAGGAGCTTGAGAAGCAAGTCAAGGAGCTCCTGGAGAAAGGCTATGTTCGAGAGAGCCTCAGTCCATGTGCCGTACCAGTGCTACTAGTGCCCAAGAAGTATGGGACTTGGCAAATGTGCGTGGACTGCCGAGCAATCAACAACATCACAGTCAAGTACCGGCATCCGATACCACGGCTGGATGACATGCTT